>OY992530.1:263823547-264423547 GCA_963921185.1 Dasysyrphus tricinctus
TGATTGAAAACTATCTTGATAGAAAACTGTCATGATAGAAATCTATCATGATAGAAAACTATCACGATAGAAAACTATAATGATGGAAAACTATCATGATAGAGAATTATCATGATAGAAAACTATCGTGATAGAAAGCTTCGCAGATATACGCAGATCTACGCTGCTATACGCAGGTCTAAGCAGATCTATGGCAGATAACCGCGGGTATACGCAGGACATTCGCAGATATACGCTGGTCTATGTAGATATACGCAGATGAACGCAGATGCACGCAGATTTACGACAAACAGATACACGCAGATCTACGCAAATCTACGCAGACATACGCAGATATACGCAGATATACGCAGATCAACGCAAATGTACGCAGAGCTACGCTGATGTACGTAGATTACTGCCAGGCTTCGCAGTAATACGCAGATCTACGCAAATGTACGCAGATATACGCCAAATTACGCAAATATGCGCAGATCTACGCAAATATACGCAGATCTGATCATGATAGAAAACTATCATGATAGAAAAATATCATGATAGAAAACTATCATGATAGAAAACTATCATGATAGAATACTATCATGATAGAAAACTATCATGATAGAAAACTATCGTGATAGAAAACTATCATGATAAAAAACTATCATGATAGAAAACTATCATGATAGAAAACTATCGTGATAGAAAACTATCATGATAGAAAACTATCGTGATAGAAAACTTTCATGATAGAAAGCTGTCATGATAGAAAACTATCATAATAGAAAACTATCATGATAGAAAACTATCGTGATAGAAAACTATCATGATAGAAAACTATCATGATAGAAAACTATCATGATAGCAAAATTATCATGATAGAAAACTATCATGATAGAAGACTATCATGATAGAAAACTACCATGATAGAAAACTATCTTGAAAGAAAACTATCATGATAGAAAACTATCATGATAGAAAACTATTATGATAGAAAACTATTATGATAGAAAACTATCATGATAGAAAACTATCATGAAAGAAAACTATCGTGATAGAAAACTATCACGATTGAAAACTATCATGATAGAAAACTATTATGATAGAAAACTATCATGATACAAAACTATCATGAAAGAAAACTATCGTGATAGAAAACTATCATGAAAGAAAACTATCGTGATAGAAAACTATCTTGATAAAAAACTATCATGATAGAAAACTTTCATGATGGAAAACTATCATGATAATAAATTATCATGATAGAAAACTATCATGATAGAATACTATCATGATAGAAAACTATCTTAATAGAAAACTATCATGAAAGAAAACTATCATGATAGAAAACTACCATGATAGAAAACAATCATCATAGAAAACTATCATGATATAAATTATCATGATAGAAAACTGCCATGATAGCAAAACTTTCATGATAGAAAACTATCATGATAGAAAACTATCGTGATAGAAAGCTTCGCAGATATACGCATATCTACGCTGATATACGTAGGTGTACGCAGGTCTAAGCAGATCTACGCAGATAACGGCGCGTATACGCAGGACATTCGCAGATATACGCTGGTCTATGTAGATATACGCAGATGTACGCAGATGTACGCAAAATTACGCAAATATGCGCAGATCTACACAAATATACGCAGATCTACGTAGATATAAGCAGGTCTACGTGGGTATACGCATGTATACGCAGGCTTACGCAAATTTATACAAAGTAGATAAGCGGTTGGATACGCAGATAGAAAACTATCATAATAGAGCTTTGTGTACCATAAAGGAAGAAACGACTTGCTCCTTCATCCAGCTCTTGGCTAAGTAGAGATGTAAGACGTTTAAGAAATCTTAAAATAGTTTTTTATAAGAAATGGAGAATACACATAACATCTATTATTATAATGTTTTTTGTTTACTATAGGAAACTATTTAATAATAACCTTAGAACATCTTATAAGTCTCACCTTACACAAATTAGTGTAATATTACAAGTAATCCAAAATACTTTTGGAAATATTGTAACGAAGCGTTACAAATTTCACCTCCTCAATGCACATTTGCAACACCAACCTGAACTATCCGGCAAAAATTCATTTACATTTTGCATTTACCGCACCGCTTTAATTACCGAAACTCACAATTTCAATTAAATCTTCGAAATATGCAACACAGAAAGTTCGCATACCAACCCCCGAAATTATGCAACGGTTTATACTTGTCAGTTACTATCACTGAAAGTAAACGATGGAATACCAAAAGTCGTCATCAAATAAAAATATATTTTTACTGTGGGATTTTGCCATTCGCCTTTACCAGTTCACACTGTCTTTTGTCAGGAAACTTAATATGGGGAAGTGTAATTTCCGAACAAAATTGTCTTCTGCCTTTGTTGTGTGTGTACCAATTTAGTGTACATAAGGAAGAAAACCGACCGTGAGTTAAATTAATTTATTCTGGAACGGATTAAATTAATTAACTCAACCGAGACACGCTGTTGGGTACGAAGTGTACCATCAGAAGTTTCACTGATTTTTTGAGTTTATCTCGTACCGTTTTTTTTGAGGCTTCTCCTCCGTTTTTATTATTGATATTATTTATTATTTTCCGCGATTGTATTTCCTTTGGCCTTTGCCTTAGGCGGGGAACGTTTCCCATTGACTTTTCTACTCTATACTCCTTCTGAGTATACGGTAGACGTTATCTGTTGGCCGGGCGCAGATTAGACTTTCTTTCAGCTTGCCGCTGGAAGCGGGGATCGAATCCTAAACGACTTTTCTGCTCTGCACTCCCTCTGAGTGCATAGTAGACGTTGTCTGCCAGCCGGGACCAGACTTGTCTTTCTTTCAGCTTGCCGCTGGAAGCGGGGACCGAATCCCAACCGCCTTTTCTGCTCTGCACTCCGTCTGAGTGCATAGTAGACGTTGTCTGTCAGCCGGGGCCAGACTTGACTTTCTTTCAGCTTGCCGCTGGAAGCGGGGACCGAATCCCAACCTGCCTTTTCTGCTCTGTACTCCGTCTGAGTGCATAGTAGACGTTGTCTGCCAGCCGGGACCAGACTTGACTTTCTTTCAGCTTGCCGCTGGAAGCGGGGACCGAATCCCAACCGCCTTTTCTGCTCTGTACTCCGTCTGAGTGCATAGTAGACGTTGTCTGTCAGCCGGGACCAGACTTGACTTTCTTTCAGCCTGCCGCTGGAAGCGGGGACCGAATCCCAACCTGTCTTTTCTGCTCTGTACTCCGTCTGAGTGCATAGTAGACGCCGTCTGTTAGCCGGGACCAGACTTGTCTTTCTTTCAGCCTGCCGCTGGAAGCGGGGACCGAATCCCACCCGCCTTTTCTGCTCTGTACTCCATCTGAGTGCATAGTAGACGCTGTCTGCTAGCCGGGACCAGACTTGACTTTCTTTCAGCCTGCAGCTGAAAGCGGGGATCTAATCCTAACCGCCTTTTCTGCTCTGCACTCCTTTCGAGTGTATAGTAGACGCTATCTGTGAGCCGGGAGCAGATTTGACTTTCCTTCAACTTGCCGTTGGAGGCGGGGATTTAATCCTACCTTGTACTTATTATTAGTAAGATTATATGAAATACCGTGTTAGAATAAATCATAAGCATTATCATTGTAGTATATGAAATACCGTGTTAGTTAGTTAAGCTATACAACTTTTGTATTTAACCTTGTGAACTTAATTTCTGAATAAATACAAATATTTAAATCGGAGTTTGAAACTCCTAACCCAAGTTTTGTGCTTTCTTTGGGATAAACCCTGGACACCGACGAGTCTACCTCAGCCTCGACAAAAAAGCATCACAAATTGGCGCCCGAGCAGGGACCTTTAGAAGTTTCATCCGAACTCCGACCGCCGACCGACCAGGAAGCTTCGAAAGGTACCACCGACCGCCCTATACCGTACACCAGCCACCAGTAACCAAACTTTGCCGCAACTACCTTTAAAGGTATATCCGAACAGCATTTATCAAAAAATCAATTCTTCCGTCCAAACTTCACACCGACCGCCACACCATGTCCGACTCCGAAGATCAAGACGACCAACACTTGAACCCGTATAAGAACCTGGGTTTTATTTACTTCTTGAAAAAGTTCGAGTTGGTCGACATGCTTAACGCTCGGAACTTAGACGCAACGGGGAATATGCAAGTCTTACGACAACGCTTAAGCCGACACCTAAAGAAAGTTCGAGATCACGGTTCAACTCAAAACCTGTGCGAACATTGGGAAAGCGTAGTCGAAGAGCGAAATAATGACGACCCCGCAACCGAGAACCAGCTTGATAAGGATTTACCTTCCGCACCCGTTCCTCTACACCGTACCGAGATTCAAATGCCTGCACCGATAAATTTTGGGACAGAGGTTAAATTCCCGCTCTACGTTCAAACTACGTTGCCTGTCCCCCAGCTCCAGAAACCTTCAACCAGCCAAGATATTTCAAGGCCTCCTGCAGAACAAACTCCTAGTAGAATAGAACTGAGACCACCACAACCCACCCGACTAACCCTAAGCTATGAAGCAGAGGTTATGAATACCGTCCGTAAGTGGGGTTTGAGGTTTGACGGTTCTGGAAATCCGTTGGAGTTCTTGGAAAGAGTAGTTGAGCTGACACGCTGCTACAATATACCGCAGACCGATATTTTACGAGCCTTGCCGGAATTATTTCGAGGAACCGCTTTGGAATGGTTACGGATAAAGAGTACTAGCTTTACCACCTGGGATAATTTTCATCAAGCGTTTGTCCAACAGTTTCTACCACCGCGATATATCAATAGACTGGAAGACGAGATCTTTCGTAGACGACAAGGACCACGTGAGAAAGCTAAGGATTACATTTTAGCTACACAGTATCTTATCCGTCAGCATCCCCGAATTACCATTACCGACAACATTGACCGGATCTTCGATAGTCTACGACCGGAATATAGATACTATATACGGCGTCAGGACTTTACGACGATCGAAGAATTAGCTTCTATGGCCGAAGAATATGAAGCTATTAAGAATGACGAACGGAACGTTCGTCCTTTGCCAGTAACTGGCCCATCAAACTTTCCAATAAACCGTACCCCACCCGCCAACGTCCCATATGACAGCAAGACCCATTGCTGGAATTGCAAGCAAAGAGGTCATCGTAAGGAAACCTGTCACAGACCTTTTAGGCTCTTCTGTTCCTCCTGTGGAGAAGACGGAAGGTTATCCAAGGATTGCCCATGTCGCCGAAACACAGTAGCCCTAGTCCATTCACCGCCTTCTAACGATCTACGATATTTCGTTCCAATTAAATTGGACAATGAGGTTTACCAGGCTCTTCTTGACACCGGATCAACAAAATCATTTGTGGGTCAAAATTTAAGGCAAAAGTTTATAGAGTTGAATTTTCCAATACGAACGAACCATCAATCTATTCATTTAGCTAATGGTGCACCCGTTGAAACATCAGAGCATTACATGGTCACACTCAGCCTCGGAGATGTTCCTCTTACGGGAGAAATAACCTACATGCCAGCTCTTGACAGTGATGTGATCCTTGGGATGGATCTGCTTTGTCAAGCCGGAATCCAAATATCAGTGGGAGGCAGAGTAGTCAAAAGAGCGAAACCTAACCAGAGTGACCAGAGGGACGAAAGTGACATCCATTGTGCTGTTGCATCGCACCATTCTGAAACCAACCAACCGAACCGAACCGAATACCCGATTTTTTGTTTGCCGACCACCGACGAGAACATTCATATCCTGATGGACCATCACCTCGTACCAGATTCCAACCAAAAAAGAAACATCGATGTCTCAGCACCCCGCCGTATTCCAAAACATAAGCCCCCGACATGCACGCCGAGTACCGACCGACCTTCGTCTCCTAAACGCACTTGTGCTACCGTTACGAAGCCGGTAACTACAACCACTGCTAAGAAGCAACGGTCAGGAAGACGACCCAGAGGCAGCCGTCGAAAGATATCACCAGTAACGAATCCTTTGGACCCCTCCACTAACCCGTCAACGTTACCAATAGAAGTCTCAGCACCGCTTCAAGACAAGAGCCCCTCGTCTCACAAAATTCAGGCTAAGGGCCATTTATGTCAGACCGTACTAAATCAAGCGCATATACCGACTGAGCCCTCCAGCCTCAGATTCGTACCGAAATTATTCGACATAGTCCGCTCCGACGCCATCGCCACACCGTTCCAGCTTCGAAGACCAATCAAGGCTCCCACTACCGTTAATCAGCCATCCAAAAAGATCCAAGCCTATGTCCCAACCACGCCCCGTGACCCCTTCGAGGGTATAACATTACAGAAGGGCACTCATCAAAGGACATTCTACATTTACAGGCCTTGGGGTAACATTGCAGTCAGAATGAATAAATCAGGCACTCAGGCTGATTTAAAATTCCGCAAACATCGAAGAAAAATAGACCTTTATTAACCGCCAACTACACTTTATTTTTGTTATAAGCAAAATTAATAATTTACTATTCTAAGAAAAAAAAAAACAAAATAAATAAATAAATAAAAAAAAAAAAAGAGAAAAAAAGAAAAAAAATAACAAAACAAAATATACAAAAAAATATACAAAAAATATATAAAAAGTACAAAAAAAAAATTAAGAAAAAAAAATGTAGAAAAAATAAAATATAAGAAAAAAAAATAATAACAATAAGTAGAAAAAAAATATATACATACATGTATACCTTAAGACGAGAAGGTTCTCGTCTTCCGAAGTAAGGGGGGAATGTAACGAAGCGTTACAAATTTCACCTCCTCAATGCACATTTGCAACACCAACCTGAACTATCCGGCAAAAATTCATTTACATTTTGCATTTACCGCACCGCTTTAATTACCGAAACTCACAATTTCAATTAAATCTTCGAAATATGCAACACAGAAAGTTCGCATACCAACCCCCGAAATTATGCAACGGTTTATACTTGTCAGTTACTATCACTGAAAGTAAACGATGGAATACCCAAAAGTCGTCATCAAATAAAAATATATTTTTACTGTGGGATTTTGCCATTCGCCTTTACCAGTTCACACTGTCTTTTGTCAGGAAACTTAATATGGGGAAGTGTAATTTCCGAACAAAATTGTCTTCTGCCTTTGTTGTGTGTGTACCAATTTAGTGTACATAAGGAAGAAAACCGACCGTGAGTTAAATTAATTTATTCTGGAACGGATTAAATTAATTAACTCAACCGAGACACGCTGTTGGGTACGAAGTGTACCATCAGAAGTTTCACTGATTTTTTGAGTTTATCTCGTACCGTTTTTTTTGAGGCTTCTCCTCCGTTTTTATTATTGATATTATTTATTATTTTCCGCGATTGTATTTCCTTTGGCCTTTGCCTTAGGCGGGGAACGTTTCCCATTGACTTTTCTACTCTATACTCCTTCTGAGTATACGGTAGACGTTATCTGTTGGCCGGGCGCAGATTAGACTTTCTTTCAGCTTGCCGCTGGAAGCGGGGATCGAATCCTAAACGACTTTTCTGCTCTGCACTCCCTCTGAGTGCATAGTAGACGTTGTCTGCCAGCCGGGACCAGACTTGTCTTTCTTTCAGCTTGCCGCTGGAAGCGGGGACCGAATCCCAACCTGCCTTTTCTGCTCTGTACTCCGTCTGAGTGCATAGTAGACGTTGTCTGCCAGCCGGGACCAGACTTGACTTTCTTTCAGCTTGCCGCTGGAAGCGGGGACCGAATCCCAACCGCCTGCTCTGTACTCCGTCTGAGTGCATAGTAGACGTTGTTTGTCAGCCGGGACCAGACTTGACTTTCTTTCAGCCTGCCGCTGGAAGCGGGGACCGAATCCCAACCTGTCTTTTCTGCTCTGTACTCCGTCTGAGTGCATAGTAGACGCCGTCTGTTAGCCGGGACCAGACTTGTCTTTCTTTCAGCCTGCCGCTGGAAGCGGGGACCGAATCCCACCCGCCTTTTCTGCTCTGTACTCCATCTGAGTGCATAGTAGACGCTGTCTGCTAGCCGGGACCAGACTTGACTTTCTTTCAGCCTGCAGCTGAAAGCGGGGATCTAATCCTAACCGCCTTTTCTGCTCTGCACTCCTTTCGAGTGTATAGTAGACGCTATCTGTGAGCCGGGAGCAGATTTGACTTTCCTTCAACTTGCCGTTGGAGGCGGGGATTTAATCCTACCTTGTACTTATTATTAGTAAGATTATATGAAATACCGTGTTAGAATAAATCATAAGCATTATCATTGTAGTATATGAAATACCGTGTTAGTTAGTTAAGCTATACAACTTTTGTATTTAACCTTGTGAACTTAATTTCTGAATAAATACAAATATTTAAATCGGAGTTTGAAACTCCTAACCCAAGTTTTGTGCTTTCTTTGGGATAAACCCTGGACACCGACGAGTCTACCTCAGCCTCGACAAAAAAGCATCACAATATATCAACTCTAAAAGAAAATGCTCAACTCTCCCATCATCTGTGCAATACAAGAATAAAACCTCTAACTGTGATAAAGAAATCAGTGATTTGTTTGCCGAGTTTTTCCAACAAACATATAGTTCCTGTGATATTGAATACTGTGATAATCTTAAACAACCAATCTGTGATATACCTCTTTTAAAATTGACTGAAGCGGAAGTAGTGCAATATATTGATAATTTAAAAGATAACTGTTCGTCTGGTCCTGATTGTATTCCATCAATATTTATTAAATCTTGTAAGTCTCATATTTCATCTATAATAACGTATTTGTTTAACTGTTCGCTGTCAACTGGTGTTTTTCCTACTATATGGAAATCTTCGTTAATTCTACCCCTTCATAAATATGGCAGTAAAAACAATATTGAAAACTATAGAGGGATAGCCAAGCTTTCTTGTCTGCCAAAGCTTTTTGAAAAAATAGTTAGTGATCATATACGTTTTTATTGTAAGAGACTGATTGCACCTGAACAACACGGCTTCTGTTTTCAAAAATCAACCACTACAAACCTATTGGAATTCACAAACCTAACAAATAGAAATATGGTACAAGGTCTTCAAACGGATGTGTTTTATGCGGATCTGAGTAAGGCCTTTGACAGAGTGAATCATGCTATTCTTTATCACAAACTTAATAATTATGGATTTCCAAAATGGATATTAACATGGATTTTGTCATACTTAACAAACCGAACACAAAATGTTTCATTTAAAAATTGTTACTCTAAAGTCATAAACGTACTATCGGGGGTCCCTCAAGGAAGCCATATTGGTCCACTGTTATTTATTTTATTCATAAATGATATACGCAACGTCATCCAGTATTCAAACATATTTATTTTTGCCGATGATTTCAAACTATCATATAGTTTTAACTCTCCAAATGGGTATTTATTCCTTCAACATGACATCGATAGAGTTTTTGAATGGTGTATATCAAACGGTATGGATCTCAATATAAAAAAGTGTAAGGTGATGACCTATTCTCGGAAAAGGGAACCTCTTCTTACCTCTTATTTTATCGGAGAAAATTTATTAGAAAGAGTGGAGACATTTAACGATTTGGGCATTCTGTTCGATACGAAATTAACTTTTAATCCACATATAGACCTAGTTACTAGCAAAGCCAGAAGTCGTCTAGGATTAATTATGCGTTTCTCTAAGGAATTCAATGACCCGTATATTACAAAAACATTATACTGTGCACTTGTAAGGCCTATATTGGAATATTGCAGTTGTGTTTGGTGCCCAAGCTATGCAGCAGCTATTAACAAAATTGAAAGTATACAAAAACGTTTTTTATTGTTTGCCTTGCGAAATCTTCAACTCATCATCTTCCATCATATGAAAACCGCCTTAAATTGCTGAGCTTACCTACATTGGAAAAGCGAAGAGTTGTAAGCAACATTATTTTCTTGTTCCAATTGATATCTGGATCTATTGATTCTCCGGCCATTCTTAATCAACTAAACATTAATACTCATCCAAGATCAACTCGTAAACCAGTATTCTTCTACACCACATCTTCACGAGTAAATTACGGTTTAAATGAACCTATCAACAATATGTGCATTGATTTTAATAGTTTTAATAACTTAATTGATTTTAATTTATCAAAAAATATCATCAAACGATTATTACTTATTAACTAAGAAATGTAAATAAAATATTATTGTTAGTTCTTAAATCTGTGCTATGTAATTTTTGGATTGATTCAACTTAGACGTTAATTTGTCTGCAGTTGAATAAATAAATAAATAAATAAATAAACTATCATGATGGAAAATTATCATGATAGAAAACTATCATGATAGAAAACTATCGCGATAGAAAACTATCATGATAGAAAACTATCATGATAGAAAACTATCATGATAGAAAACTATCATGATAGAAATCTATCGTGATAGAAAACTATCATGATAGAAAACTATCATGATAGAAAACTATCATGATAGAAAACTATCATGATAGAAACCTATCGTGATAAAAAACTACCATGATAGAAAACTATCATGATAGAAAACTATCAAGATAGAAAACTATCATGATAGAAAAATATCCTGATAGAAAACTATCTTGATAGAAAACTATCATGATAGAAAACTATCATGATAGAAAACTATCATGATAGAAAACTATCATGATATAAAACTATCATGATAGAAAACTATCGTGATAGAAAGCTTCGCAGATATACGCAGATCTACGCTGCTATACGCCGGTATACGCAGGTCTACGCAGATATACGCAGATCTACGCAGATATACGCAGATATACGCCAAATTACGCAAATATGCGCAGATCTACGCAAATATACGCAGATCTGCATAGATATACGCAGGTCTACGTGGGTATACGCAGGTATACGCATGCTTACGCAAATTTATACAAAGTAGATAAGCGGTTGGATACGCAGATATACGCAGATGGAAAACTATCATGATAGAAAACTATCATGATAGAAAATTATCATGATAGAAAACTATCGTGATAGAAAACTATCACGATTGAAAACTATTATGATAAAAAACTATCGTGATAGATAACTATCATGATAGAAAACTATAATGATAGAAAACTATCATGATAGAAAACTATCATGATAGAAAACTATCATGATATAAAACTTTCATGATAGAAAACTATCATGGTAGAAAACCATCGTGATAGAAAACTATTATGATAGAAAACTATCATGATAGAAAACTATCATGATAGAAAACTATCATGATAGAAAACTATCATGATAGAAAACCGTCATAATAGAAAACTGTCATGATAGAAAACTATCATGACAAAAAACTATCATGATTGAATACTATCTTGATAGAAAACGGTGTACGCAGGTCTAAGCAGATCTACGCAGATAACCGTGGGTATACGCAGGACATTTGCAGATATACGCTGGTCTATGTAGATATACGCAGATGTACGCACATATACGCCAAACAGATACACGCAGATCTACGCAAATCTACGCAGACATACGCAGATATACGCAGGTCGACGCAAATGTACGCAGAGCTACGCTGATCTACGCAGATTACTGCCAGGATACGCAGTAATATGCATATCTACGCAGATGTACGCACATATACGCCAATTTACGCATACGCAGATTTACGCAAATATACGCAGATCTACGTAAATATACGCAGCTATACGCAGTCTACTATATGCATTCTACGTAGATATATGCAGGTATACGCAGTATAGCAGATAGCAGATAAGTGGTTGGACACGCAGATATACGCAGATCTGCGCACATATACGCAGATATACTAGAAAACTATTATGCATGTTGCATGTTATATGTTGCATGTTGCATGATAGAAAACTATAATGATGGAAAACTATCATGATAGAGAATTATCATGATAGAAAACTATCATGATAGAAAACTATCAATTTAAAAAACTATCATGATATAAAACTATCATGATAGAAAACTATCGTGATAAAAAGCTTCGCAGATATACGCAGATCTACGCTGCTATACGCAGGTATACGCAGGTCTAAGCAGATCTACGCAGATAACCACGGGTTTACGCATGACATTCGCATATTACCGCTGGTCTATGTAGATATACGCAGATGAACGCAGATATACGACAAGCAGATACACGCAGATCTACGCAAATCTACGCAGACATACGCAGATATACGCAGGTCAACGCAAATGTACGCAGAGCTACGCTGATGTACGTAAATAACTGCCAGGCTACGCAGTAATACGCAGATCTACGCAAATGTACGCAGATATACGCCAAATTACGCAAATATGCGCAGATCTACGCAAATATACGCAGATCTGCGTAGATATAAGCAGGACTACGTGGGTATACGCAGGTATACGCAGGCTTACGCAAATTTATATAAAGTAGATAAGTGGTTGGATACGCAGATATACGCAGATAGAAAACTATCATGATAGAAAACTATCATGTTAGAAAAATATCATGATAGAAATCTATCATGATAGAAAACTATCATGATAGGAAACTATCATGATAGAAAACTATCATGATAGAAAACTATCGTGATAGAAAACTATCATGATAGAAAACTATCGTGATAGAAAACTATCATGATAGAAAACTATCATGATAGAAAACTATCATGATAGAAAACTATCGTGATAGAAAACTATCATGATAGAAAACTATCATGATATAAAACTATCATGATAGAATACTATCATGATAGAAAACTATCTTAATAGAAAACTATCATGAAAGAAAACTATCATGATAGAAAACTACCATGATAGAAAACTATCATGATAGAAATTTATCATGATATAAATTATCATGATAGAAAACTGCCATGATAGCAAACTTTCATGATAGAAAACTATCATGTTAGAAAACTATCGTGATAGAAAGCTTCGCAGATATACGCATATCTACGCTGATATACGAAGGTGTAAGCAGGTCTAAGCAGATCTACGCAGATAACCGTGGGTATACGCAGGACATTCGCAGATATACGCTGGTCTATGTAGATATCGCAGATGTACGCAGATATACGCAAAACAGATACACGCAGATCTACGCAAATCTGCGCAGACATATGCAGATATACGTAGGTCGACGCAAATGTACGCAGAGCTACGCTGATCTACGCAGATTACTGCCAGGCTACGCAGTAATATGCAGATCAACGCAGATGTACGCACATATACGTCAATTTACGCATACGCAGATTAACGCAAATATACGCAGATCTACGTAAATATAAGCAGCTATACGCAGTCTACTATATGCAATCTACGTAGATATATGCAGGTATACGCAGTATAGCAGATAGCAGATAAGTGGTTGGACACGCAGATATACGCAGATCTGCGCACATATACGCAGATATACTAGAAAACTATTATGCATGTTGCATGTTATATGTTGCATGTTGCATGATAGAAAACTATAATGATGGAAAACTATCATGATAGAGAATTATCATGATAGAAAACTATCATGATAGAAAACTATCAATTTAAAAAACTAGGTATCATGATATAAAACTATCATGATAGAAAACTATCGTGATAGAAAGCTTCGCAGATATACGCAGATCTACGCTGCTATACGCAGGTATACGCAGGTCTAAGCAGATCTACGCAGATCACCGCGGGTATACGCAGGACATTCGCATATTACCGCTGGTCTATGTAGAAATACGCAGATGAACGCAGATGTACGCAGATATACGACAAACAGATACACGCAGATCTACGCAGACATACGCAGATATACGCAGGTCAACGCAAATGTACGCAGAGCTACGCTGATCTACGTAGATAACTGCCAGGCTAAGCAGAAATACGCAGATCTACGCAAATGTACGCAGATATACGCCAAATTACGCAAATATGCGCAGATCTACGCAAATATACGCAGATCTGCGTAGATATAAGCAGGTCTACGTTGGTATACGCAGGTATACGCAGGCTTACGCAAATTTATACAAAGAAGATAAGCGGTTGGATACGCAGATATACGCAGATAGAAAACTATCATGATAGAAAACTATCATGATAGAAAAATATTACGATAGAAAACTATCATGATAGAAAACTATCATGATAGAAAACTATCGTGATAGAAAACTATCATGATAGAAAACTATCATGATAGAAAACTATCATGATAGAAAACTATCGTGATAGAAAAATATCATGATAAAAACTATCATGATAGAAAACTATCATGATAGAAAACTACTATCTTGATAGAAAACTATTATGATAGAAAACTATCATGATAGAAAACTATCATGATAGAAAACTGTCATTATAGAAAACTATCATGATAGAAAACTATCATGATAGAAAACTATCGTGATAGAAAACTATCATGATAGAAAACTAACGTGATAGAAAACTATCATGATAGAAAACTATCGTGATAGAAAACTATCATGATAGAAAACTAACGTGATAGAAAACTATCATGATAGAAAACTATCGTGATAGAAAACTATCATGATTGAAAACTATAATGATAGAAAACTATCATGATAAAAAACTATCGTGATAGAAAACTATCATGATAGAAAACTATCATGATAGAAAACTATCTTGATAAAAAACTATCATGATAGAAAACTATCATGATAGAAAACTATCGTGATAGAAAACTATCATGATAGAAAACTATCGTGATATAAAACTATCATGATAGAAAACTATCATTAAAGAAAACTATCATGATAGAAAACTATCATGATTGAAAACTATCATGATAGAAAACTATCTTGATAGAAAACTATTATGATAGAAAACTATCATGATAGAAAACTATCATGATAGAAAACTGTCATTATAGAAAACTATCATGATAGAAAACTATCATGATAGAAAACTATCGTGATAGAAAACTATCATGATAGAAAACTAACGTGATAGAAAACTATCATGATATAAAACTATCGTGATAGAAAACTATCATGATAGAAAACTATCATGATAGAAAACTATCATGATAGAAAACTATCGTGATAGAAAACTATCATGATTGAAAACTATAATGATAGAAAACTATCATGATAGAAAACTATCGCGATAGAAAACTATCATGATAGAAAACTATCGTAATAGAAAACTATCGTGATAGAAAACTATCGTGATAGAAAACTATCATGATAGAAAACTATCGTGATAGAAAACTATCATGATAAAAAACTATCATGATATAAAACTATCATGATAGAAAACTATCGTGATAGAAAGCTTCGCAGATATACGCAGATCTACGCTGCTATACGCAGGTATACGCAGGTCTAAGCAGATCTACGCAGATAACCGCGGGTATACGCAGGACATTCGCAGATAAACGCTGGTCTATGTAGATATACGCAGATGAACGCAGATGTACGCAGATATACGACAAACAGATACACGCAGATCTACGCAAGTCTACGCAGACATACGCAGATATACGCAGGTCAACGCAAATGAACGCAGAGCTAGGCTGATGTACGTAGATAACTGCCAGGCTACGCAGTAATACGCAGATCTACGCAAATGTACGCAGATATACGCCAAATTACGCAAATATGCGCAGATCTACGCAAATATACGCAGATCTGCGTAGATATAAGCAGGTCTACGTGGGTATACGCAGGTATACGCAGGTATACGCAGGCTTACACAAATTTATACAAAGTAGATAAGCGGTTGGATACGCAGATATACGCAGATAGAAAACTATCATGATATAAAACTATCATGATAGAAAAATATCATGATAGAAAACTATCATGATAGAAAACTATCATGATAGAAAACTATCATGATAGAAAACTATCATGATAGAAAACTATCATGATAGAAAACTATCATGATAGAAAACTATCATGATAGAATACTATCATGATAGAAAACTATCTTGATAGAAAACTATCATGATAGAAAACTATCATGATTGAGAACTATCATGATAGAAAACTATCAATTTAAACTATCGTGAAAAACATGATAGAAAACTATCGTGATAGAAAACTATCATGATAGAAAACTAACATGATAGAAAACTATCATGATAGAAAACTATCATGATAGAAAACTATCATGATAGAAAACTATCATGATAGAAAACTATCATGATAGAATACTATCATGATAGAAAACTATCTTGATAGAAAACTATCATGATAGAAAACTATCATGATTGAGAACTATCATGATAGAAAACTATCAATTTAAACTATCGTGAAAAACATGATAGAAAACTATCGTGATAGAAAACTATCATGATAGAAAACTAACATGATAGAAAACTATCATGATAGAAAACTATCGTGATAGAAAACTATCATGATAGAAAACTATCATGATAGAAAACTATCATGATAGAAAACTATCATGATAGAAAACTATCATGATAGAAAACTATCATGATAGAAAACTATCATGATAGAAAACTATCATGATAGAAAACTATCATGATAGAAAACTATCATGATAGAAAACTATCACGATGAAAACTATCATGATAGAAAACTATCATGATAGAAAACTATCATGATAGAAAACTATCATGATAGAAAACTATCATGATAGAAAACTATCATGATAGAAAACTATCATGATAGAAAACTATCATGATAGAATACTATCATGATAGAAAACTATCTTGATAGAAAACTATCATGATAGAAAACTATCATGATTGAGAACTATCATGATAGAAAACTATCAATTTAAACTATCGTGAAAAACATGATAGAAAACTATCGTGATAGAAAACTATCATGATAGAAAACTAACATGATAGAAAACTATCATGATAGAAAACTATCGTGATAGAAAACTATCATGATAGAAAACTATCATGATAGAAAACTATCATGATAGAAAACTATCAATTTAAAAAACTATCATGATATAAAACTATCAATATAGAAAACTATCGTGATAGAAAGCTTCGCAGATATACGCAGATCTACGCTGCTATACGCAGGTCTACGCAGAAACGCAGATCTACGCAGATGGGCGCAGATGTACGCAGATATACGCAGGTCAACGCAAATGTACGCAGAGCTACGCTGATGTACGTTAATAACTGCCAGGCTACGCAGTTATACGCAGATCTACGCAAATGTACGCAGATATACGCCAAATTACGCAAATATGCGCAGATCTACGCAAATATACGCAGATCTGCGTAGATATAAGCAGGACTACGTGGGTATACGCAGGTATACGCAGGCTAACGCAAATTTATACAAAGTAGATAAGTGGTTGGATACGCAGATATACGCAAATAGAAAACTATCATGATATAAAACTATCATGTTAGAAAAATATCATGATAGAAAACTATCATGATAGAAAACTATCATGATAGAAAACTATCATTATAGAAAACTATCATGATAGAAAACTATCGTGATAGAAAACTATCATGATAGAAAACTATCGTGATAGAAAACTATCATGATAGAAAACTATCATGATAGAAAACTATCATGATAGAAAACTATCGTGATAGAAAACTATCATGATAGAAAACTATCATGATATAAAACTATCATGATAGAAAACTATCTTGATAGAAAACTATCATGATAGAAAATTACCATGATAGAAAACTATCATGATAGAATACTATCATGATAGAAAACTATCTTAATAGAAAACTATCATGAAAGAAAACTATCATGATAGAAAACTACCATGATAGAAAACTATCATGATAGAAATTTATCATGATATAAATTATCATGATAGAAAACTGCCATGATAGCAAACTTTCATGATAGAAAACTATCATGTTAGAAAACTATCGTGATAGAAAGCTTCGCAGATATACGCATATCTACGCTGATATACGAAGGTGTACGCAGGTCTAAGCAGATCTACGCAGATAACCGTGGGTATACGCAGGACATTCGCAGATATACGCTGGTCTATGTAGATATCGCTGATGTACGCAGATATACGCCAAACAGATACACGCAGATCTACGCAAATTTGCGCAGACATACGCAGATATACGCAGGTCGATGCAAATGTACGCAGAGCTACGCTGATCTACGCAGATTACTGCCAGGCTACGCAGTAATATGCAGATCAACGCAGATGTACGCACATATACGTCAATTTACGCATACGCAGATTTACGCAAATATACGCAGATCTACGTAAATATACGCAGCTATACGCAGTCTACTATATGCAATCTACGTAGATATATGCAGGTATACGCAGTATAGCAGATAGCAGATAAGTGGTTGGACACGCAGATATACGCAGATCTGCGCACATATACGCAGATATACTAGAAAACTATTATGCATGTTGCATGTTATATGTTGCATGTTATATGTTGCATGTTGCATGATAGAAAACTATAATGATGGAAAACTATCATGATAGAGAATTATCATGATAGAAAACTATCATGATAGAAAACTATCAATTTAAAAAACTAGGTATCATGATATAAAACTATCATGATAGAAAACTATCGTGATAGAAAGCTTCGCAGATATACGCAGATCTACGCTGCTATACGCAGGTATACGCAGGTCTAAGCAGATCTACGCAGATCACCGCGGGTATACGCAGGACATTCGCATATTACCGCTGGTCTATGTAGATATACGCAGATGAACGCAGATGTACGCAGATATACGACAAACAGATACACGCAGATCTACGCAGACATACGCAGATATACGCAGGTCAACGCAAATGTACGCAGAGCTACGCTGATCTACGTAGATAACTGCCAGGCTAAGCAGAAATACGCAGATCTACGCAAATGTACGCAGATATACGCCAAATTACGCAAATATGCGCAGATCTACGCAAATATACGCAGATCTGCGTAGATATAAGCAGTTCTACGTTGGTATACGCAGGTATACGCAGGCTTACGCAAATTTAAACAAAGAAGATAAGCGGTTGGATACACAGATATACGCAGATAGAAAACTATCATGATAGAAAACTATCATGTTAGAAAAATATCATGATAGAAAACTATCATGATAGAAAACTATCATGATAGAAAACTATCGCGATAGAAAACTATCATGATAGAAAACTATCGTAATAGAAAACTATCGTGATAGAAAACTATCGTGATAGAAAACTATCATGATAGAAAACTATCGTGATAGAAAACTATCATGATAAAAAACTATCATGATATAAAACTATCATGATAGAAAACTATCGTGATAGAAAGCTTCGCAGATATACGCAGATCTACGCTGCTATACGCAGGTATACGCAGGTCTAAGCAGATCTACGCAGATAACCGCGGGTATACGCAGGACATTCGCAGATAAACGCTGGTCTATGTAGATATACGCAGATGAACGCAGATGTACGCAGATATACGACAAACAGATACACGCAGATCTACGCAAGTCTACGCAGACATACGCAGATATACGCAGGTCAACGCAAATGAACGCAGAGCTAGGCTGATGTACGTAGATAACTGCCAGGCTACGCAGTAATACGCAGATCTACGCAAATGTACGCAGATATACGCCAAATTACGCAAATATGCGCAGATCTACGCAAATATACGCAGATCTGCGTAGATATAAGCAGGTCTACGTGGGTATACGCAGGTATACGCAGGTATACGCAGGCTTACACAAATTTATACAAAGTAGATAAGCGGTTGGATACGCAGATATACGCAGATAGAAAACTATCATGATATAAAACTATCATGATAGAAAAATATCATGATAGAAAACTATCATGATAGAAAACTATCATGATAGAAAACTATCATGATAGAAAACTATCATGATAGAAAACTATCATGATAGAAAACTATCATGATAGAAAACTATCATGATAGAATACTATCATGATAGAAAACTATCTTGATAGAAAACTATCATGATAGAAAACTATCATGATTGAGAACTATCATGATAGAAAACTATCAATTTAAACTATCGTGAAAAACATGATAGAAAACTATCGTGATAGAAAACTATCATGATAGAAAACTAACATGATAGAAAACTATCATGATAGAAAACTATCATGATAGAAAACTATCATGATAGAAAACTATCATGATAGAAAACTATCATGATAGAATACTATCATGATAGAAAACTATCTTGATAGAAAACTATCATGATAGAAAACTATCATGATTGAGAACTATCATGATAGAAAACTATCAATTTAAACTATCGTGAAAAACATGATAGAAAACTATCGTGATAGAAAACTATCATGATAGAAAACTAACATGATAGAAAACTATCATGATAGAAAACTATCGTGATAGAAAACTATCATGATAGAAAACTATCATGATAGAAAACTATCATGATAGAAAACTATCATGATAGAAAACTATCATGATAGAAAACTATCATGATAGAAAACTATCATGATAGAAAACTATCATGATAGAAAACTATCATGATAGAAAACTATCATGATAGAAAACTATCACGATGAAAACTATCATGATAGAAAACTATCATGATAGAAAACTATCATGATAGAAAACTATCATGATAGAAAACTATCATGATAGAAAACTATCATGATAGAAAACTATCATGATAGAAAACTATCATGATAGAATACTATCATGATAGAAAACTATCTTGATAGAAAACTATCATGATAGAAAACTATCATGATTGAGAACTATCATGATAGAAAACTATCAATTTAAACTATCGTGAAAAACATGATAGAAAACTATCGTGATAGAAAACTATCATGATAGAAAACTAACATGATAGAAAACTATCATGATAGAAAACTATCGTGATAGAAAACTATCATGATAGAAAACTATCATGATAGAAAACTATCATGATAGAAAACTATCAATTTAAAAAACTATCATGATATAAAACTATCAATATAGAAAACTATCGTGATAGAAAGCTTCGCAGATATACGCAGATCTACGCTGCTATACGCAGGTCTACGCAGAAACGCAGATCTACGCAGATGGGCGCAGATGTACGCAGATATACGCAGGTCAACGCAAATGTACGCAGAGCTACGCTGATGTACGTTAATAACTGCCAGGCTACGCAGTTATACGCAGATCTACGCAAATGTACGCAGATATACGCCAAATTACGCAAATATGCGCAGATCTACGCAAATATACGCAGATCTGCGTAGATATAAGCAGGACTACGTGGGTATACGCAGGTATACGCAGGCTAACGCAAATTTATACAAAGTAGATAAGTGGTTGGATACGCAGATATACGCAAATAGAAAACTATCATGATATAAAACTATCATGTTAGAAAAATATCATGATAGAAAACTATCATGATAGAAAACTATCATGATAGAAAACTATCATTATAGAAAACTATCATGATAGAAAACTATCGTGATAGAAAACTATCATGATAGAAAACTATCGTGATAGAAAACTATCATGATAGAAAACTATCATGATAGAAAACTATCATGATAGAAAACTATCGTGATAGAAAACTATCATGATAGAAAACTATCATGATATAAAACTATCATGATAGAAAACTATCTTGATAGAAAACTATCATGATAGAAAATTACCATGATAGAAAACTATCATGATAGAATACTATCATGATAGAAAACTATCTTAATAGAAAACTATCATGAAAGAAAACTATCATGATAGAAAACTACCATGATAGAAAACTATCATGATAGAAATTTATCATGATATAAATTATCATGATAGAAAACTGCCATGATAGCAAACTTTCATGATAGAAAACTATCATGTTAGAAAACTATCGTGATAGAAAGCTTCGCAGATATACGCATATCTACGCTGATATACGAAGGTGTACGCAGGTCTAAGCAGATCTACGCAGATAACCGTGGGTATACGCAGGACATTCGCAGATATACGCTGGTCTATGTAGATATCGCTGATGTACGCAGATATACGCCAAACAGATACACGCAGATCTACGCAAATTTGCGCAGACATACGCAGATATACGCAGGTCGATGCAAATGTACGCAGAGCTACGCTGATCTACGCAGATTACTGCCAGGCTACGCAGTAATATGCAGATCAACGCAGATGTACGCACATATACGTCAATTTACGCATACGCAGATTTACGCAAATATACGCAGATCTACGTAAATATACGCAGCTATACGCAGTCTACTATATGCAATCTACGTAGATATATGCAGGTATACGCAGTATAGCAGATAGCAGATAAGTGGTTGGACACGCAGATATACGCAGATCTGCGCACATATACGCAGATATACTAGAAAACTATTATGCATGTTGCATGTTATATGTTGCATGTTATATGTTGCATGTTATATGTTGCATGTTGCATGATAGAAAACTATAATGATGGAAAACTATCATGATAGAGAATTATCATGATAGAAAACTATCATGATAGAAAACTATCAATTTAAAAAACTAGGTATCATGATATAAAACTATCATGATAGAAAACTATCGTGATAGAAAGCTTCGCAGATATACGCAGATCTACGCTGCTATACGCAGGTATACGCAGGTCTAAGCAGATCTACGCAGATCACCGCGGGTATACGCAGGACATTCGCATATTACCGCTGGTCTATGTAGATATACGCAGATGAACGCAGATGTACGCAGATATACGACAAACAGATACACGCAGATCTACGCAGACATACGCAGATATACGCAGGTCAACGCAAATGTACGCAGAGCTACGCTGATCTACGTAGATAACTGCCAGGCTAAGCAGAAATACGCAGATCTACGCAAATGTACGCAGATATACGCCAAATTACGCAAATATGCGCAGATCTACGCAAATATACGCAGATCTGCGTAGATATAAGCAGTTCTACGTTGGTATACGCAGGTATACGCAGGCTTACGCAAATTTAAACAAAGAAGATAAGCGGTTGGATACGCAGATATACGCAGATAGAAAACTATCATGATAGAAAACTATCATGTTAGAAAAATATCATGATAGAAAACTATCATGATAGAAAACTATCATGTTAGAAAACTATCATGATAGAAAACTATCAATTTAAACTATCGTGAAAAACATGATAGAAAACTATCGTGATAGAAAACTATCATGATAGAAAACTAACATGATAGAAAACTATCATGATAGAAAACTATCGTGATAGAAAACTATCATGATAGAAAACTATCATGATAGAAAACTATCATGATAGAAAACTTTCAATTTAAAAAACTATCATGATATAAAACTATCATGATAGAAAACTATCGTGATAGAAAGCTTCGCAGATATACGCAGATCTACGCTGCTATACGCAGGTATACGCAGGTCTACGCAGATACGCAGATCTACGCAGATGGGCGCAGATGTACGCAGATATACGCCAAATTACGCAAATATGCGCAGATCTACGCAAATATACGCAGATCTGCATAGATATACGCAGGTCTACGTGGGTATACGCAGGTATATGCAGGCTTACGCATATTTACGCATATTTATAGAAAACTATCATGATAGAAAACTATCATGATAGAAAACTATCATGAGAGAAAATTTTCGTAATAGAAAACTATCATGATAGAAAACTATCGTGATAGCAAGCTATCATGATATAAAACTATCATGATAGAAAACTTTCATGATAGACACCTATCATGATAGAAAACCATCGTGATAGAAAATTATCATGATATAAAACTATCATGATAGAAAACTATCGTGATAGAAAGCTTCGCAGATATACGCAGATCTACACTGCTATACGCAGGTCTACGCAGATATACGCAGATCTACGCAGATGTACACAGATATACGCCAAATCAAATATACGCAGATCTGCATATATATACGCAGGTCTACGTGGGTATACGCAGGTATACGCAGGCTTACGCATATTTACGCATATTTATAGAAAACTTTCATGATAGAAAACTATCATGATAGAAAACTATCATGATAGAAAACTATCATGATAGAAAACTATCATGATAGAAAACTATCATGATAGAAAACTATCAATTTAAAAAACTATCATGATATAAAACTATCATGATAGAAAACTATCGTGATAGAAAGCTTCGCAGATATACGCAGATCTACGCTGCTATACGCAGGTATACGCAGGTCTACGCAGATACGCAGATCTACGCAGATGGGCGCAGATGTACGCAGATATACGCCAAATTACGCAAATATGCGCAGATCTACGCAAATATACGCAGATCTGCATAGATATACGCAGGTCTACGTGGGTAAACGCAGGTATATGCAGGCTTACGCATATTTACGCATATTTATAGAAAACTATCATGATAGAAAACTATCATGATAGAAAACTATCATGAGAGAAAATTTTCGTAATAGAAAACTATCATGATAGAAAACTATCGTGATAGCAAGCTATCATGATATAAAACTATCATGATAGAAAACTTTCATGATAGAAACCTATCATGATAGAAAACCATCGTGATAGAAAATTATCATGATATAAAACTATCATGATAGAAAACTATCGTGATAGAAAGCTTCGCAGATATACGCAGATCTACGCTGCTATACGCAGGTCTACGCAGATATACGCAGATCTACGCAGATGTACACAGATATACGCCAAATTAAATATACGCAGATCTGCATAGATATACGCAGGTCTACGTGGGTATACGCAGGTATACGCAGGCTTACGCATATTTACGCATATTTATAGAAAACTTTCATGATAGAAACCTATCATGATAGAAAACCATCGTGATAGAAAATTATCATGATAGAAAACTATCATGATAGAAAACTATCGTGATAGAAAACTGTCATGATAGAAAACTATAATGATAGAAAACTATCGTGATAGAAAACTATCATGATTGAAAACTATCATGATAGAAAACTATCAGAATAGAAAACTATCATGATAGAAAACTGTCATGATAGAAAACTATCGTGATAGAAAACTACCACGATTGAAAACTATCATGATAGAAAACTATCGTGATAGAAAACTATCATGATAGAAAACTATCATGATAGAAAACTTTCATAATAGAAAACTATCATGACATAAAACTATCATGATAGAAAACTATCATGATAGAAAACTATCATGAGAGAAAATTTTCGTGATACAAAACTATCATGATATAAAACTATCATGAGAGAAAATTTTCGTGATAGAAAACTATCATGATAGAAAACTATCGTGATAGCAAGCTATCATGATATAAGACTATCATGATAGAAAACTTTCATGATAGAAACCTATCATGATGAATGAATGAATGAATGAAAGAGTTCGGGGTGTAAGTGCACTGCGACCATTAAGATCTATTGTGCCCCCGTTCTGGAGCTGGATGAGGTTACTCATTCTACAGCACATCCTCCAAATTTATTTCCTTAAGGAATTTTATTATTTGGAGTACATTTAGAGAGGATAGTTCGCTCTCTTTTATCTGGTGATTTCCCAGATACCTATGTCTTTGATGCATAAGTGCATCACATTTACCTAGTATATGATCGGGTGTCTCCTCATGAGCACTGCAGAATCTACACGTGGCGCTGTTTTCCAGGCCAAGGATGTGGAGGTGTCTCCTTAGTTTGCAGTGGCCTGTGAGGAGCCCGGTTATTATTCTAAGCTTGTTTCTATTTAAGCTGATGCAGGACTGGAATCGTTCTTGGTTGTAATTTCCAAGTAGGAGTTTAGCCTGCCTCAACTTAGGGAGTTCGTTCCAGATCCTTGATCTTTTTGCCTCCTCTTCTATTTTGATTTTATGTTTTATCACGTTTTCTCCTATTCCGCAATAAGGCTCTGGTCCCGTTAGGGGTGTCATTGCCCCTATTTTCGCTAAGGAGTCTGCCTCTTCATTGCCCTGTATGCCGACGTGGCCAGGTACCCAATGGAGTGTGACATGATTGTGTTTGCCCAGTTCGTCTAGCCTATCTACACACTCCCATACCAGTTTAGAACTGATGCTGTATGAGCTTAGTGCTTTGAGTGCGGCCTGGCTATCCGACATGATAGCAATATTCTGGTTTTTGTACTTTCTTTCGAGATTTCTGTCTGCACATTTCCCTATGGCATCAACTTCTGCTTGAAAAATGCTTGTAGACTGTCCCATCGGTACCGAAAGTTTGGTTCGAGGCCCAAAAATTCCAGCACCAGTCCCTTCAGACGTTCTCGATCCATCAGTGTACCACTTGATGGTGTTTGCTTTAAGAGTGTAGTTTACTGTTTCGTCTACCCACTCTTTTTTGCTACTTAGCTCCGTACGAAAGTTTTTTACGAAGCTATACTTTTTAATCATACCATCTCTTGGGATGTCAAGAAGGTTCGATTCTGTGGATCTGTAAATCGAGTCTCTTTGCCTGAGACCAATGATTTTCCCCGTCCCAGTTCCCTCCTTTGCAAATCGCAGGATGGCTCCCTTAGCAGCACTGTCTATGGCCACGTGTAGAGGCGTCAAGTGAAGAATGACTTCCATTGCTGCTGTAGGGCAAGTTCTCATTGCTCCAGTAATGCAAATGCATGCGAGCCTTTGTACCCTTTCTAGTGATTTCCTAGTTGTGGTAAGTTCGGTTCTTTTGTGCCATGCAACCGCCCCATAGGTAATGATGGGTCTTACCATCATGGTGTACATCCATCTGAGGATGTTTGGTTTACAGCCCCATGATTTACCTGCAAGTCTTTTGCATATCATGAGAGCCTTTGTGGCTTTCCCGACAGTTATCTCGACATGTTTGTTCCAGAGGAGTTTGCTGTCTAGTGTAATACCTAGATATTTAACCTCCTTCTGAATGCCGATTTCTTCACCAGCCAACCGGATAGGTTTCATGCGTGGTAGAAGCCTCTTCTTAGTAAAAGGGACTATCGTTGTCTTTGTGGGGTTAATGTTCAGTCCCACAGATAGACACCATTTCTTTGTAATGGACAGTCCTCTCTGGATGATATCACAAAGAGTTTCTTCGAATTTTCCCACGGCTGTTATAACAATGTCATCGGCGAAGCCGATGCATCGTATGCCTTGAGAGGAAAGACTTTCCAGTAGTTCATCTACCACAAGACTCCACAGTAAGGGTGATAGAACCCCTCCCTGGGGACAGCCTCTTGTTGTGATAACTTTCTGGACACATTACCCTGCATATGCTTCTGCAGTTCTTGTGCCTAGCATCCCACTTATCCATCTGGTTATAGTGATGGGTACACACTTCCTTACCAGAGCTCTGTTAACGGCTTCATGTGAGGTATTGTCGAATGCGCCCTCAATGTCCAGGAACGCACATAAGGCCGTTTCTTTAGAGTCTATAGCTATTTGTAATGTGTTTGTGAGTTCATACAGAGCGGTTTCTGTAGATCTACCCGCTCTTTAAGCATGCTGGCGATGGTTTAAAGGCATATTTATTAATACTTCTGATCTGATAAAGTTATCAATTACCTTTTCCAAAGTCTTCAGTAAAAAGGATGTCAAACTAATTGGCCTGAAAGACTTTGGATGTGTTGTGTCTTTCTTTCCTATTTTGGGAATGAAGATTACCTTAGCTCTTCTCCATAGACTTGGTGTATACCCAAGTGCGATACTACTTCGAAGTGTGTTAATGAGATAAGGCATTAGTTCCTCTTTCCCCTTTTGTAAAAGGGCTGGAAAAATACCATCTACACCCGGTGACTTGTAAGGTTGAAAGGAGCTTATCGCCCAATCAATCCTGTTACCTGTACAGATAGTTTTGGCTATCTTCCAGTCTTCCCGGCTTGGTCTGAGAGGTATTCTCTCTATTGTGTTTTCTACCATTGGTATACTGCCCGGAAAGTGAGTATTTAGCAATAGGTTTGACCTTTGCTCCTCATTTTCTGTGTAGCTACCGTCTGGGTTTCTAAGTGCTAGCGATGTTATGGTCTTCTCTTTCGCTAGAGCTTTGTGTAGTCTTGCTGCTGCTGGGGTGGTAGAAATCCCTTCACAGAAATTCACAAAACTACTTCTTTTGGCTTTCCTTATTTCCCCATTGTATTTAGTCATCTCTGCAGAGTAGATATGCCACTCCCCAGTGCTCTTTGCCTTATTAAAAAGTTTTCTTACCTTGGATCTTAGTTTAGACAGATTGTTGTTCCACCATGGAGCATCCGTCTGCCTTTTTATGGGTCTAAGGGGACAGCTAAGTTCATATGCCTTATTTATAGCCCCACTTAACTCATTTACTGTATGTTCTAATTCCAGGTAACTGTTTGTCGTTTCTACTGGTCCTAACTGATCAAGATTTAACTTGAGAGTATCTTTGTAGAGATCCCAGTTTGTTTTCTTGGGATTCCTTCCAGAGGTATTCTCTGTGAGAAGGTTTTCCAAAGTAAACACTATAATTCTGTGGTCAGACATTGATGGTTCGTTAGAAACTCGCCAATCCCTGACCAAGCAGTTTAAGTTCGGAGTTCCGAAAGTTAAGTCTAAAACTTCTTTTCTGGTTCTAGTCACAAAAGTAGGGGTATTCCCTACGTTAAATATATCTAGATTTTTTTCGATAATAAAGTCTAAAAGGTACTCACCCCTTTGGTTTGTATCGGTACTTCCCCATGTTGTATGGTGGGCGTTTGCATCACACCCAACCATAAGGGGCATTCTTTTGCTGTTGCAGTAGTCCACAAGTTTCCTAACTTCTGTTGGTGGTATATTGGCGTCATCACCAGCAAAGTATGCGGCTGCTACAACCATCGTGCGGGGGTTGCCGTCAACGTAAATTTGGGCCTGAAGTGGTACCAGATCCCGCGTCATAAATTCTGAAAGACATATAAAATTTATATTATTTCTTATTTTTATGCATGCTCTGGGCGAGTCGTGTCTCGTATCCCATATAACTTTAGAGTCCTTACTTGTTAGGCCTCTTACTTGGCCCCCGTAAATCCAGGGTTCTTGAATCAGCGCTAGTCCCAGGTTATCAGCAGTGAATTTTCGTGCGATGACAGCTGATGCTGCCTTCGCGTGGTGTATATTCACCTGGGCTAGCCTGGTGCTGATCCCGCGTCCAGTCATTTGCTTTCTTTAAAGGATGGGGGCGAATGCCCCTTCATCCTCGAGTAGCATATCTTCCTCCTCAATGGTAGGAAGCACTTCGTCTAAGTCGGATCGGCTAGGAGAGAGGTCTATGCCCCCCATCTCTTCGCTCTTCCGATTTCTTACATCGATTGCCAGTGGTGTTACCTGGTTTTGAGTAATTGGTGTGCGGCGGGTAGGGGTAGGGGTATGGGGTGTGGTTTGGGTAGTTTGGGCAGGTTCGGTTTGTTGGGGAGATTGGATTTGCTGGGAGGGTTGGATGGTTGTGGGTTTGTCAGAGGTTTGGGCTGTGTCAGGAGTTTTGGGGTTGTGTGTCAGGAGGCTTGGGAGATAGGTGGGTTTAGTGGATATGGCAGAAGTGGTGGTAGCGGTTATCGTCCGAGCAGCTTCTCGGTTGGAGGCTGCTGCCCTACGGAGACCCGTGACGGCAATCTTCCCGAACTTGTAATGGAGCTGGTGATCTGCCTTCACTATTGCGTCCGCTGACTGATCGTCAATGCCGATCACAAGCAGCTGGCCCTTACCCTCGATCTTGCTCTTCAGGATCTTCCACGCTTTCACTTTCAGTCCATCATTTTGGGCCTCTATAAGTGACAAGGATTTCTTGTCTTCTTGCCCCGTGCTCCTGGGTAAGAACAGCGTGATTGTATGCATTTTCGGGATGTCGTCACCCATGCATGCCATCAATTCACTGCCCTTCCAGGTTGATAGTTTTGAGGCTTTCTCCTTTAGCCAATCCGCTGTGTTCTGGCCAGCACAATCGACTAAAAGCAGCCCGGTTCTAAAATACAAGCCGTTGAATTTGAGCTTGTGCGTCCACCCCAGAGAAACCTCTTCAATGATGGCTTCTTCCAGTGCCGATAGTTCATCAACACTGAGAGATACCTGAGGGTACTCTCTTGGTAGAACCGCAATTCTCACACTCATTGCCGCACTTGCATAAGAGAGCCTTTGTCCCCCAGCTTCAAACTCGGCGGTGCTTGTTCCCGCTGTCCTGGGTCTTTCTGCATTCTTCTTTAGGGGAGGGGTTATATGGTGGCTCTTTCTCTTACCCTGTTCGTCTGTTGAAGAACCTTCTTTTCTTTCATCCACCTTCTTTCTTGCTTCCTGCGGGGACATCCCGTCAGAAAGATATCGAAGGTACCATCTTGAGGACGAGCCACTCAGTCCTTTCCTTAGAGGGTCATCCAAGCCACCTGGCTTTCCCAGTTCAGGAAGTGGACCAGCATAGCGGTGTTGTCTTCTTTTTGGTTTCTTAGACGGTTCGGAGGTCACTCGTGATGGTGTCTTCCCATTACTGGCGCCTTCTACGGTCTTCACTTCCTCCATTGCTGGCATGGGAGGTATTCTCCCCTTGCTAGCAGCGGATGTGCTTGGAGTTTCATCGTTTGCTGGTATGGGAGGTATTCTCCCCTTACTAGCAGCGGATGTGCTAGGAGCTCCATCTTCCATTTGCCTGGGAGGTGTTCTCCCCTGGCCAATGGTCACTGGTTCCCCTTGAGCTGCCCGGTGCTGTGAGTTCCCTTGAGGTTTTCTCTTCAGGAAAAAACTGCTCCCCGGTCTCGGATCTTCACCATGGAGATTTTTCTCCATGCGATCCGCATATTCGTTCGCGGTGACATCCCGCGGAACGTTGAATTTTTTGTGGTTTTTGTTGTTTTTTCTTTTTAAAATTTTTGGCATTTGAATCCCACGAGTAGCTAGAGAAATATATGGTCGGCCATACCAGAGCTCCGCATAGTACAGCAAGGTCATAGTTACTCTTTGAAACGACCCCATCACAAAGAGGCACCGTTATAATACAGCCGGTATACCCCCTGGCTGCAAACCATCCAATAGGCACGGTCCACATAACACCCTGGATTAGGGGGGGCAGTTCTTAGTTCGTAACTGCTCAAAATCACTGTTGATTTTAGGTTTCCCATAAAAAAAAACAGGTCAGATGAATCTTTGAAACTTAAGCCTACGCACCGCGACAAGGTGACTGCCACGCGCAGGAACCTATCATGATAGAAAACCATCGTGATAGAAAATTATCATGATATAAAACTATCATGATAGAAAACTATCGTGATAGAAAGCTTCGCAGATAAACGCAGATCTACGCTGCTATACGCAGGTATACGCAGGTCTACGCAGATATACGCAGATCTACGCAGATGTACGCAGATATACGCCAAATCAAATATACGCAGATCTGCATAGATATACGCAGGTCTACGTGGGTATACGCAGGTATACGCAGGCTTACGCATATTTACGCATATTTATAGAAAACTTTCATGATAGAAAACTATCATGATAGAAAACTATCATGATAGAAAACTATCATGAGAGAAAATTTTCGTGAAAGAAAACTATCATGATAGAAAACTATCGTGATAGCAAGCTAACATGATATAAAACTATCATGATAGAAAACTTTCATGATAAAAACCTATCATGATAGAAAACCATCGTGATAGAAAATTATCATGATAGAAAACTATCATGATAGAAAACTTTCATGATAAAAACCTATCATGATAGAAAACTATCATGATAGAAAACTATCATGATAGAAAACTATCATGATAGAAGACTATCATGATAGAAAACTATCGTGATAGAAAACTATCACGATTGAAAACTATCATGATAGAAAACTATCGTGATAGAAAACTATCATGATAGAAAACTATTATGATAGAAAACTATCATGATAGAAAACTATCATGAAAACTATTATGATAGAAAACTATCATGATAGAAAACTATCATGATAGAAAACTAGCATGATAGAAAACTATCATGGTAGAAAACCATCGTGATAGAAAACTATTATGATAGAAAACAATCATGATAGAAAACTATCATGATAGAAAACTATCATGAAAGAAAACTATCATGATAGAAAACTATCATGATAGAAAACCGTCATGATAGAAAACTATCATGATAGAATACTATCATGATAGAAAACTATCTTGATAGAAAACTATCATGATAGAAAACTATCATGATAGAAAACTAACATGATAGAAATTTATCAATTAAACTATCGTAAAAATCATGATAGAAAACTATCGTGATAGAAAACTATCATGACAGAAAACTAACATGATAGAAAACTATCATGATAGAAAACTATCATGATAGAAAACTATCGTGATAGAAAACTATCATGATAGAAAACTATCATGATAGAAAACTATCATGATAGAAAACTATCATGATAGATGCTCCTGGGTAAGAACAGCGTGATTGTATGCATTTTCGGGATGTCGTCACCCATGCATGCCATCAATTCACTGCCCTTCCAGGTTGATAGTTTTGAGGCTTTCTCCTTTAGCCAATCCGCTGTGTTCTGGCCAGCACAATCGACTAAAAGCAGCCCGGTTCTAAAATACAAGCCGTTAAATTTGAGCTTGTGCGTCCACCCCAGAGAAACCTCTTCAATGATGGCTTCTTCCAGTGCCGATAGTTCATCAACACTGAGAGATACCTGAGGGTACTCTCTTGGTAGAACCGCAATTCTCACACTCATTGCCGCACTTGCATAAGAGAGCCTTTGTCCCCCAGCTTCAAACTCGGCGGTGCTTGTTCCCGCTGTCCTGGGTCTTTTTGCATTCTTCTTTAGGGGAGGGGTTATATGGTGGCTCTTTCTCTTACCCTGTTCGTCTGTTGAAGAACCTTCTTTTCTTTCATCCACCTTCTTTCTTGCTTCCTGCGGGGACATCCCGTCAGAAAGATATCGAAGGTACCATCTTGAGGACGAGCCACTCAGTCCTTTCCTTAGAGGGTCATCCAAGCCACCTGGCTTTCCCAGTTCAGGAAGTGGACCAGCATAGCGGTGTTGTCTTCTTTTTGGTTTCTTAGACGGTTCGGAGGTCACTCGTGATGGTGTCTTCCCATTACTGGCGCCTTCTACGGTCTTCACTTCCTCCATTGCTGGCATGGGAGGTATTCTCCCCTTGCTAGCAGCGGATGTGCTTGGAGTTTCATCGTTTGCTGGTATGGGAGGTATTCTCCCCTTACTAGCAGCGGATGTGCTAGGAGCTCCATCTTCCATTTGCCTGGGAGGTGTTCTCCCCTGGCCAATGGTCACTGGTTCCCCTTGAGCTGCCCGGTGCTGTGAGTTCCCTTGAGGTTTTCTCTTCAGGAAAAAACTGCTCCCCGGTCTCGGATCTTCACCATGGAGATTTTTCTCCATGCGATCCGCATATTCGTTCGCGGTGACATCCCGCGGAACGTTGAATTTTTTGTGGTTTTTGTTGTTTTTTCTTTTTAAAATTTTTGGCATTTGAATCCCACGAGTAGCTAGAGAAATATATGGTCGGCCATACCAGAGCTCCGCATAGTACAGCAAGGTCATAGTTACTCTTTGAAACGACCCCATCACAAAGAGGCACCGTTATAATACAGCCGGTATACCCCCTGGCTGCAAACCATCCAATAGGCACGGTCCACATAACACCCTGGATTAGGGGGGGCAGTGATAGAATACTATCATGAAAGAAAACTATCTTGATAGAAAACTATCATGATAGAAAACTATCATGATAGAAAACTATCATGATAGAAAACTATCATGATAGAAAACTATCATGATAGAACACTATCAATTTAAAAAAACTATCATGATATAAAACTATCATGATAGAAAACTATCGTGATAGAAAGCTTCGCAGATATACGCAGATCTACGCTGCTATATGCAGGTATACGCAGGTCTACGCAGATATACGCAGATCTACGCAGATGTACGCAGATGTACGCAGATATACGCCAAATTACGCAAATATGCGCAGATCTACGCAAATATACGCAGATCTGCATAGATATACGCAGGTCTACGTGGGTATACGCAGGTATACGCAGGCTTACGTATATTTACGCATATTTATAGAAAACTATCATGATAGAAAACTATCATGATAGAAAAGTATCATGATAGAAAACTATCATGATAGAAAACTATCATGAGAGAAAATTTTCGTGATAGAAAACTATCATGATAGAAAACTTTCATGATAGAAACCTATCATGATAGAAAACCATCGTGATAGAAAATTATCATGATAGAAAACTATCCTGATAGAAAACTATAATGATAGAAAACTATCGTGATAGAAAACTATCATGATAGAAAACTATCGTGATAGAAAATTATCATGATAGAAAACTATCATGATAGAAAACTATCGTGATAGAAAACTATCACGATTGAAAACTATCATGATAGAAAACTATCGTGATAGAAAACTATCATGATAGAAAACTATCATGATAGAAAACTTTCATGATAGAAAACTATCATGATAGAAAACCATCGTGATAGAAAACTATCATGATAGAAAACTATCATGAAAGAAAACTATCATGATAGAAAACTATCATGATAGAAAACTATCATGATAGAAAACAATCATGATAGAAAACTATCATGATAGAAAACCGTCATGATAGAAAACTTTCATGAAAGAAAACTATCATGACAGAAAACTATCATGATTGAAAACTATCATGATAGAAAACTACCATGATAGAAAACTATCATGATAGAAAACTATCATGATATAAATTATCATGATAGAAAACTGTCATGATGGCAAACTTTCATGATAGAAAACTATCATGATAGAAAACTATCCTGATAGAAAGCTTCGCAGATATACGCATATCTACGCTGATATACGTAGGTGTACGCAGGTCTAAGCAGATCTACGCAGATAACCGCGGGTATACGCAGGACATTCGCAGATATACGCTGGTCTATGTAAATATACGCAGATCTACGTAAATATACGCAGCTATACGCAGTCTACTATATGCATTCTTCGTAGATATATGCAGGTATATGCAGGATAGCAGATAAGCGGTTGGACACGCAGATATACGCAGATCTGCGCACATATACGCAGATATACTAGAAAACTATCATGCATGTTGCATGTTATATGTTGCTTGCTGCATGATAGAAAACTATAATGATGGAAAACTATCATGATAGAGAATTATCATGATAGAAAACTATCATGATAGAAAACTATCATGATAGAAAACTATCAATTTAAAAAAACTATCATGATATAAGACTATCATGATAGAAAAATATCGTGATAGAAAGCTTCGCAGATATACGCAGATCTGCGCTGATATACGCAGGTATACGCAAGTCTAAGCAGATCTACGCAGATAACCGCGGGTATACGCAGGACATTCGCATATTACCGCTGGTCTATGTAGATATACGCAGATGAACGCAGATGTACGCAGATGTACGCAGATATACGACAAACAGATACACGCAAATCTACGCAAATCTACGCAGACATACGCAGATATACGCAGGTCAACGCAAATGTACGCAGAGCTACGCTGATGTACGTAGATTGATGCCAGGCTACATAGTAATACGCAGATCTACGCAAATGTACGCAGATATACGCCAAATTACGCAAATATGCGCAGATCTACGCAAATATACGCAGATCTGCGTAGATATAAGCAGGTCTACGTGGGTATACGCAGGAATACGCAGGCTTACAAATTTATACAAAGAAGATAAGCGGTTGGATACGCAGATATACGCAGATAGAAAACTATCATGATAAAAAGCTATCATGATAGAAAAATATCATGATAGAAAACTATCGTGATAGAAAACTATCGTGATAGAAAACTATCATGATAGAAAACTATCGTGATAGAAAACTATCATGATAAAAAACTATCATGATATAAAACTATCATGATAGAAAACTATCGTGATAGAAAGCTTCGCAGATATACGCAGATCTACGCTGCTATACGCAGGTATACGCAGGTCTAAGCAGATCTACGCAGATAACCGTGGGTATACGCAGGACATTGGCAGATATACGCTTGTCTTTGTAGATATACGCAGATGAACGCAGATGTACGCAGATATACGACAAAGAGATACACGCAGATCTACGCAAATCTACGCACACATACGCAGATGTACGCAGGTCAACGCAAATGAACGCAGAGCTACGCTGATGTACGTAGATAACTGCCAGGCTACGCAGTAAAACGCAGATCAACGGAAGTGTACGCAGATATACGCCAAATTACGCAAATATGCGCAGATCTACGCAAATACACGCAGATCTGCGTAGATATAAGCAGGTCTACGTGGGTATACGCAGGTATACGCAGGCTTACGCAAATTTAAACAAAGTAGATAAGCGGTTGGATACGCAGATAAACGCAGATAGAAAACTATCATGATAGAAAACTATCATGTTAGAAAAATATCATGATAGAAAACTATCATGATAGAAAACTATCATGATAGAAAACTATCATGATAGAAAACTATCATGATAGAAAACTATCGTGATAGAAAACTATCATGATAGAAAACTATCGTGATAGAAAACTATCATGATAGAAAACTATCATGATAGAAAACTATCATGATAGAAAACTATCATGATAGAAAACTATCATGATAGAAAACTATCATGATAGAAAACTATCAAGATAGAACACTATCAATTTAAAAAAAACTATCATGATATAAAAATATCATGATAGAAAACTATCGTGATAGAAAGCTTCGCAGATATACGCAGATTCACGCTGCTATACGCAGGTATACGCAGGTCTACGCAGATATACGCAGATCTACGCAGATGTACGCAGATGTACGCAGATATATGCCAAATTACGCAAATATGCGCAGATCTACGCAAATATACGCAGATCTGCATAGATATACGCAGGTCTACGTGGGTATACGCAGGTATACGCAGGCTTACGCAAATTTATACAAAGTAGATAAGCGGTTGGATACGCAGATAAACACAGATAGAAAACTATCATGATAGAAAACTATCATGTTAGAAAAATATCATGATAGAAAACTATCATGATAGAAAACTATCATGATAGAAAACTATCATGATAGAAAACTATCATGATAGAAAACTATCATGAAAGAAAACTTTCATGATAGAAAACTATCATGATAGAAAACTATCGTGATAGAAAACTATCATGATAGAAAACTATCGTGATAGAAAACTATCATGATAGAAAACTATCATAATATAAAACTATCATGATAGAAAACTATCATGAAAGAAAACTATCATGATAGAAAACTTTCATGATAGAAAACTATCATGATAAAAAACTATCATGATAGAAAACTATCATGATAGAAAACTATCGTGATAGAAAACTATCATGATAGAAAACTATCATGATAGAAAACTATCATGATAGAAAACTATCATGATAGAATACTATCATGATAGAAAACTATCTTGATAGAAAACTATCATGATAGAAAACTATCATGATAGAAAACTATCATGATAGAAAACTATCATGATAGAACACTATCAATTTAAAAAAACTAAACTGATAGAAAACTATCATGATAGAAAACTATTTATAAGGTAGGTAGCTTTGGGGCAGAAAATCAGTACAATCACTTTGGATGCGAATATTTCCTTAACCAGATCATGAAAAAAAATTTGGCTTGGATGTATGCATTGGGTTTGAATAGACCTTTCCAAAAAGGTATGTCATGATTTATTTCATTGACTTTTAAAAAAAAGTGATTTTTTTTTGAAAAAAACGGCAAGGGGGTAGTCTATGCTTTTTTTCGGATTTCATGAAAAAATTTTATGATGAAATTTTTACATTTTTGGAAAGGTGTGTTCATGTCCTATTCAGCACTGAAGACCGCAATAATTTTGAAAGCTCGGTTCGTTAGTTTTTCGCATAAAACGGATTGCGTTGAAACTGCATAAAAATTACTTTCAGTGCAAATATCTAATAAACTAAACGTTGCAAAAGCATTTAGTTTTCAGTAACGGATAGGTTTCAAATAGAGAATTTAGAAATTGAAAACTGAAACAATTTGGGAGGCTTAATGGCGAAAATATCTCTATCCAAAGGCGTTTTAATGCTAGTAAATCAAAAAACGCAAAAAATAAAATATCCATTTGGAAGCGCATATTTTGGAAACCAGATATCATAGAAGGTTCTGGTTTTCAGTTTTGGAAAGCTCTGTAAAATTTCTATCCAAAAAATTTTTTTTTTTTTTTGGACATTTGGTATAGGAGTTATCGCCATCCAAAGACATTAAGGTAGGTAGCTTTGGGGCAGAAAATCAGTAAAATCACTTTGGATGCGAATATTTCCTTAACCAGATCATGAAAAAAAATTTGGCTTAGATGTATGCATTGGGTTTGAATAGACCTTTCCAAAAAGGTATGTCATGATTTATTTCATTGACTTTTTAAAAAAAGTGATTTTTAAAAAAAAAAAAACGGCAAGGGGGTAGTCCATGCTTTTTTTCGGATTTCATGAAAAAATTTTATGATGAAATTTTTACATTTTTGGGAAGGTGTGTTCATTTCCTATTCAGCACTGAAGACCGCAACAATTTTGAAAGCTCGGTTCGTTAGTTATTCGCTTAAAACGGATTGCGTTGAAACTGCATAAAAATTACTTTCAGTGCAAATATCTAATGAACTAAACGTTGCAAAAGCGTTTGGTTTTCAGTAACGGATAGGTTTCAAATAGAGAATTTAGAAATTGAAAACCGAAACAATTTGGAAGGCTTAATGGCGAAAATATCTCTATCCAAAGGCGTTTTAATGCTAGTAAATCAAAAAACGCAAAAAATAAAATATCACTTTGGAAGCGTATATTTTGAAAACCAGATATCATAGAAGGTTCTGGTTTTCAGTTTTGGAAAGCTCTAAAAAATGTCTGTCAAAAAAAAAATTTTTTTTTTTTTAACATTTGGTTTAGGAGTAATCGCCATCCAAAGACATCAAGGTAGGTAGCTTTGGGGCAGAAAATCAGTAAAATCACTTTGGATGCGAATATTTCCTTAACCAGATCATGAAAAAAAATTTGGCTTGGATTTATGCATTGGGTTTGAATAGACCTTTCCAAAAAGGTATGTCATGATCTATTTCATTGACTTTTTAAAAAAAGTGATTTTTTTTTGAAAAAAACGGCAAGGGGTAGTCCATGCTTTTTTTCGGATTTCATGAAAAAAATTTATGATGAAATTTTTACATTTTTGGAAAGGTGTGTTCATTTCCTATTCAGCACTGAAGACCGCAACAATTTTGAAAGCTCGGTTCGTTAGTTATTCGCATAAAACGGATTGCGTTGAAACTGCATAAAAATTACTTTCAGTGCAAATATCTAATGAACTAAACGTTGCAAAAGCGTTTGGTTTTCAGTAACGGGTAGGTTTTGAATAGAGAATTTAGAAATTGAAAACCGAAACAATTTGGAAGGCTTTATGGCAAAAATATCTCTATCCAAAGGCGTTTTAATGCTAGTAAATCAAAAAACGCAAAAAATAAAATATCACTTTGGAAGCGTATATTTTGAAAACCAGATATCATAGAAGGTTCTGGTTTTCAGTTTTGGAAAGCTCTAGAAAATGTCTGTCCAAAAAAAATTTTTTTTTTTTTTTCGAACATTTGGTTTAGGAGTAATCGCCATCCAAAGACATCAAGGTAGGTAGCTTTGGGGCAGAAAATCAGTAAAATCACTTTGGATGCGAATATTTCCTTAACCAGATCATGAAAAAAAATTTGGCTTGGATTTATGCATTGGGTTTGAATAGACCTTTCCAAAAAGGTATGTCATGATCTATTTCATTGACTTTTTAAAAAAAGTGATTTTTTTTTGAAAAAAACGGCAAGGGGGTAGTCCATGCTTTTTTCGGATTTCATGAAAAAATTTTATGATGAAATTTTTACATTTTTGGAAAGGTGTGTTCATTTCCTATTCAGCACTGAAGACCGCAACAATTTTGAAAGCTCGGTTCGTTAGTTATTCGCATAAAACGGATTGCGTTGAAACTGCATACAAATTACTTTCAGTGCAAATATCTAATGAACTAAACGTTGCAAAAGCGTTTGGTTTTCAGTAACGGGTAGGTTTTGAATAGAGAATTTAGAAATTGAAAACCGAAACAATTTGGAAGGCTTTATGGCGAAAATATCTCTATCCAAAGGCGTTTTAATGCTAGTAAATCAAAAAACGCAAAAAATAAAATATCACTTTGGAAGCGTATATTTTAAAAACCAGATATCATAGAAGGTTCTGGTTTTCAGTTTTGGAAAGCTCTAGAAAATGTCTGTCCAAAAAAAATTTTTTTTTTTTTTTTGAACATTTGGTTTAGGAGTAATCGCCATCCAAAGACATCAAGGTAGGTAGCTTTGGGGCAGAAAATCAGTAAAATCACTTTGGATGCGATATTTCCTTAACCAGATCATGAAAAAAAATTTGGCTTGGATGTATGCATTGGGTTTGAATAGACCTTTCCAAAAAGGTATGTCATGATTTATTTCATTGACTTTTTAAAAAAAGTGATTTTTTTTTTGAAAAAAATGGCAAGGGTAGTCCATGCTTTTTTTCGGATTTCACGAAAAAAATTTTATGATGAAATTTTTACATTTTTGGAAAGGTGTGTTCATTTCCTATTCAGCACTGAGGACCGCAACAATTTTGAAAGCTCGGTTCGTTAGTTATTCGCATAAAACGGATTGCGTTGAAACTGCATAAAAATTACTTTCAGTGCAAATATCTAATGAACTAAACGTTGCAAAAGCGTTTGGTTTTCAGTAACGGGTAGGTTTTGAATAGAGAATTTAGAAATTGAAAACCGAAACAATTTGGAAGGCTTTATGGCGAAAATATCTCTATCCAAAGGCGTTTTAATGCTAGTAAATCAAAAAACGCAAAAAATAAAATATCACTTTGGAAGCGCATATTTTGGAAACCAGATATTATAGAAGGTTCTGGTTTTCAGTTTTGGAAAGCCCTACAAAATGTCAATCCAAAAAAATTTTTTTTTTTTTGTTTTGGACATTTGGTTTAGGAGTTATCGCCATCCAAAGACATCAAGGTAGGTAGCTTTGGGGCAGAAAATCAGTAAAATCACTTTGGATGCGATATTTCCTTAACCAGATCATGAAAAAAAATTTGGCTTGGATGTATGCATTGGGTTTGAATAGACCTTTCCAAAAAGGTATGTCATGATCTATTTCATTGACTTTTTAAAAAAAGTGATTTTTTTTTTGAAAAAAATGGCAAGGGTAGTCCATGCTTTTTTTCGGATTTCACGAAAAAATTTTATGATGAAATTTTTACATTTTTGGAAAGGTGTGTTCATTTCCTATTCAGCACTGAGGACCGCAACAATTTTGAAAGCTCGGTTCGTTAGTTATTCGCATAAAACGGATTGCGTTGAAACTGCATAAAAATTACTTTCAGTGCAAATATCTAATGAACTAAACGTTGCAAAAGCGTTTGGTTTTCAGTAACGGGTAGGTTTTGAATAGAGAATTTAGAAATTGAAAACCGAAACAATTTGGCAGGCTTTATGGCGAAAATATCTCTATCCAAAGGCGTTTTAATGCTAGTAAATCAAAAAACGCAAAAAATAAAATATCACTTTGGAAGCGTATATTTTGAAAACCAGATATCATAGAAGGTTCTGGTTTTCAGTTTTGGAAAGCTCTAGAAAATGTCTGTCCAAAAAAAATTTTTTTTTTTTTTTGAACATTTAGTTTAGGAGTAATCGCTATCCAAAGACATCAAGGTAGGTAGCTTTGGGGCAGAAAATCAGTAAAATCACTTTGGATGCGAATATTTCCTTAACCAGATCATGAAAAAAAATTTGGCTTGGATTTATGCATTGGGTTTGAATAGACCTTTCCAAAAAGGTATGTCATGATCTATTTCATTGACTTTTTAAAAAAAGTGATTTTTTTTTGAAAAAAACGGCAAGGGGGTAGTCCATGCTTTTTTCGGATTTCATGAAAAAATTTTATGATGAAATTTTTACATTTTTGGAAAGGTGTGTTCATTTCCTATTCAGCACTGAAGACCGCAACAATTTTGAAAGCTCGGTTCGTTAGTTATTCGCATAAAACGGATTGCGTTGAAACTGCATAAAAATTACTTTCAGTGCAAATATCTAATGAACTAAACGTTGCAAAAGCGTTTGGTTTTCAGTAACGGGTAGGTTTTGAATAGAGAATTTAGAAATTGAAAACCGAAACAATTTGGAAGGCTTTATGGCGAAAATATCTCTATCCAAAGGCGTTTTAATGCTAGTAAATCAAAAAACGCAAAAAATAAAATATCACTTTGGAAGCGTATATTTTGAAAACCAGATATCATAGAAGGTTCTGGTTTTCAGTTTTGGAAAGCTCTAGAAAATGTCTGTCCAAAAAAAATTTTTTTTTTTTTTTGAACATTTGGTTAGGAGTAATCGCCATCCAAAGACATCAAGGTAGGTAGCTTTGGGGCAGAAAATCAGTAAAATCACTTTGGATGCGAATATTTCCTTAACCAGATCATGAAAAAAAATTTGGCTTGGATTTATGCATTGGGTTTGAATAGACCTTTCCAAAAAGGTATGTCATGATCTATTTCATTGACTTTTTAAAAAAAGTGATTTTTTTTTGAAAAAAACGGCAAGGGGGTAGTCCATGCTTTTTTCGGATTTCATGAAAAAATTTTATGATGAAATTTTTACATTTTTGGAAAGGTGTGTTCATTTCCTATTCAGCACTGAAGACCGCAACAATTTTGAAAGCTCGGTTCGTTAGTTATTCGCATAAAACGGATTGCGTTGAAACTGCATAAAAATTACTTTCAGTGCAAATATCTAATGAACTAAACGTTGCAAAAGCGTTTGGTTTTCAGTAACGGGTAGGTTTTGAATAGAGAATTTAGAAATTGAAAACCGAAACAATTTGGAAGGCTTTATGGCGAAAATATCTCTATCCAAAGGCGTTTTAATGCTAGTAAATCAAAAAACGCAAAAAATAAAATATCACTTTGGAAGCGTATATTTTGAAAACCAGATATCATAGAAGGTTCTGGTTTTCAGTTTTGGAAAGCTCTAAAAAATGTCTGTCCAAAAAAAATTTTTTTTTTTTTTAACATTTGGTTTAGGAGTAATCGCCATCCAAAGACATCAAGGTAGGTAGCTTTGGGGCAGAAAATCAGTAAAATCACTTTGGATGCGAATATTTCCTTAACCAGATCATGAAAAAAAATTTGGCTTGGATTTATGCATTGGGTTTGAATAGACCTTTCCAAAAAGGTATGTCATGATCTATTTCATTGACTTTTTAAAAAAAGTGATTTTTTTTTGAAAAAAACGGCAAGGGGTAGTCCATGCTTTTTTTCGGATTTCATGAAAAAAATTTATGATGAAATTTTTACATTTTTGGAAAGGTGTGTTCATTTCCTATTCAGCACTGAAGACCGCAACAATTTTGAAAGCTCGGTTCGTTAGTTATTCGCATAAAACGGATTGCGTTGAAACTGCATAAAAATTACTTTCAGTGCAAATATCTAATGAACTAAACGTTGCAAAAGCATTTGGTTTTCAGTAACGGATAGGTTTCAAATAGAGAATTTAGAAATTGAAAACCGAAACAATTTGGAAGGCTTTATGGCGAAAATATCTCTATCCAAAGGCGTTTTAATGCTAGTAAATCAAAAAACGCAAAAAATAAAATATCACTTTGGAAGCGTATATTTTGAAAACCAGATATCATAGAAGGTTCTGGTTTTCAGTTTTGGAAAGCTCTAAAAAATGTCTGTCCAAAAAAAATTTTTTTTTTTTTTAACATTTGGTTTAGGAGTAATCGCCATCCAAAGACATCAAGGTAGGTAGCTTTGGGGCAGAAAATCAGTAAAATCACTTTGGATGCGAATATTTCCTTAACCAGATCATGAAAAAAAATTTGGCTTGGATTTATGCATTGGGTTTGAATAGACCTTTCCAAAAAGGTATGTCATGATCTATTTCATTGACTTTTTAAAAAAAGTGATTTTTTTTTGAAAAAAACGGCAAGGGGTAGTCCATGCTTTTTTTCGGATTTCATGAAAAAAATTTATGATGAAATTTTTACATTTTTGGAAAGGTGTGTTCATTTCCTATTCAGCACTGAAGACCGCAACAATTTTGAAAGCTCGGTTCGTTAGTTATTCGCATAAAACGGATTGCGTTGAAACTGCATAAAAATTACTTTCAGTGCAAATATCTAATGAACTAAACGTTGCAAAAGCGTTTGGTTTTCAGTAACGGGTAGGTTTTGAATAGAGAATTTAAAAATTGAAAACCGAAACAATTTGGAAGGCTTTATGGCGAAAATATCTCTATCCAAAGGCGTTTTAATGCTAGTAAATCAAAAAACGCAAAAAATAAAATATCACTTTGGAAGCGTATATTTTGAAAACCAGATATCATAGAAGGTTCTGGTTTTCAGTTTTGGAAAGCTCTAGAAAATGTCTGTCCAAAAAAAATTTTTTTTTTTTTTTTGAACATTTGGTTTAGGAGTAATCGCCATCCAAAGACATCAAGGTAGGTAGCTTTGGGGCAGAAAATCAGTAAAATCACTTTGGATGCGAATATTTCCTTAACCAGATCATGAAAAAAAATTTGGCTTGCATTTATGCATTGGGTTTGAATAGACCTTTCCAAAAAGGTATGTCATGATCTATTTCATTGACTTTTTAAAAAAAGTGATTTTTTTTTTGAAAAAAACGGCAAGGGGTAGTCCATGCTTTTTTTCGGATTTCATGAAAAAAATTTATGATGAAATTTTTACATTTTTGGAAAGGTGTGTTCATTTCCTATTCAGCACTGAAGACCGCAACAATTTTGAAAGCTCGGTTCGTTAGTTATTCGCATAAAACGGATTGCGTTGAAACTGCATAAAAATTACTTTCAGTGCAAATATCTAATGAACTAAACGTTGCAAAAGCCTTTGGTTTTCAGTAACGGGTAGGTTTTGAATAGAGAATTTAGAAATTGAAAACCGAAACAATTTGGAAGGCTTAATGGCGAAAATATCTCTATCCAAAGGCGTTTTAATGCTAGTAAATCAAAAAACGCAAAAAATAAAATATCACTTTGGAAGCGTATATTTTGAAAACCAGATATCATAGAAGGTTCTGGTTTTCAGTTTTGGAAAGCTCTAGAAAATGTCTGTCCAAAAAAAATTTTTTTTTTTTTTTTGAACATTTGGTTTAGGAGTAATCGCCATCCAAAGACATCAAGGTAGGTAGCTTTGGGGCAGAAAATCAGTAAAATCACTTTGGATGCGAATATTTCCTTAACCAGATCATGAAAAAAAATTTGGCTTGGATTTATGCATTGGGTTTGAATAGACCTTTCCAAAAAGGTATGTCATGATCTATTTCATTGACTTTTTAAAAAAAGTGATTTTTTTTTGAAAAAAACGGCAAGGGGTAGTCCATGCTTTTTTCGGATTTCATGAAAAAATTTTATGATGAAATTTTTACATTTTTGGAAAGGTGTGTTCATTTCCTATTCAGCACTGAAGACCGCAACAATTTTGAAAGCTCGGTTCGTTAGTTATTCGCATAAAACGGATTGCGTTGAAACTGCATAAAAATTACTTTCAGTGCAAATATCTAATGAACTAAACGTTGCAAAAGCGTTTGGTTTTCAGTAACGGGTAGGTTTTGAATAGAGAATTTAGAAATTGAAAACCGAAACAATTTGGAAGGCTTTATGGCGAAAATATCTCTATCCAAAGGCGTTTTAATGCTAGTAAATCAAAAAACGCAAAAAATAAAATATCACTTTGGAAGCGTATATTTTGAAAACCAGATATCATTTTTTTTTTTTTTGAACATTTGGTTTAGGAGTAATCGCCATCCAAAGACATCAAGGTAGGTAGCTTTGGGGCAGAAAATCAGTAAAATCACTTTGGATGCGAATATTTCCTTAACCAGATCATGAAAAAAAATTTGGCTTGGATTTATGCATTGGGTTTGAATAGACCTTTCCAAAAAGGTATGTCATGATCTATTTCATTGACTTTTTAAAAAAGTGATTTTTTTTTGAAAAAAACGGCAAGGGGTAGTCCATGCTTTTTTTCGGATTTCATGAAAAAAATTTATGATGAAATTTTTACATTTTTGGAAAGGTGTGTTCATTTCCTATTCAGCACTGAAGACCGCAACAATTTTGAAAGCTCGGTTCGTTAGTTATTCGCATAAAACGGATTGCGTTGAAACTGCATACAAATTACTTTCAGTGCAAATATCTAATGAACTAAACGTTGCAAAAGCGTTTGGTTTTCAGTAACGGGTAGGTTTTGAATAGAGAATTTAGAAATTGAAAACCGAAACAATTTGGAAGGCTTTATGGCGAAAATATCTCTATCCAAAGGCGTTTTAATGCTAGTAAATCAAAAAACGCAAAAAATAAAATATCACTTTGGAAGCGTATATTTTGAAAACCAGATATCATAGAAGGTTCTGGTTTTCAGTTTTGGAAAGCTCTAGAAAATGTCTGTCCAAAAAAAAATTTTTTTTTTTTTTTTGAACATTTGGTTTAGGAGTAATCGCCATCCAAAGACATCAAGGTAGGTAGCTTTGGGGCAGAAAGTCAATAAAATCACTTTGGATGCGAATATTTCCTTAACCAGATCATGAAAAAAAATTTGGCTTGGATTTATGCATTGGGTTTGAATAGACCTTTCCAAAAAGGTATGTCATGATCTATTTCATTGACTTTTTAAAAAAAGTGATTTTTTTTTGAAAAAAACGGCAAGGGGTAGTCCATGCTTTTTTTCGGATTTCATGAAAAAAATTTATGATGAAATTTTTACATTTTTGGAAAGGTGTGTTCATTTCCTATTCAGCACTGAAGACCGCAACAATTTTGAAAGCTCGGTTCGTTAGTTATTCGCATAAAACGGATTGCGTTGAAACTGCATAAAAATTACTTTCAGTGCAAATATCTAATGAACTAAACGTTGCAAAAGCGTTTGGTTTTCAGTAACGGGTAGGTTTTGAATAGAGAATTTAGAAATTGAAAACCGAAACAATTTGGAAGGCTTTATGGCGAAAATATCTCTATCCAAAGGCGTTTTAATGCTAGTAAATCAAAAAACGCAAAAAATAAAATATCACTTTGGAAGCGTATATTTTGAAAACCAGATATCATAGAAGGTTCTGGTTTTCAGTTTTGGAAAGCTCTAGAAAATGTCTGTCCAAAAAAATTTTTTTTTTTTTTTTTGAACATTTGGTTTAGGAGTAATCGCCATCCAAAGACATCAAGGTAGGTAGCTTTGGGGCAGAAAATCAGTAAAATCACTTTGGATGCGAATATTTCCTTAACCAGATCATGAAAAAAAATTTGGCTTGGATTTATGCATTGGGTTTGAATAGACCTTTCCAAAAAGGTATCTCATGATCTATTTCATTGACTTTTTAAAAAAAGTGATTTTTTTTTGAAAAAAACGGCAAGGGGTAGTCAATGCTTTTTTTCGGATTTCATGAAAAAAATTTATGATGAAATTTTTACATTTTTGGAAAGGTGTGTTCATTTCCTATTCAGCACTGAAGACCGCAACAATTTTGAAAGCTCGGTTCGTTAGTTATTCGCATAAAACGGATTGCGTTGAAACTGCATAAAAATTACTTTCAGTGCAAATATCTAATGAACTAAACGTTGCAAAAGCGTTTGGTTTTCAGTAACGGGTAGGTTTTGAATAGAGAATTTAGAAATTGAAAACCGAAATAATTTGGAAGGCTTTATGGCGAAAATATCTCTATCCAAAGGCGTTTTAATGCTAGTAAATCAAAAAACGCAAAAAATAAAATATCACTTTGGAAGCGTATATTTTGAAAACCAGATATCATAGAAGGTTCTGGTTTTCAGTTTTGGAAAGCTCTAGAAAATGTCTGTCCAAAAAAAATTCTTTTTTTTTTTTGAACATTTGGTTTAGGATTAATCGCCATCCAAAGACATCAAGGTAGGTAGCTTTGGGGCAGAAAATCAGTAAAATCACTTTGGATGCGAATATTTCCTTAACCAGATCATGAAAAAAAATTTGGCTTGGATTTATGCATTGGGTTTGAATAGACCTTTCCAAAAAGGTATGACATGATCTATTTCACTGACTTTTTAAAAAAAGTGATTTTTTTTTGAAAAAAACGGCAAGGGGTAGTCCATGCTTTTTTTCGGATTTCATGAAAAAAAAATTATGATGAAATTTTTACATTTTTGGAAAGGTGTGTTCATTTCCTATTCAGCACTGAAGACCGCAACAATTTTGAAAGCTCGGTTCGTTAGTTATTCGCATAAAACGGATTGCGTTGAAACTGCATAAAAATTACTTTCAGTGCAAATATCTAATGAACTAAACGTTGCAAAAGCGTTTGGTTTTCAGTAACGGGTAGGTTTTGAATAGAGAATTTAGAAATTGAAAACCGAAACAATTTGGAAGGCTTTATGGCGAAAATATCTCTATCCAAAGGCGTTTTAATGCTAGTAAATCAAAAAACGCAAAAAATAAAATATCACTTTGGAAGCGTATATTTTGAAAACCAGATATCATAGAAGGTTCTGGTTTTCAGTTTTGGAAAGCTCTAGAAAATGTCTGTCCAAAAAAAATTTTTTTTTTTTTTGAACATTTGGTTTAGGAGTAATCGCCATCCAAAGACATCAAGGTAGGTAGCTTTGGGGCAGAAAATCAGTAAAATCACTTTGGATGCGAATATTTCCTTAACCAGATCATGAAAAAAAATTTGGCTTGGATGTATGCATTGGGTTTGAATAGACCTTTCCAAAAAGGTATGTCATGATCTATTTCACTGACTTTTTAAAAAAAGTGATTTTTTTTTGAAAAAAACGGCAAGGGGTAGTCCATGCTTTTTTTCGGATTTCATGAAAAAAAATTATGATGAAATTTTTACATTTTTGGAAAGGTGTGTTCATTTCCTATTCAGCACTGAAGACCGCAACAATTTTGAAAGCTCGGTTCGTTAGTTATTCGCATAAAACGGATTGCGTTGAAACTGCATACAAATTACTTTCAGTGCAAATATCTAATGAACTAAACGTTGCAAAAGCGTTTGGTTTTCAGTAACGGGTAGGTTTTGAATAGAGAATTTAGAAATTGAAAACCGAAACAATTTGGAAGGCTTTATGGCGAAAATATCTCTATCCAAAGGCGTTTTAATGCTAGTAAATCAAAAAACGCAAAAAATAAAATATCACTTTGGAAGCGTATATTTTGAAAACCAGATATCATAGAAGGTTCTGGTTTTCAGTTTTGGAAAGCTCTAGAAAATGTCTGTCCAAAAAAAATTTTTTTTTTTTTTTTGACATTTGGTTTAGGAGTAATCGCCATCCAAAGACATCAAGGTAGGTAGCTTTGGGGCAGAAAATCAGTAAAATCACTTTGGATGCGAATATTTCCTTAACCAGATCATGAAAAAAAATTTGGCTTGGATTTATGCATTGGGTTTGAATAGACCTTTCCAAAAAGGTATGTCATGATCTATTTCACTGACTTTTTAAAAAAAGTGATTTTTTTTTGAAGAAAACGGCAAGGGGTAGTCCATGCTTTTTTTCAGATTTCATGAAAAAAAATTATGATGAAATTTTTACATTTTTGGAAAGGTGTGTTCATTTCCTATTCAGCACTGAAGACCGCAACAATTTTGAAAGCTCGGTTCGTTAGTTATTCGCATAAAACGGATTGCGTTGAAACTGCATACAAATTACTTTCAGTGCAAATATCTAATGAACTAAACGTTGCAAAAGCGTTTGGTTTTCAGTAACGGGTAGGTTTTGAATAGAGAATTTAGAAATTGAAAACCGAAACAATTTGGAAGGCTTTATGGCGAAAATATCTCTATCCAAAGGCGTTTTAATGCTAGTAAATCAAAAAACGCAAAAAATAAAATATCACTTTGGAAGCGTATATTTTGAAAACCAGATATCATAGAAGGTTCTGGTTTTCAGTTTTGGAAAGCTCTAGAAAATGTCTGTCCAAAAAAATTTTTTTTTTTTTTGGACATTTGGTTTAGGAGTAATCGCCATCCAAAGACATCAAGGTAGGTAGCTTTGGGGCAGAAAATCAGTAAAATCACTTTGGATGCGAATATTTCCTTAACCAGATCATGAAAAAAAATTTGGCTTGGATTTATGCATTGGGTTTGAATAGACCTTTCCAAAAAGGTATGTCATGATCTATTTCATTGACTTTTTAAAAAAAATGATTTTTTTTTGAAAAAAACGGCAAGGGGTAGTCCATGCTTTTTTTCGGATTTCATGAAAAAAATTTATGATGAAATTTTTACATTTTTGGAAAGGTGTGTTCATTTCCTATTCAGCACTGAAGACCGCAACAGTTTTGAAAGCTCGGTTCGTTAGTTAATTCGCATAAAACGGATTGCGTTGAAACTGCATAAAAATTACTTTCAGTGCAAATATCTAATGAACTAAACGTTGCAAAAGCGTTTGGTTTTCAGTAACGGGTAGGTTTTGAATAGAGAATTTAGAAATTGAAAACCGAAACAATTTGGAAGGCTTTATGGCGAAAATATCTCTATCCAAAGGCGTTTTAATGCTAGTAAATCAAAAAACGCAAAAAATAAAATATCACTTTGGAAGCGTATATTTTGAAAACCAGATATCATAGAAGGTTCTGGTTTTCAGTTTTGGAAAGCTCTAGAAAATGTCTGTCCAAAAAAAATTTTTTTTTTTTTTTTGAACATTTGGTTTAGGAGTAATCGCCATCCAAAGACATCAAGGTAGGTAGCTTTGGGGCAGAAAATCAGTAAAATCACTTTGGATGCGAATATTTCCTTAACCAGATCATGAAAAAAAATTTGGCTTGGATTTATGCATTGGGTTTGAATAGACCTTTCCAAAAAGGTATGTCATGATCTATTTCATTGACTTTTTAAAAAAAATGATTTTTTTTTGAAAAAAACGGCAAGGGGTAGTCCATGCTTTTTTTCGGATTTCATGAAAAAAATTTATGATGAAATTTTTACATTTTTGGAAAGGTGTGTTCATTTCCTATTCAGCACTGAAGACAGCAACAATTTTGAAAGCTCGGTTCGTTAGTTATTCGCATAAAACGGATTGCGTTGAAACTGCATAAAAATTACTTTCAGTGCAAATATCTAATGAACTAAACGTTGCAAAAGCGTTTGGTTTTCAGTAACGGGTAGGTTTTGAATAGAGAATTTAGAAATTGAAAACCGAAACAATTTGGAAGGCTTTATGGCGAAAATATCTCTATCCAAAGGCGTTTTAATGCTAGTAAATCAAAAAACGCAAAAAATAAAATATCACTTTGGAAGCGTATATTTTGAAAACCAGATATCATAGAAGGTTCTGGTTTTCAGTTTTGGAAAGCTCTAGAAAATGTCTGTCCAAAAAAAATTTTTTTTTTTTTTTTGACATTTGGTTTAGGAGTAATCGCCATCCAAAGACATCAAGGTAGGTAGCTTTGGGGCAGAAAATCAGTAAAATCACTTTGGATGCGAATATTTCCTTAACCAGATCATGAAAAAAAATTTGGCTTGGATTTATGCATTGGGTTTGAATAGACCTTTCCAAAAAGGTATGTCATGATCTATTTCACTGACTTTTTAAAAAAAGTGATTTTTTTTTGAAAAAAACGGCAAGGGGTAGTCCATGCTTTTTTTCGGATTTCATGAAAAAAAATTATGATGAAATTTTTACATTTTTGGAAAGGTGTGTTCATTTCCTATTCAGCACTGAAGACCGCAACAATTTTGAAAGCTCGGTTCGTTAGTTATTCGCATAAAACGGATTGCGTTGAAACTGCATACAAATTACTTTCAGTGCAAATATCTAATGAACTAAACGTTGCAAAAGCGTTTGGTTTTCAGTAACGGGTAGGTTTTGAATAGAGAATTTAGAAATTGAAAACCGAAACAATTTGGAAGGCTTTATGGCGAAAATATCTCTATCCAAAGGCGTTTTAATGCTAGTAAATCAAAAAACGCAAAAAATAAAATATCACTTTGGAAGCGTATATTTTGAAAACCAGATATCATAGAAGGTTCTGGTTTTCAGTTTTGGAAAGCTCTAGAAAATGTCTGTCCAAAAAAATTTTTTTTTTTTTTGGACATTTGGTTTAGGAGTAATCGCCATCCAAAGACATCAAGGTAGGTAGCTTTGGGGCAGAAAATCAGTAAAATCACTTTGGATGCGAATATTTCCTTAACCAGATCATGAAAAAAAATTTGGCTTGGATTTATGCATTGGGTTTGAATAGACCTTTCCAAAAAGGTATGTCATGATCTATTTCATTGACTTTTTAAAAAAAATGATTTTTTTTTGAAAAAAACGGCAAGGGGTAGTCCATGCTTTTTTTCGGATTTCATGAAAAAAATTTATGATGAAATTTTTACATTTTTGGAAAGGTGTGTTCATTTCCTATTCAGCACTGAAGACCGCAACAGTTTTGAAAGCTCGGTTCGTTAGTTAAATTCGCATAAAACGGATTGCGTTGAAACTGCATAAAAATTACTTTCAGTGCAAATATCTAATGAACTAAACGTTGCAAAAGCGTTTGGTTTTCAGTAACGGGTAGGTTTTGAATAGAGAATTTAGAAATTGAAAACCGAAACAATTTGGAAGGCTTTATGGCGAAAATATCTCTATCCAAAGGCGTTTTAATGCTAGTAAATCAAAAAACGCAAAAAATAAAATATCACTTTGGAAGCGTATATTTTGAAAACCAGATATCATAGAAGGTTCTGGTTTTCAGTTTTGGAAAGCTCTAGAAAATGTCTGTCCAAAAAAAATTTTTTTTTTTTGGACATTTGGTTTAGGAGTAATCGCCATCCAAAGACATCAAGGTAGGTAGCTTTGGGGCAGAAAATCAGTAAAATCACTTTGGATGCGAATATTTCCTTAACCAGATCATGAAAAAAAATTTGGCTTGGATTTATGCATTGGGTTTGAATAGACCTTTCCAAAAAGGTATGTCATGATCTATTTCACTGACTTTTTAAAAAAAGTGATTTTTTTTTGAAAAAAACGGCAAGGGGTAGTCCATGCTTTTTTTCGGATTTCATGAAAAAAATTTATGATGAAATTTTTACATTTTTGGAAAGGTGTGTTCATTTCCTATTCAGCACTGAAGACCGCAACAATTTTGAAAGCTCGGTTCGTTAGTTATTCGCATAAAACGGATTGCGTTGAAACTGCATAAAAATTACTTTCAGTGCAAATATCTAATGAACTAAACGTTGCAAAAGCGTTTGGTTTTCAGTAACGGGTAGGTTTTGAATAGAGAATTTAGAAATTGAAAACCGAAACAATTTGGAAGGCTTTATGGCGAAAATATCTCTATCCAAAGGCGTTTTAATGCTAGTAAATCAAAAAACGCAAAAAATAAAATATCACTTTGGAAGCGTATATTTTGAAAACCAGATATCATAGAAGGTTCTGGTTTTCAGTTTTGGAAAGCTCTAGAAAATGTCTGTCCAAAAAAATTTTTTTTTTTTTTTTGGACATTTGGTTTAGGAGTAATCGCCATCCAAAGACATCAAGGTAGGTAGCTTTGGGGCAGAAAATCAGTAAAATCACTTTGGATGCGAATATTTCCTTAACCAGATCATGAAAAAAAATTTGGCTTGGATTTATGCATTGGGTTTGAATAGACCTTTCCAAAAAGGTATGTCATGATCTATTTCACTGACTTTTTAAAAAAAGTGATTTTTTTTTGAAAAAAACGGCAAGGGGTAGTCCATGCTTTTTTTCGGATTTCATGAAAAAAAAATTATGATGAAATTTTTACATTTTTGGAAAGGTGTGTTCATTTCCTATTCAGCACTGAAGACCGCAACAATTTTGAAAGCTCGGTTCGTTAGTTATTCGCATAAAACGGATTGCGTTGAAACTGCATACAAATTACTTTCAGTGCAAATATCTAATGAACTAAACGTTGCAAAAGCGTTTGGTTTTCAGTAACGGGTAGGTTTTGAATAGAGAATTTAGAAATTGAAAACCGAAACAATTTGGAAGGCTTTATGGCGAAAATATCTCTATCCAAAGGCGTTTTAATGCTAGTAAATCAAAAAACGCAAAAAATAAAATATCACTTTGGAAGCGTATATTTTGAAAACCAGATATCATAGAAGGTTCTGGTTTTCAGTTTTGGAAAGCTCTAGAAAATGTCTGTCCAAAAAAAATTTTTTTTTTTTGGACATTTGGTTTAGGAGTAATCGCCATCCAAAGACATCAAGGTAGGTAGCTTTGGGGCAGAAAATCAGTAAAATCACTTTGGATGCGAATATTTCCTTAACCAGATCATGAAAAAAAATTTGGCTTGGATTTATGCATTGGGTTTGAATAGACCTTTCCAAAAAGGTATGTCATGATCTATTTCACTGACTTTTTAAAAAAAGTGATTTTTTTTTGAAAAAAACGGCAAGGGGTAGTCCATGCTTTTTTTCGGATTTCATGAAAAAAAAATTATGATGAAATTTTTACATTTTTGGAAAGGTGTGTTCATTTCCTATTCAGCACTGAAGACCGCAACAATTTTGAAAGCTCGGTTCGTTAGTTATTCGCATAAAACGGATTGCGTTGAAACTGCATACAAATTACTTTCAGTGCAAATATCTAATGAACTAAACGTTGCAAAAGCGTTTGGTTTTCAGTAACGGGTAGGTTTTGAATAGAGAATTTAGAAATTGAAAACCGAAACAATTTGGAAGGCTTTATGGCGAAAATATCTCTATCCAAAGGCGTTTTAATGCTAGTAAATCAAAAAACGCAAAAAATAAAATATCACTTTGGAAGCGTATATTTTGAAAACCAGATATCATAGAAGGTTCTGGTTTTCAGTTTTGGAAAGCTCTAGAAAATGTCTGTCCAAAAAAATTTTTTTTTTTTTTTGGACATTTGGTTTAGGAGTAATCGCCATCCAAAGACATCAAGGTAGGTAGCTTTGGGGCAGAAAATCAGTAAAATCACTTTGGATGCGAATATTTCCTTAACCAGATCATGAAAAAAAATTTGGCTTGGATTTATGCATTGGGTTTGAATAGACCTTTCCAAAAAGGTATGTCATGATCTATTTCACTGACTTTTTAAAAAAAGTGATTTTTTTTTGAAAAAAACGGCAAGGGGTAGTCCATGCTTTTTTTCGGATTTCATGAAAAAAAAATTATGATGAAATTTTTACATTTTTGGAAAGGTGTGTTCATTTCCTATTCAGCACTGAAGACCGCAACAATTTTGAAAGCTCGGTTCGTTAGTTATTCGCATAAAACGGATTGCGTTGAAACTGCATACAAATTACTTTCAGTGCAAATATCTAATGAACTAAACGTTGCAAAAGCGTTTGGTTTTCAGTAACGGGTAGGTTTTGAATAGAGAATTTAGAAATTGAAAACCGAAACAATTTGGAAGGCTTTATGGCGAAAATATCTCTATCCAAAGGCGTTTTAATGCTAGTAAATCAAAAAACGCAAAAAATAAAATATCACTTTGGAAGCGTATATTTTGAAAACCAGATATCATAGAAGGTTCTGGTTTTCAGTTTTGGAAAGCTCTAGAAAATGTCTGTCCAAAAAATTTTTTTTTTTTTTTGAACATTTGGTTTAGGAGTAATCGCCATCCAAAGACATCAAGGTAGGTAGCTTTGGGGCAGAAAATCAGTAAAATCACTTTGGATGCGAATATTTCCTTAACCAGATCATGAACAAAAATTTGGCTTGGATTTATGCATTGGGTTTGAATAGACCTTTCCAAAAAGGTATGTCATGATCTATTTCATTGACTTTTTAAAAAAAGTGATTTTTTTTTGAAAAAAACGGCAAGGGGGTAGTCCATGCTTTTTTTCGGATTTCATGAAAAAATTTTATGATGAAATTTTTACATTTTTGGAAAGGTGTGTTCATTTCCTATTCAGCACTGAAGACCGCAACAATTTTGAAAGCTCGGTTCGTTAGTTATTCGCATAAAACGGATTGCGTTGAAACTGCATAAAAATTACTTTCAGTGCAAATATCTAATGAACTAAACGTTGCAAAAGCGTTTGGTTTTCAGTAACGGGTAGGTTTTGAATAGAGAATTTAGAAATTGAAAACCGAAACAATTTGGAAGGCTTTATGGCGAAAATATCTCTATCCAAAGGCGTTTTAATGCTAGTAAATCAAAAAACGCAAAAAATAAAATATCACTTTGGAAGCGTATATTTTGAAAACCAGATATCATAGAAGGTTCTGGTTTTCAGTTTTGGAAAGCTCTAGAAAATGTCTGTCCAAAAAAAATTTTTTTTTTTTTTGAACATTTGGTTTAGGAGTAATCGCCATCCAAAGACATCAAGGTAGGTAGCTTTGGGGCAGAAAATCAGTAAAATCACTTTGGATGCGAATATTTCCTTAACCAGATCATGAAAAAAAATTTGGCTTGGATTTATGCATTGGGTTTGAATAGACCTTTCCAAAAAGATATGTCATGATCTATTTCACTGACTTTTTAAAAAAAGTGATTTTTTTTTTTAAAAAACGGCAAGGGGTAGTCCATGCTTTTTTTCGGATTTCATGAAAAAAATTTATGATGAAATTTTTACATTTTTGGAAAGGTGTGTTCATTTCCTATTCAGCACTGAAGACCGCAACAATTTTGAAAGCTCGGTTCGTTAGTTATTCGCATAAAACGGATTGCGTTGAAACTGCAAAAAAATTACTTTCAGTGCAAATATCTAATGAACTAAACGTTGCAAAAGCGTTTGGTTTTCAGTAACGGGTAGGTTTTGAATAGAGAATTTAGAAATTGAAAACCGAAACAATTTGGAAGGCTTTATGGCGAAAATATCTCTATCCAAAGGCGTTTTAATGCTAGTAAATCAAAAAACGCAAAAAATAAAATATCACTTTGGAAGCGTATATTTTGAAAACCAGATATCATAGAAGGTTCTGGTTTTCAGTTTTGGAAAGCTCTAGAAAATGTCTGTCCAAAAAAAATTTTTTTTTTTTTTGAACATTTGGTTTAGGAGTAATCGCCATCCAAAGACATCAAGGTAGGTAGCTTTGGGGCAGAAAATCAGTAAAATCACTTTGGATGCGAATATTTCCTTAACCAGATCATGAAAAAAAATTTGGCTTGGATTTATGCATTGGGTTTGAATAGACCTTTCCAAAAAGGTATGTCATGATCTATTTCACTGACTTTTTAAAAAAAGTGATTTTTTTTTTAAAAAAACGGCAAGGGGTAGTCCATGCTTTTTTTCGGATTTCATGAAAAAAATTTATGATGAAATTTTTACATTTTTGGAAAGGTGTGTTCATTTCCTATTCAGCACTGAAGACCGCAACAATTTTGAAAGCTCGGTTCGTTAGTTATTCGCATAAAACGGATTGCGTTGAAACTGCATACAAATTACTTTCAGTGCAAATATCTAATGAACTAAACGTTGCAAAAGCGTTTGGTTTTCAGTAACGGGTAGGTTTTGAATAGAGAATTTAGAAATTGAAAACCGAAACAATTTGGAAGGCTTTATGGCGAAAATATCTCTATCCAAAGGCGTTTTAATGCTAGTAAATCAAAAAACGCAAAAAATAAAATATCACTTTGGAAGCGTATATTTTGAAAACCAGATATCATAGAAGGTTCTGGTTTTCAGTTTTGGAAAGCTCTAGAAAATGTCTGTCCAAAAAAAATTTTTTTTTTTTTTGAACATTTGGTTTAGGAGTAATCGCCATCCAAAGACATCAAGGTAGGTAGCTATGGGGCAGAAAATCAGTAAAATCACTTTGGATGCGAATATTTCCTTAACCAGATCATGAAAAAAAATTTGGCTTGGATTTATGCATTGGGTTTGAATAGACCTTTCCAAAAAGGTATGTCATGATCTATTTCACTGACTTTTTAAAAAAAGTGATTTTTTTTTGAAAAAAACGGCAAGGGGTAGTCCATGCTTTTTTTCGGATTTCATGAAAAAAAATTATGATGAAATTTTTACATTTTTGGAAAGGTGTGTTCATTTCCTATTCAGCACTGAAGACCGCAACAATTTTGAAAGCTCGGTTCGTTAGTTATTCGCATAAAACGGATTGCGTTGAAACTGCATACAAATTACTTTCAGTGCAAATATCTAATGAACTAAACGTTGCAAAAGCGTTTGGTTTTCAGTAACGGGTAGGTTTTGAATAGAGAATTTAGAAATTGAAAACCGAAACAATTTGGAAGGCTTTATGGCGAAAATATCTCTATCCAAAGGCGTTTTAATGCTAGTAAATCAAAAAACGCAAAAAATAAAATATCACTTTGGAAGCGTATATTTTGAAAACCAGATATCATAGAAGGTTCTGGTTTTCAGTTTTGGAAAGCTCTAGAAAATGTCTGTCCAAAAAAAATTTTTTTTTTTTTTTTTGACATTTGGTTTAGGAGTAATCGCCATCCAAAGACATCAAGGTAGGTAGCTTTGGGGCAGAAAATCAGTAAAATCACTTTGGATGCGAATATTTCCTTAACCAGATCATGAAAAAAAATTTGGCTTGGATTTATGCATTGGGTTTGAATAGACCTTTCCAAAAAGGTATGTCATGATCTATTTCACTGACTTTTTAAAAAAAGTGATTTTTTTTTGAAGAAAACGGCAAGGGGTAGTCTATGCTTTTTTTCAGATTTCATGAAAAAAAATTATGATGAAATTTTTACATTTTTGGAAAGGTGTGTTCATTTCCTATTCAGCACTGAAGACCGCAACAATTTTGAAAGCTCGGTTCGTTAGTTATTCGCATAAAACGGATTGCGTTGAAACTGCATACAAATTACTTTCAGTGCAAATATCTAATGAACTAAACGTTGCAAAAGCGTTTGGTTTTCAGTAACGGGTAGGTTTTGAATAGAGAATTTAGAAATTGAAAACCGAAACAATTTGGAAGGCTTTATGGCGAAAATATCTCTATCCAAAGGCGTTTTAATGCTAGTAAATCAAAAAACGCAAAAAATAAAATATCACTTTGGAAGCGTATATTTTGAAAACCAGATATCATAGAAGGTTCTGGTTTTCAGTTTTGGAAAGCTCTAGAAAATGTCTGTCCAAAAAAAATTTTTTTTTTTTTTGGACATTTGGTTTAGGAGTAATCGCCATCCAAAGACATCAAGGTAGGTAGCTTTGGGGCAGAAAATCAGTAAAATCACTTTGGATGCGAATATTTCCTTAACCAGATCATGAAAAAAAATTTGGCTTGGATTTATGCATTGGGTTTGAATAGACCTTTCCAAAAAGGTATGTCATGATCTATTTCACTGACTTTTTAAAAAAAGTGATTTTTTTTTGAAAAAAACGGCAAGGGGTAGTCCATGCTTTTTTTCGGATTTCATGAAAAAAAATTATGATGAAATTTTTACATTTTTGGAAAGGTGTGTTCATTTCCTATTCAGCACTGAAGACCGCAACAATTTTGAAAGCTCGGTTCGTTAGTTATTCGCATAAAACGGATTGCGTTGAAACTGCATACAAATTACTTTCAGTGCAAATATCTAATGAACTAAACGTTGCAAAAGCGTTTGGTTTTCAGTAACGGGTAGGTTTTGAATAGAGAATTTAGAAATTGAAAACCGAAACAATTTGGAAGGCTTAATGGCGAAAATATCTCTATCCAAAGGCGTTTTAATGCTAGTAAATCAAAAAACGCAAAAAATAAAATATCACTTTGGAAGCGTATATTTTGAAAACCAGATATCATAGAAGGTTCTGGTTTTCAGTTTTGGAAAGCTCTAGAAAATGTCTGTCCAAAAAAAATTTTTTTTTTTTGAACATTTGGTTTAGGAGTAATCGCCATCCAAAGACATCAAGGTAGGTAGCTTTGGGGCAGAAAATCAGTAAAATCACTTTGGATGCGATATTTCCTTAACCAGATCATGAAAAAAAATTTGGCTTGGATGTATGCATTGGGTTTGAATAGACCTTTCCAAAAAGGTATGTCATGATCTATTTCACTGACTTTTTAAAAAAAGTGATTTTTTTTTGAAAAAAACGGCAAGGGGTAGTCCATGCTTTTTTTCGGATTTCATGAAAAAAAATTATGATGAAATTTTTACATTTTTGGAAAGGTGTGTTCATTTCCTATTCAGCACTGAAGACCGCAACAATTTTGAAAGCTCGGTTCGTTAGTTATTCGCATAAAACGGATTGCGTTGAAACTGCATACAAATTACTTTCAGTGCAAATATCTAATGAACTAAACGTTGCAAAAGCGTTTGGTTTTCAGTAACGGGTAGGTTTTGAATAGAGAATTTAGAAATTGAAAACCGAAACAATTTGGAAGGCTTTATGGCGAAAATATCTCTATCCAAAGGCGTTTTAATGCTAGTAAATCAAAAAACGCAAAAAATAAAATAATACTTTGGAAGCGTATATTTTGAAAACCAGATATCATAGAAGGTTCTGGTTTTCAGTTTTGGAAAGCTCTAGAAAATGTCTGTCCAAAAAAATTTTTTTTTTTTTTTGAACATTTGGTTTAGGAGTAATCGCCATCCAAAGACATCAAGGTAGGTAGCTTTGGGGCAGAAAATCAGTAAAATCACTTTGGATGCGAATATTTCCTTAACCAGATCATGAAAAAAAATTTGGCTTGGATTTATGCATTGGGTTTGAATAGACCTTTCCAAAAAGGTATGTCATGATCTATTTCACTGACTTTTTAAAAAAAGTGATTTTTTTTTGAAAAAAACGGCAAGGGGTAGTCCATGCTTTTTTTCGGATTTCATGAAAAAAAATTATGATGAAATTTTTACATTTTTGGAAAGGTGTGTTCATTTCCTATTCAGCACTGAAGACCGCAACAATTTTGAAAGCTCGGTTTGTTAGTTATTCGCATAAAACGGATTGCGTTGAAACTGCATAAAAATTACTTTCAGTGCAAATATCTAATGAACTAAACGTTGCAAAAGCGTTTGGTTTTCAGTAACGGGTAGGTTTTGAATAGAGAATTTAGAAATTGAAAACCGAAACAATTTGGAAGGCTTTATGGCGAAAATATCTCTATCCAAAGGCGTTTTAATGCTAGTAAATCAAAAAACGCAAAAAATAAAATATCACTTTGGAAGCGTATATTTTGAAAACCAGATATCATAGAAGGTTCTGGTTTTCAGTTTTGGAAAGCTCTAAAAAATGTCTGTCCAAAAAATTTTTTTTTTTTTTGAACATTTGGTTTAGGAGTAATCGCCATCCAAAGACATCAAGGTAGGTAGCTTTGGGGCAGAAAATCAGTAAAATCACTTTGGATGCGAATATTTCCTTAACCAGATCATGAAAAAAAATTTGGCTTGGATTTATGCATTGGGTTTGAATAGACCTTTCCAAAAAGGTATGTCATGATCTATTTCATTGACTTTTTAAAAAAAGTGATTTTTTTTTGAAAAAAACGGCAAGGGGGTAGTCCATGCTTTTTTTCGGATTTCATGAAAAAATTTTATGATGAAATTTTTACATTTTTGGAAAGGTGTGTTCATTTCCTATTCAGCACTGAAGACCGCAACAATTTTGAAAGCTCGGTTCGTTAGTTATTCGCATAAAACGGATTGCGTTGAAACTGCATAAAAATTACTTTCAGTGCAAATATCTAATGAACTAAACGTTGCAAAAGCGTTTGGTTTTCAGTAACGGGTAGGTTTTGAATAGAGAATTTAGAAATTGAAAACCGAAACAATTTGGAAGGCTTTATGGCGAAAATATCTCTATCCAAAGGCGTTTTAATGCTAGTAAATCAAAAAACGCAAAAAATAAAATATCACTTTGGAAGCGTATATTTTGAAAACCAGATATCATAGAAGGTTCTGGTTTTCAGTTTTGGAAAGCTCTAGAAAATGTCTGTCCAAAAAAATTTTTTTTTTTTTTTGAACATTTGGTTTAGGAGTAATCGCCATCCAAAGACATCAAGGTAGGTAGCTTTGGGGCAGAAAATCAGTAAAATCACTTTGGATGCGAATATTTCCTTAACCAGATCATGAAAAAAAATTTGGCTTGGATTTATGCATTGGGTTTGAATAGACCTTTCCAAAAAGGTATGTCATGATCTATTTCATTGACTTTTTAAAAAAAGTGATTTTTTTTTGAAAAAAACGGCAAGGGGGTAGTCCATGCTTTTTTTCGGATTTCATGAAAAAATTTTATGATGAAATTTTTACATTTTTTGGAAAGGTGTGTTCATTTCCTATTCAGCACTGAAGACCGCAACAATTTTGAAAGCTCGGTTCGTTAGTTATTCGCATAAAACGGATTGCGTTGAAACTGCATAAAAATTACTTTCAGTGCAAATATCTAATGAACTAAACGTTGCAAAAGCGTTTGGTTTTCAGTAACGGGTAGGTTTTGAATAGAGAATTTAGAAATTGAAAACCGAAACAATTTGGAAGGCTTTATGGCGAAAATATCTCTATCCAAAGGCGTTTTAATGCTAGTAAATCAAAAAACGCAAAAAATAAAATATCACTTTGGAAGCGTATATTTTGAAAACCAGATATCATAGAAGGTTCTGGTTTTCAGTTTTGGAAAGCTCTAAAAAATGTCTGTCCAAAAAAATTTTTTTTTTTTTTTGAACATTTGGTTTAGGAGTAATCGCCATCCAAAGACATCAAGGTAGGTAGCTTTGGGGCAGAAAATCAGTAAAATCACTTTGGATGCGAATATTTCCTTAACCAGATCATGAAAAAAAATTTGGCTTGGATTTATGCATTGGGTTTGAATAGACCTTTCCAAAAAGGTATGTCATGATCTATTTCATTGACTTTTTAAAAAAAGTGATTTTTTTTTGAAAAAAACGGCAAGGGGGTAGTCCATGCTTTTTTTCGGATTTCATGAAAAAATTTTATGATGAAATTTTTACATTTTTTGGAAAGGTGTGTTCATTTCCTATTCAGCACTGAAGACCGCAACAATTTTGAAAGCTCGGTTCGTTAGTTATTCGCATAAAACGGATTGCGTTGAAACTGCATAAAAATTACTTTCAGTGCAAATATCTAATGAACTAAACGTTGCAAAAGCGTTTGGTTTTCAGTAACGGGTAGGTTTTGAATAGAGAATTTAGAAATTGAAAACCGAAACAATTTGGAAGGCTTTATGGCGAAAATATCTCTATCCAAAGGCGTTTTAATGCTAGTAAATCAAAAAACGCAAAAAATAAAATATCACTTTGGAAGCGTATATTTTGAAAACCAGATATCATAGAAGGTTCTGGTTTTCAGTTTTGGAAAGCTCTAGAAAATGTCTGTCCAAAAAAATTTTTTTTTTTTTTTGAACATTTGGTTTAGGAGTAATCGCCATCCAAAGACATCAAGGTAGGTAGCTTTGGGGCAGAAAATCAGTAAAATCACTTTGGATGCGAATATTTCCTTAACCAGATCATGAAAAAAAATTTGGCTTGGATTTATGCATTGGGTTTGAATAGACCTTTCCAAAAAGGTATGTCATGATCTATTTCATTGACTTTTTAAAAAAAGTGATTTTTTTTTGAAAAAAACGGCAAGGGGGTAGTCCATGCTTTTTTTCGGATTTCATGAAAAAATTTTATGATGAAATTTTTACATTTTTTGAAAAGGTGTGTTCATTTCCTATTCAGCACTGAAGACCGCAACAATTTTGAAAGCTCGGTTCGTTAGTTATTCGCATAAAACGGATTGCGTTGAAACTGCATAAAAATTACTTTCAGTGCAAATATCTAATGAACTAAACGTTGCAAAAGCGTTTGGTTTTCAGTAACGGGTAGGTTTTGAATAGAGAATTTAGAAATTGAAAACCGAAACAATTTGGAAGGCTTTATGGCGAAAATATCTCTATCCAAAGGCGTTTTAATGCTAGTAAATCAAAAAACGCAAAAAATAAAATATCACTTTGGAAGCGTATATTTTGAAAACCAGATATCGTAGAAGGTTCTGGTTTTGAGTTTTGGAAAGCTCTAGAAAATGTCTGTCCAAAAAAAATTTTTTTTTTTTTTTTGAACATTTGGTTTAGGAGTAATCGCCATCCAAAGACATCAAGGTAGGTAGCTTTGGGGCAGAAAATCAGTAAAATCACTTTGGATGCGAATATTTCCTTAACCAGATCATGAAAAAAAATTTGGCTTGGATTTATGCATTGGGTTTGAATAGATCTTTCCAAAAAGGTATGTCATGATCTATTTCATTGACTTTTTCAAAAAAGTGATTTTTTTTTGAAAAAAACGGCAAGGGGGTAGTCCATGCTTTTTTTCGGATTTCATGAAAAAATTTTATGATGAAATTTTTACATTTTTTGGAAAGGTGTGTTCATTTCCTATTCAGCACTGAAGACCGCAACAATTTTGAAAGCTCGGTTCGTTAGTTATTCGCATAAAACGGATTGCGTTGAAACTGCATAAAAATTACTTTCAGTGCAAATATCTAATGAACTAAACGTTGCAAAAGCGTTTGGTTTTCAGTAACGGGTAGGTTTTGAATAGAGAATTTAGAAATTGAAAACCGAAACAATTTGGAAGGCTTTATGGCGAAAATATCTCTATCCAAAGGCGTTTTAATGCTAGTAAATCAAAAAACGCAAAAAATAAAATATCACTTTGGAAGCGTATATTTTGAAAACCAGATATCATAGAAGGTTCTGGTTTTCAGTTTTGGAAAGCTCTAGAAAATGTCTGTCCAAAAAAGTTTTTTTTTTTTTTGAACATTTGGTTTAGGAGTAATCGCCATCCAAAGACATCAAGGTAGGTAGCTTTGGGGCAGAAAATCAGTAAAATCACTTTGGATGCGAATATTTCCTTAACCAGATCATGAAAAAAAATTTGGCTTGGATTTATGCATTGGGTTTGAATAGACCTTTCCAAAAAGGTATGTCATGATCTATTTCATTGACTTTTTAAAAAAAGTGATTTTTTTTTGAAAAAAAACGGCAAGGGGGTAGTCTATGCTTTTTTTCGGATTTCATGAAAAAATTTTATGATGAAATTTTTACATTTTTTGGAAAGGTGTGTTCATTTCCTATTCAGCACTGAAGACCGCAACAATTTTGAAAGCTCGGTTCGTTAGTTATTCGCATAAAACGGATTGCGTTGAAACTGCATAAAAATTACTTTCAGTGCAAATATCTAATGAACTAAACGTTGCAAAAGCGTTTGGTTTTCAGTAACGGGTAGGTTTTGAATAGAGAATTTAGAAATTGAAAACCGAAACAATTTGGAAGGCTTTATGGCGAAAATATCTCTATCCAAAGGCGTTTTAATGCTAGTAAATCAAAAAACGCAAAAAATAAAATATCACTTTGGAAGCGTATATTTTGAAAACCAGATATCGTAGAAGGTTCTGGTTTTGAGTTTTGGAAAGCTCTAGAAAATGTCTGTCCAAAAAAAATTTTTTTTTTTTTTGAACATTTGGTTTAGGAGTAATCGCCATCCAAAGACATCAAGGTAGGTAGCTTTGGGGCAGAAAATCAGTAAAATCACTTTGGATGCGAATATTTCCTTAACCAGATCATGAAAAAAAATTTGGCTTGGATTTATGCATTGGGTTTGAATAGATCTTTCCAAAAGGTATGTCATGATCTATTTCATTGACTTTTTAAAAAAAGTGATTTTTTTTTGAAAAAAACGGCAAGGGGGTAGTCCATGCTTTTTTTCGGATTTCATGAAAAAATTTTATGATGAAATTTTTACATTTTTGGAAAGGTGTGTTCATTTCCTATTCAGCACTGAAGACCGCAACAATTTTGAAAGCTCGGTTCGTTAGTTATTCGCATAAAACGGATTGCGTTGAAACTGCATAAAAATTACTTTCAGTGCAAATATCTAATGAACTAAACGTTGCAAAAGCGTTTGGTTTTCAGTAACGGGTAGGTTTTGAATAGAGAATTTAGAAATTGAAAACCGAAACAATTTGGAAGGCTTTATGGCGAAAATATCTCTATCCAAAGGCGTTTTAATGCTAGTAAATCAAAAAACGCAAAAATAAAATATCACTTTGGAAGCGTATATTTTGAAAACCAGATATCATAGAAGGTTCTGGTTTTCAGTTTTGGAAAGCTCTAAAAAATGTCTGTCCAAAAAAATTTTTTTTTTTTTTTGAACATTTGGTTTAGGAGTAATCGCCATCCAAAGACATCAAGGTAGGTAGCTTTGGGGCAGAAAATCAGTAAAATCACTTTGGATGCGAATATTTCCTTAACCAGATCATGAAAAAAAATTTGGCTTGGATTTATGCATTGGGTTTGAATAGACCTTTCCAAAAAGGTATGTCATGATCTATTTCATTGACTTTTTAAAAAAAGTGATTTTTTTTGAAAAAAACGGCAAGGGGGTAGTCTATGCTTTTTTTCGGATTTCATGAAAAAATTTTATGATGAAATTTTTACATTTTTTGGAAAGGTGTGTTCATTTCCTATTCAGCACTGAAGACCGCAACAATTTTGAAAGCTCGGTTCGTTAGTTATTCGCATAAAACGGATTGCGTTGAAACTGCATAAAAATTACTTTCAGTGCAAATATCTAATGAACTAAACGTTGCAAAAGCGTTTGGTTTTCAGTAACGGGTAGGTTTTGAATAGAGAATTTAGAAATTGAAAACCGAAACAATTGGAAGGCTTTATGGCGAAAATATCTCTATCCAAAGGCGTTTTAATGCTAGTAAATCAAAAACGCAAAAAATAAAATATCACTTTGGAAGCGTATATTTTGAAAACCAGATATCATAGAAGGTTCTGGTTTTCAGTTTTGGAAAGCTCTAGAAAATGTCTGTCCAAAAAAATTTTTTTTTTTTTTGAACATTTGGTTTAGGAGTAATCGCCATCCAAAGACATCAAGGTAGGTAGCTTTGGGGCAGAAAATCAGTAAAATCACTTTGGATGCGAATATTTCCTTAACCAGATCATGAAAAAAAATTTGGCTTGGATTTATGCATTGGGTTTGAATAGACCTTTCCAAAAGGTATGTCATGATCTATTTCATTGACTTTTTAAAAAAAGTGATTTTTTTTTGAAAAAAACGGCAAGGGGGTAGTCTATGCTTTTTTTCGGATTTCATGAAAAAATTTTATGATGAAATTTTTACATTTTTTGGAAAGGTGTGTTCATTTCCTATTCAGCACTGAAGACCGCAACAATTTTGAAAGCTCGGTTCGTTAGTTATTCGCATAAAACGGATTGCGTTGAAACTGCATAAAAATTACTTTCAGTGCAAATATCTAATGAACTAAACGTTGCAAAAGCGTTTGGTTTTCAGTAACGGTAGGTTTTGAATAGAGAATTTAGAAATTGAAAACCGAAACAATTTGGAAGGCTTTATGGCGAAAATATCTCTATCCAAAGGCGTTTTAATGCTAGTAAATCAAAAAACGCAAAAAATAAAATATCACTTTGGAAGCGTATATTTTGAAAACCAGATATCGTAGAAGGTTCTGGTTTTGAGTTTGGAAAGCTCTAGAAAATGTCTGTCCAAAAAAAATTTTTTTTTTTTTTGAACATTTGGTTTAGGAGTAATCGCCATCCAAAGACATCAAGGTAGGTAGCTTTGGGGCAGAAAATCAGTAAAATCACTTTGGATGCGAATATTTCCTTAACCAGATCATGAAAAAAAATTTGGCTTGGATTTATGCATTGGGTTTGAATAGATCTTTCCAAAAAGGTATGTCATGATCTATTTCATTGACTTTTTAAAAAAAGTGATTTTTTTTTGAAAAAAACGGCAAGGGGGTAGTCCATGCTTTTTTTCGGATTTCATGAAAAAATTTTATGATGAAATTTTTACATTTTTGGAAAGGTGTGTTCATTTCCTATTCAGCACTGAAGACCGCAACAATTTTGAAAGCTCGGTTCGTTAGTTATTCGCATAAAACGGATTGCGTTGAAACTGCATAAAAATTACTTTCAGTGCAAATATCTAATGAACTAAACGTTGCAAAAGCGTTTGGTTTTCAGTAACGGGTAGGTTTTGAATAGAGAATTTAGAAATTGAAAACCGAAACAATTTGGAAGGCTTTATGGCGAAAATATCTCTATCCAAAGGCGTTTTAATGCTAGTAAATCAAAAAACGCAAAAAATAAAATATCACTTTGGAAGCGTATATTTTGAAAACCAGATATCATAGAAGGTTCTGGTTTTCAGTTTTGGAAAGCTCTAGAAAATGTCTGTCCAAAAAAATTTTTTTTTTTTTTTGAACATTTGGTTTAGGAGTAATCGCCATCCAAAGACATCAAGGTAGGTAGCTTTGGGGCAGAAAATCAGTAAAATCACTTTGGATGCGAATATTTCCTTAACCAGATCATGAAAAAAAATTTGGCTTGGATTTATGCATTGGGTTTGAATAGATCTTTCCAAAAAGGTATGTCATGATCTATTTCATTGACTTTTTAAAAAAAGTGATTTTTTTTTTGAAAAAAACGGCAAGGGGGTAGTCCATGCTTTTTTTCGGATTTCATGAAAAAATTTTATGATGAAATTTTTACATTTTTTGGAAAGGTGTGTTCATTTCCTATTCAGCACTGAAGACCGCAACAATTTTGAAAGCTCGGTTCGTTAGTTATTCGCATAAAACGGATTGCGTTGAAACTGCATAAAAATTACTTTCAGTGCAAATATCTAATGAACTAAACGTTGCAAAAGCGTTTGGTTTTCAGTAACGGGTAGGTTTTGAATAGAGAATTTAGAAATTGAAAACCGAAACAATTTGGAAGGCTTTATGGCGAAAATATCTCTATCCAAAGGCGTTTTAATGCTAGTAAATCAAAAAACGCAAAAAATAAAATATCACTTTGGAAGCGTATATTTTGAAAACCAGATATCATAGAAGGTTCTGGTTTTCAGTTTTGGAAAGCTCTAAAAAATGTCTGTCCAAAAAAATTTTTTTTTTTTTTTGAACATTTGGTTTAGGAGTAATCGCCATCCAAAGACATCAAGGTAGGTAGCTTTGGGGCAGAAAATCAGTAAAATCACTTTGGATGCGAATATTTCCTTAACCAGATCATGAAAAAAAATTTGGCTTGGATTTATGCATTGGGTTTGAATAGACCTTTCCAAAAAGGTATGTCATGATCTATTTCATTGACTTTTTAAAAAAAGTGATTTTTTTTTGAAAAAAACGGCAAGGGGGTAGTCCATGCTTTTTTTCGGATTTCATGAAAAAATTTTATGATGAAATTTTTACATTTTTGGAAAGGTGTGTTCATTTCCTATTCAGCACTGAAGACCGCAACAATTTTGAAAGCTCGGTTCGTTAGTTATTCGCATAAAACGGATTGCGTTGAAACTGCATAAAAATTACTTTCAGTGCAAATATCTAATGAACTAAACGTTGCAAAAGCGTTTGGTTTTCAGTAACGGGTAGGTTTTGAATAGAGAATTTAGAAATTGAAAACCGAAACAATTTGGAAGGCTTTATGGCGAAAATATCTCTATCCAAAGGCGTTTTAATGCTAGTAAATCAAAAAACGCAAAAAATAAAATATCACTTTGGAAGCGTATATTTTGAAAACCAGATATCGTAGAAGGTTCTGGTTTTCAGTTTTGGAAAGCTCTAGAAAATGTCTGTCCAAAAAAAATTTTTTTTTTTTTTTGAACATTTGGTTTAGGAGTAATCGCCATCCAAAGACATCAAGGTAGGTAGCTTTGGGGCAGAAAATCAGTAAAATCACTTTGGATGCGAATATTTCCTTAACCAGATCATGAAAAAAAATTTGGCTTGGATTTATGCATTGGGTTTGAATAGACCTTTCCAAAAAGGTATGTCATGATCTATTTCATTGACTTTTTAAAAAAAGTGATTTTTTTTTGAAAAAAACGGCAAGGGGGTAGTCCATGCTTTTTTTCGGATTTCATGAAAAAATTTTATGATGAAATTTTTACATTTTTGGAAAGGTGTGTTCATTTCCTATTCAGCACTGAAGACCGCAACAATTTTGAAAGCTCGGTTCGTTAGTTATTCGCATAAAACGGATTGCGTTGAAACTGCATAAAAATTACTTTCAGTGCAAATATCTAATGAACTAAACCAGCCATACTCAACCTTTTTTTCAAAAGGGCCACAAAGACGTTTTAGCAATTTTGCCTCGGGCCACAACATAAATTATTTTTGCACTTAGGTGTTCAGTAATGTATATTGAATGGTTTATTCATTTTAATACAAAAACTAATTTGATTTCTGAAATTTAGAACATTTTTTCAAGATCTGTATTGTTCCTGCATGCTAAACTAATTCGTTTATTTCATTTTTTGTAGGATTGAAAACGCTGATTCCCAAACGTTTGAAGATCCAAGATGTTAATTTTTCAATCCAGCGTCAACTTTCTGATTTTTTTTTTCTGTCAGGAACATTATCTATTACCTGAAGTAGAACGAGGAAAATGTATGTTGTGGGCACTCATTTCACAGTCTTATTGCTTTTTTTAGTTTGTGTCTTCACTTTCGAGAGCAAAACCGGTCAAACTTCTCAAAATTACTTGCGATTTGAGTTTAATCAGCTGCAAAATCAGTTTCTTTCACACGTAGGCAACATTTTTGCTTTGTCATAGCGTTTTCTTTTGGTAATCCGGAAGAACCCTCCACATCTCTTAGATCCAGATTCCAGGATACCAAACGAACAAGTTGCAACCCTTTACTTGATTCTGAAGTTTGGGTTTGGTTGTATTTGTGCACTGGGTTGTTGCATTTGGGTGATCAAACGTTCACACGGCTGTTCTCTGAATATTGATATTCCTCCAGAAACGAATGTCTCCACCTTGGGTTTTTATTTTGAGTAAACTCTTTACCTAAGCAAAAATTCTACAGCAAGGTAGGCCTATCCATTTTTTCTTAATTGTTTCCTTTTAACTCCAAATCTTAGTACAATGAAAATGCACAATGGTAATTCCAAATTAATGGCCTTTTCGATTGGCAATCCGGAACAGCGATTCGATTCGTGTGAACGCTTCTCATTTCAATTCTGAAATCAAATTCAGAACAATTTTCTGTTCTTTTCAGAAGAAGAACTGTCATCTCGTGCCAAATGAACTTTTTCAGAAGCATTTGATAGGCTGCCGGAAGCTACGGGAGGACCAAGCGAAAACGCTTTCAGTCATTCGTGAAAACGAAAAGACAAAGTGACATTGGATGTCGATGGAGCTTTTTTCACTTGTTTTTCAAATTTGATGTTTTTCACTGACAACACTCTTTGTTTGGAAATGTTTCCTATTTTGGGCTTTATTTCCCATTTGATTTATTATTTCGGGCATTGTTTCATTTTATAAAAGAAAGTGATGACGAAATCAGGAAGTATTAAGTTTTTCTATGAAATCGCATAATTATGTAAGTATGCCAGGTGGGCCACTTAAAAAGCTCGACGGGCCACATGCGGCCCGCGGGCCGCAGGTTGAGTATAGCTGAACTAAACGTTGCAAAAGCGTTTGGTTTTCAGTAACGGGTAGGTTTTGAATAGAGAATTTAGAAATTGAAAACCGAAACAATTTGGAAGGCTTTATGGCGAAAATATCTCTATCCAAAGGCGTTTTAATGCTAGTAAATCAAAAAACGCAAAAAATAAAATATCACTTTGGAAGCGTATATTTTGAAAACCAGATATCATAGAAGGTTCTGGTTTTCAGTTTTGGAAAGCTCTAAAAAATGTCTGTCCAAAAAAATTTTTTTTTTTTTTTTGAACATTTGGTTTAGGAGTAATCGCCATCCAAAGACATCAAGGTAGGTAGCTTTGGGGCAGAAAATCAGTAAAATCACTTTGGATGCGAATATTTCCTTAACCAGATCATGAAAAAAAATTTGGCTTGGATTTATGCATTGGGTTTGAATAGACCTTTCCAAAAAGGTATGTCATGATCTATTTCATTGACTTTTTAAAAAAAGTGATTTTTTTTTGAAAAAAACGGCAAGGGGGTAGTCCATGCTTTTTTTCGGATTTCATGAAAAAATTTTATGATGAAATTTTTACATTTTTGGAAAGGTGTGTTCATTTCCTATTCAGCACTGAAGACCGCAACAATTTTGAAAGCTCGGTTCGTTAGTTATTCGCATAAAACGGATTGCGTTGAAACTGCATAAAAATTACTTTCAGTGCAAATATCTAATGAACTAAACGTTGCAAAAGCGTTTGGTTTTCAGTAACGGGTAGGTTTTGAATAGAGAATTTAGAAATTGAAAACCGAAACAATTTGGAAGGCTTTATGGCGAAAATATCTCTATCCAAAGGCGTTTTAATGCTAGTAAATCAAAAAACGCAAAAAATAAAATATCACTTTGGAAGCGTATATTTTGAAAACCAGATATCATAGAAGGTTCTGGTTTTCAGTTTTGGAAAGCTCTAAAAAATGTCTGTCCAAAAAAATTTTTTTTTTTTTTGGACATTTGGTTTAGGAGTAATCGCCATCCAAAGACATCAAGGTAGGTAGCTTTGGGGCAGAAAATCAGTAAAATCACTTTGGATGCGAATATTTCCTTAACCAGATCATGAAAAAAAATTTGGCTTGGATTTATGCATTGGGTTTGAATAGACCTTTCCAAAAAGGTATGTCATGATCTATTTCATTGACTTTTTAAAAAAAGTGATTTTTTTTTGAAAAAAACGGCAAGGGGGTAGTCCATGCTTTTTTTCGGATTTCATGAAAAAAATTTTATGATGAAATTTTTACATTTTTGGAAAGGTGTGTTCATTTCCTATTCAGCACTGAAGACCGCAACAATTTTGAAAGCTCGGTTCGTTAGTTATTCGCATAAAACGGATTGCGTTGAAACTGCATAAAAATTACTTTCAGTGCAAATATCTAATGAACTAAACGTTGCAAAAGCGTTTGGTTTTCAGTAACGGGTAGGTTTTGAATAGAGAATTTAGAAATTGAAAACCGAAACAATTTGGAAGGCTTTATGGCGAAAATATCTCTATCCAAAGGCGTTTTAATGCTAGTAAATCAAAAAACGCAAAAAATAAAATATCACTTTGGAAGCGTATATTTTGAAAACCAGATATCATAGAAGGTTCTGGTTTTCAGTTTTGGAAAGCTCTAAAAAATGTCTGTCCAAAAAAATTTTTTTTTTTTTTGGACATTTGGTTTAGGAGTAATCGCCATCCAAAGACATCAAGGTAGGTAGCTTTGGGGCAGAAAATCAGTAAAATCACTTTGGATGCGAATATTTCCTTAACCAGATCATGAAAAAAAATTTGGCTTGGATATATGCATTGGTAGTAAATCAAAAAACGCAAAAAATAAAATATCACTTTGGAAGCGTATATTTTGAAAACCAGATATCATAGAAGGTTCTGGTTTTCAGTTTTGGAAAGCTCTAAAAAATGTCTGTCCAAAAAAATTTTTTTTTTTTTTGAACATTTGGTTTAGGAGTAATCGCCATCCAAAGACATCAAGGTAGGTAGCTTTGGGGCAGAAAATCAGTAAAATCACTTTGGATGCGAATATTTCCTTAACCAGATCATGAAAAAAAATTTGGCTTGGATTTATGCATTGGTAGTAAATCAAAAAACGCAAAAAATAAAATATCACTTTGGAAGCGTATATTTTGAAAACCAGATATCATAGAAGGTTCTGGTTTTCAGTTTTGGAAAGCTCTAGAAAATGTCTGTCCAAAAAAATTTTTTTTTTTTTTTTTGAACATTTGGTTTAGGAGTAATCGCCATCCAAAGACATCAAGGTAGGTAGCTTTGGGGCAGAAAATCAGTAAAATCACTTTGGATGCGAATATTTCCTTAACCAGATCATGAAAAAAAATTTGGCTTGGATTTATGCATTGGGTTTGAATAGACCTTTCCAAAAAGGTATGTCATGATCTATTTCATTGACTTTTTAAAAAAAGTGATTTTTTTTTGAAAAAACGGCAAGGGGGTAGTCCATGCTATTTTTCGGATTTCATGAAAAAATTTTATGATGAAATTTTTACATTTTTGGAAAGGTGTGTTCATTTCCTATTCAGCACTGAAGACCGCAACAATTTTGAAAGCTCGGTTCGTTAGTTATTCGCATAAAACGGATTGCGTTGAAACTGCATAAAAATTACTTTCAGTGCAAATATCTAATGACCTAAACGTTGCAAAAGCGTTTGGTTTTCAGTAACGGGTAGGTTTTGAATAGAGAATTTAGAAATTGAAAACCGAAACAATTTGGAAGGCTTTATGGCGAAAATATCTCTATCCAAAGGCGTTTTAATGCTAGTAAATCAAAAAACGCAAAAAATAAAATATCACTTTGGAAGCGTATATTTTGAAAACCAGATATCATAGAAGGTTCTGGTTTTCAGTTTTGGAAAGCTCTAGAAAATGTCTGTCCAAAAAAAAATTTTTTTTTTTTTGAACATTTGGTTTAGGAGTAATCGCCATCCAAAGACATCAAGGTAGGTAGCTTTGGGGCAGAAAATCAGTAAAATCACTTTGGATGCGAATATTTCCTTAACCAGATCATGAAAAAAAATTTGGCTTGGATTTATGCATTGGGTTTGAATAGACCTTTCCAAAAAGGTATGTCATGATCTATTTCATTGACTTTTTAAAAAAAGTGATTTTTTTTTGAAAAAAACGGCAAGGGGGTAGTCCATGCTTTTTTCGGATTTCATGAAAAAATTTTATGATGAAATTTTTACATTTTTGGAAAGGTGTGTTCATTTCCTATTCAGCACTGAAGACCGCAACAATTTTGAAAGCTCGGTTCGTTAGTTATTCGCATAAAACGGATTGCGTTGAAACTGCATAAAAATTACTTTCAGTGCAAATATCTAATGAACTAAACGTTGCAAAAGCGTTTGGTTTTCAGTAACGGGTAGGTTTTGAATAGAGAATTTAGAAATTGAAAACCGAAACAATTTGGAAGGCTTTATGGCGAAAATATCTCTATCCAAAGGCGTTTTAATGCTAGTAAATCAAAAAACGCAAAAAATAAAATATCACTTTGGAAGCGTATATTTTGAAAACCAGATATCATAGAAGGTTCTGGTTTTCAGTTTTGGAAAGCTCTAAAAAATGTCTGTCCAAAAAAAATTTTTTTTTTTTTGGACATTTGGTTTAGGAGTAATCGCCATCCAAAGACATCAAGGTAGGTAGCTTTGGGGCAGAAAATCAGTAAAATCACTTTGGATGCGAATATTTCCTTAACCAGATCATGAAAAAAAATTTGGCTTGGATTTATGCATTGGTAGTAAATCAAAAAACGCAAAAAATAAAATATCACTTTGGAAGCGTATATTTTGAAAACCAGATATCATAGAAGGTTCTGGTTTTCAGTTTTGGAAAGCTCTAAAAAATGTCTGTCCAAAAAAATTTTTTTTTTTTTTTGAACATTGGGTTTAGGAGTAATCGCCATCCAAAGACATCAAGGTAGGTAGCTTTGGGGCAGAAAATCAGTAAAATCACTTTGGATGCGAATATTTCCTTAACCAGATCATGAAAAAAAATTTGGCTTGGATTTATGCATTGGGTTTGAATAGACCTTTCCAAAAAGGTATGTCATGATCTATTTCATTGACTTTTTAAAAAAAGTGATTTTTTTTTGAAAAAAACGGCAAGGGGGTAGTCCATGCTTTTTTTCGGATTTCATGAAAAAATTTTATGATGAAATTTTTACATTTTTGGAAAGGTGTGTTCATTTCCTATTCAGCACTGAAGACCGCAACAATTTTGAAAGCTCGGTTCGTTAGTTATTCGCATAAAACGGATTGCGTTGAAACTGCATAAAAATTACTTTCAGTGCAAATATCTAATGAACTAAACGTTGCAAAAGCGTTTGGTTTTCAGTAACGGGTAGGTTTTGAATAGAGAATTTAGAAATTGAAAACCGAAACAATTTGGAAGGCTTTATGGCGAAAATATCTCTATCCAAAGGCGTTTTAATGCTAGTAAATCAAAAAACGCAAAAAATAAAATATCACTTTGGAAGCGTATATTTTGAAAACCAGATATCATAGAAGGTTCTGGTTTTCAGTTTTGGAAAGCTCTAGAAAATGTCTGTCCAAAAAAAAATTTTTTTTTTTTTTGGACATTTGGTTTAGGAGTAATCGCCATCCAAAGACATCAAGGTAGGTAGCTTTGGGGCAGAAAATCAGTAAAATCACTTTGGAAAAAAAAGTGATTTTTTTTTTTGAAAAAAACGGCAAGGGGGTAGTCCATGCTTTTTTTCGGATTTCATGAAAAAATTTTATGATGAAATTTTTACATTTTTGGAAAGGTGTGTTCATTTCCTATTCAGCACTGAAGACCGCAACAATTTTGAAAGCTCGGTTCGTTAGTTATTCGCATAAAACGGATTGCGTTGAAACTGCATAAAAATTACTTTCAGTGCAAATATCTAATGAACTAAACGTTGCAAAAGCGTTTGGTTTTCAGTAACGGGTAGGTTTTGAATAGAGAATTTAGAAATTGAAAACCGAAACAATTTGGAAGGCTTTATGGCGAAAATATCTCTATCCAAAGGCGTTTTAATGCTAGTAAATCAAAAAACGCAAAAAATAAAATATCACTTTGGAAGCGTATATTTTGAAAACCAGATATCATAGAAGGTTCTGGTTTTCAGTTTTGGAAAGCTCTAGAAAATGTCTGTTAAAAAAAAAATTTTTTTTTTTTTTGGACATTTGGTTTAGGAGTAATCGCCATCCAAAGACATCAAGGTAGGTAGCTTTGGGGCAGAAAATCAGTAAAATCACTTTGGAAAAAAAAGTGATTTTTTTTTTTGAAAAAAACGGCAAGGGGGTAGTCCATGCTTTTTTTCGGATTTTATGAAAAAAATTTATGATGAAATTTTTACATTTTTGGAAAGGTGTGTTCATTTCCTGTTCAGCACTGAAGACCGCAACAATTTTGAAAGCTCGGTTCGTTAGTTATTCGCATAAAACGGATTGCGTTGAAACTGCATAAAAATTACTTTCAGTGCAAATATCTAATGAACTAAACGTTGCAAAAGCGTTTGGTTTTCAGTAACGGGTAGGTTTTGAATAGAGAATTTAGAAATTGAAAACCGAAACAATTTGGAAGGCTTTATGGCGAAAATATCTCTATCCAAAGGCGTTTTAATGCTAGTAAATCAAAAAACGCAAAAAATAAAATATCACTTTGGAAGCGTATATTTTGAAAACCAGATATCATAGAAGGTTCTGGTTTTCAGTTTTGGAAAGCTCTAAAAAATGTCTGTCCAAAAAAAATTTTTTTTTTTTTGGACATTTGGTTTAGGAGTAATCGCCATCCAAAGACATCAAGGTAGGTAGCTTTGGGGCAGAAAATCAGTAAAATCACTTTGGATGCGAATATTTCCTTAACCAGATCATGAAAAAAAATTTGGCTTGGATTTATGCATTGGTAGTAAATCAAAAAACGCAAAAAATAAAATATCACTTTGGAAGCGTATATTTTGAAAACCAGATATCATAGAAGGTTCTGGTTTTCAGTTTTGGAAAGCTCTAAAAAATGTCTGTCCAAAAAAATTTTTTTTTTTTTTTGAACATTTGGTTTAGGAGTAATCGCCATCCAAAGACATCAAGGTAGGTAGCTTTGGGGCAGAAAATCAGTAAAATCACTTTGGATGTGAATATTTCCTTAACCAGATCATGAAAAAAAATTTGGCTTGGATTTGTGCATTGGGTTTGAATAGACCTTTCCAAAAAGGTATGTCATGATCTATTTCATTGACTTTTTAAAAAAAGTGATTTTTTTTGAAAAAAACGGGTAGGTTTTGAATAGAGAATTTAGAAATTGAAAACCGAAACAATTTGGAAGGCTTTATGGCGAAAATATCTCTATCCAAAGGCGTTTTAATGCTAGTAAATCAAAAAACGCAAAAAATAAAATATCACTTTGGAAGCGTATATTTTGAAAACCAGATATCATAGAAGGTTCTGGTTTTCAGTTTTGGAAAGCTCTAAAAAATGTCTGTCCAAAAAAATTTTTTTTTTTTTTTGAACATTTGGTTTAGGAGTAATCGCCATCCAAAGACATCAAGGTAGGTAGCTTTGGGGCAGAAAATCAGTAAAATCACTTTGGATGCGAATATTTCCTTAACCAGATCATGAAAAAAAATTTGGCTTGGATTTATGCATTGGGTTTGAATAGACCTTTCCAAAAAGGTATGTCATGATCTATTTCATTGACTTTTTAAAAAAAGTGATTTTTTTTTGAAAAAAACGGCAAGGGGGTAGTCCATGCTTTTTTTCGGATTTCATGAAAAAATTTTATGATGAAATTTTTACATTTTTGGAAAGGTGTGTTCATTTCCTATTCAGCACTGAAGACCGCAACAATTTTGAAAGCTCGGTTCGTTAGTTATTCGCATAAAACGGATTGCGTTGAAACTGCATAAAAATTACTTTCAGTGCAAATATCTAATGAACTAAACGTTGCAAAAGCGTTTGGTTTTCAGTAACGGGTAGGTTTTGAATAGAGAATTTAGAAATTGAAAACCGAAACAATTTGGAAGGCCTTATGGCGAAAATATCTCTATCCAAAGGCGTTTTAATGCTAGTAAATCAAAAAACGCAAAAAATAAAATATCACTTTGGAAGCGTATATTTTGAAAACCAGATATCATAGAAGGTTCTGGTTTTCAGTTTTGGAAAGCTCTAAAAAATGTCTGTCCAAAAAAATTTTTTTTTTTTTTTGAACATTTGGTTTAGGAGTAATCGCCATCCAAAGACATCAAGGTAGGTAGCTTTGGGGCAGAAAATCAGTAAAATAATTTTGGATGCGAATATTTCCTTAACCAGATCATGAAAAAAAATTTGGCTTGGATTTGTGCATTGGGTTTGAATAGACCTTTCCAAAAAGGTATGTCATGATCTATTTCATTGACTTTTTAAAAAAAGTGATTCTTTTTTTTTTAAAACGGCAAGGGGGTAGTCCATGCTTTTTTTCGGATTTCATGAAAAAAATTTATGATGAAATTTTTACATTTTTGGAAAGGTGTGTTCATTTCCTATTCAGCACTGAAGACCGCAACAATTTTGAAAGCTCGGTTCGTTAGTTATTCGCATAAAACGGATTGCGTTGAAACTGCATAAAAATTACTTTCAGTGCAAATATCTAATGAACTAAACGTTGCAAAAGCGTTTGGTTTTCAGTAACGGGTAGGTTTTGAATAGAGAATTTAGAAATTGAAAACCGAAACAATTTGGAAGGCTTTATGGCGAAAATATCTCTATCCAAAGGCGTTTTAATGCTAGTAAATCAAAAAACGCAAAAAATAAAATATCACTTTGGAAGCGTATATTTTGAAAACCAGATATCATAGAAGGTTCTGGTTTTCAGTTTTGGAAAGCTCTAGAAAATGTCTGTCCAAAAAAAAATTTTTTTTTTTTTTTGGACATTTGGTTTAGGAGTAATCGCCATCCAAAGACATCAAGGTAGGTAGCTTTGGGGCAGAAAATCAGTAAAATCACTTTGGAAAAAAAAGTGATTTTTTTTTTGAAAAAAACGGCAAGGGGGTAGTCCATGCTTTTTTTCGGATTTCATGAAAAAATTTTATGATGAAATTTTTACATTTTTGGAAAGGTGTGTTCATTTCCTGTTCAGCACTGAAGACCGCAACAATTTTGAAAGCTCGGTTCGTTAGTTATTCGCATAAAACGGATTGCGTTGAAACTGCATAAAAATTACTTTCAGTGCAAATATCTAATGAACTAAACGTTGCAAAAGCGTTTGGTTTTCAGTAACGGGTAGGTTTTGAATAGAGAATTTAGAAATTGAAAACCGAAACAATTTGGAAGGCTTTAAAACCAGATATCATAGAAGGTTCTGGTTTTCAGTTTTGGAAAGCTCTAGAAAATGTCTGTCCAAAAAAAATTTTTTTTTTTTTTTTGAACATTTGGTTTAGGAGTAATCGCCATCCAAAGACATCAAGGTAGGTAGCTTTGGGGCAGAAAATCAGTAAAATCACTTTGGATGCGAATATTTCCTTAACCAGATCATGAAAAAAAATTTGGCTTGGATTTATGCATTGGGTTTGAATAGACCTTTCCAAAAAGGTATGTCATGATCTATTTCATTGACTTTTTAAAAAAAGTGATTTTTTTTAAAAAAAAACGGCAAGGGGTAGTCCATGCTTTTTTTCGGATTTCATGAAAAAAATTTATGATGAAATTTTTACATTTTTGGAAAGGTGTGTTCATTTCCTATTCAGCACTGAAGACCGCAACAATTTTGAAAGCTCGGTTCGTTAGTTATTCGCATAAAACGGATTGCGTTGAAACTGCATAAAAATTACTTTCAGTGCAAATATCTAATGAACTAAACGTTGCAAAAGCGTTTGGTTTTCAGTAACGGGTAGGTTTTGAATAGAGAATTTAGAAATTGAAAACCGAAACAATTTGGAAGGCTTTATGGCGAAAATATCTCTATCCAAAGGCGTTTTAATGCTAGTAAATCAAAAAACGCAAAAAATAAAATATCACTTTGGAAGCGTATATTTTGAAAACCAGATATCATAGATGGTTCTGGTTTTCAGTTTTGGAAAGCTCTAGAAAATGTCTGTCCAAAAAAATATTTTTTGGACATTTGGTTTAGGAGTAATCGCCATCCAAAGACATCAAGGTAGGTAGCTTTGGGGCAGAAAATCAGTAAAATCACTTTGGAAAAAAAAGTGATTTTTTTTTTTGAAAAAAACGGCAAGGGGGTAGTCCAAGTTACATACAAAGCCCACAAAGATAATACAAAACCAGAAGATCATATTAAGATCACCGCAGCAAATATTGCAGAACCATCATTTGGAATATTTCTGCAACAGTAATAAGAGACGAAAGAATAACATTGGCATTTCATTTAAAAACCCACAGTCCATCACAAAATGCTGACAAAGGACGCCACAGCGCACAACAATAGATACTTTTCATAAAGTGAAGATACAGTCATCATACAGTCATCATAGAGTCATCATCGAGTCATCATAGAGTCATCACAAGAACGTAGCAGCCAGCGGTCAACCTCAACTTATCTCCTCTTATATTATTTTCGTACTTAGATCAATAAAGTTTAATTCTTTTTAAAAAACCTTTTAATAGAACGCATTTTGTAATTGGCGCAGTCGGTAGGATAGGGTTTAAAAATTATTAAACGGAAATTAATAATAACTCCTATCTAGTGATCGTTAACGTGAGTCGAAACCCAAACGCATATTGGGAACCAAACGTATATTGGAAAAAGCGACATCATACCTACGAAAAAAAAAAAAAAAAAATCAGTGAAAAACATTACAATTCAAGATCCGTAAGGACAAATATTGTGAAATCTCGTAGAGAGAGTGTTTAATTGATTTTATCTATTAAGAAAAGGAAAAGATTAAGAATATTGTGAAAGTGAAAGTGAATATTGAACTTGAGACAAATTAACATAAAAAATAAAAAATATGTCAATTAATGAGGAACTACCCGTAAATGTGGCAGAGGAGAAAGAGCAGGAATTTCTTCTTAGAGAACTCCAGCATATACCACCATTTAAAGGTGCTTCGGAAGACAATTCCCAACTAACAATTTAAGTTGTTTAAGTGTCAATACAAGTAATTTTCTGACTTGTCTAGAAACTTAAATCAGCCTTATGCAAATCATTTTGGCGCACATTGAAGAAGCTATTTGATTCCCTTAAAACCTTTCATCACAAGTCCTATGCAATTTAATAGCTTTCCAACAACATTGTAAAAAGGTCTTAAAAAGACAAAATATTGCTCAACTAAACAAGTTATAATAAGGCTTGTATTATAAGGCCTTGAAAAGGCCATACAAAAATTTTACATTTAGGCTAGTAAAAAAATTCCTTGCTTTGTAATTATTTTATTTAATTTTTACTATTTTTATTTTATCAGTTTATTTTCCTTACGGGAAGCTTACATTACGTTTTTCTTTATTCTGAAATGATAAGAATATTATTTTATTTATAAAAATGTTACTTACTTACATGACACTTCCGAGGATTGAACTCGCATCCCTCCAATCACATATCCAGCACGCTACCCACTACGCCGATTCGCAATTCAGAAGGTGCATGTAAAAATTCTAATGAGTTGATACTTGTGCCTGTACAGTTTTACCAGCAAAATACAGATAGTTAAGGTCACGTTTTGGATAAAAAAAAAATTCACTCCAGATTTTAATCCTAAAAATACGATAACAGAGAACATCTACAACTATTTGTAGATGAATCATCTAGCCAAAATCATACTGATGTGATACGATTTTCTTCATATTTTTTACTTTTTTTTAGTTTAAAAAGGAAAATAATTAATTCTTGAAGGGTTTGACTGAAGAAATATACAAGAGCATAATGATTTTGTACTATTGTATGTACTTTTGTATGTAGATATAAATCATAAACAATTACTGTTTCTCTGCGTTCTTATGACAAAAACTATTTTTAAAGCAATTTTAAGTTATTATGTGAAGCTACATAAGTATTTGAGTGTAAAAAGAGTGAATGATTTTTAAAGATCACACTTTATACTTCTATTTCTATCAAACCACAATTTGGAAAATAAATTTTCTCGTTAAGTATAAAACTTAATTATAACAGCAAGTACGTTCGACTCATTGGTGTATTTTATGTGTACACTGGTGGGGTAGCTTACTAAAGAAGATAATCATTTCAATAAGTTTGCTACTAACATTTTATAAAAACTATATATTTCGTCGTAGATGTACACAGCTGTCACAACCCATACGAAATAGCTCACGAAATGAGACAATTATTTCATTAAGTTTGCCACAAACGTTTTATAGCTCACCAAAGAAGACAATAATTTGATTAAGTTTGCTGATAGCATTTTATAAAAACTATATATTCTCTCACGGAGGGATACAGATTTCACAAAAAAAAACTAAATAGCTCACAAAAAAAGGCAATAATTTCAATAAGTTTGCTTTAGAAATTTTATTTTATTTTTCCAAACAAATATAACATAATAACGTATAACAAAATTCTTGTTGATTGATAATCCGAAAAACTAAGCATAGGAGTTATAAGTGATTTAATGCCGGAATCCTTACAACCATTTAAGAACGATTTTTTGGTTAGATGGTATTAGTAAAAATTAAATGTTTTTTTTTTTTGGGATTGCGTGTGCCATTTGTTACTAGATTTGAGGCACACAAACCAATGCACATACAAGTTCAGAACAAGCATTCAAAAGTGCATTCATTTTTTTGTTTGATTAAAAACAAATATATTGCAAAAATAAACAGAAATAATTATGCATTTATTGAAGTTAAAAAAAAAAAACACAAATTCTATTAAGAAACACATCAATTGAGGAACAAACACATCGGTGAGTGCGCGCTTCATAGTGTTAATCGACTTTGGGCACTGAAATCGAAGTTCATTGATATTTTATTAACTTCTTATTAATTATTCACTATTTTTTGATTAATTATATTTTTTTTATAATATATTTGTTTTTAATCTATTCCAATGAATGACGAACACTTTAGAATATTTGTTAGACCCGCTGCAGAATACTTTCAACTGCAGAGAAATGTCAAATCTTGCTGCTGTGTGTTGCGTAGCAAGCTTATTTAAGAAAGCCGTATACTAATTTATTTTGTTTACTTTCAGTAAAACCAACTTGGGCAGGCCTTAAACAAGGCTTTTATACTTAAGCATACAAGCCTTATGTATAACTTGCCAATTTAATTTTAAAAGGCATTAAACAGGCTATCAGCAAAAATAAATATTGGAAAATGGTTGCATTATATAAGAAAGCCTTATATTAGTTCTATGTGAGCTATAGCTTATCAGATTTTAAAAACCGGACCTAATACAAGTTAAATTGTTAGTTGGGTTTGGCTCTTTATAGTGTAAAAGAAAGTTATTTAAAGATAGCACAAGAAATAGGGACAGTATTAGAAAAAAATACTTTTAAGGTATATCAAAAATTAGATAGTTTATTGCAAAAAATTCAAATAAAGGCACAACTCGAGCCTAATCTAATTTACACGCAAAGAAATAATGAAACTTTAATCTTAGAAGCTTTCAAAAATAATTTGACTTCTAGTCAAAAAGCAATAGTAATTGCAAGTAAATGTTCCACTATGATGGAAGCATACGATTAACTAGAATCGAATTCAATGTTGTACAATAATGAACATGTAAAGAAACCCATCGATATGAATAAAAATCTCAATGCTTACCCTCCTAAACAAAATAACTTCATTCCTAATAGATATAATAATAATTATAAAAATCCGAATAACGTTCAGAGAAATAATAATTTGGGAATGAGTTCAGCCCAAATAAGGTTTAATAACAATCAGGTTCTAGGTAACCACAGGCAGAATCCTTTTAGAGATTATAAATTTGGATTTCAACACAATAATTATAATGGCTATCAAGGTCAAAATAATAATTATCAGAGTCAAAATTGCTTTAGAAACCCTAATAATAGTAGACAAGTTAGACAAGAACCAATGGAAGTTAATCGTCTAACTGACGAACAAATTAAAAATGGTGATGAGGTAAATTTTATAATAGGGGGCCTTCGAAACTTCCCATCGTAGAACTTCACGTTCAAAATGAAAAAATAAAAGTCTTAGTAGACACAGGATCTACTATGACCCTTCTAGATAATAGAAAATTACAATACTATAAAAGAATCAAATTAGAAAAAGAAATTAGAGTAAACACAGTAAATTCTTATATTTATATATCGGAACAAATTATAACGAAAATTCCTAGAGAATTTATAGAAAATGCCACAATGGAGTGGAAGTTAATGAATTTTGAGAACTAGAATTTTGATGCGATCATAGGATCGAACTTTTTAAATGCCATAGGTGGTATTATTAATATGAAAGAAAAATATTTAGAGATTAACGGGAATAGAATTCCTTTTGTTTCTTTTCAAGTCAATGGAAATGAACACATCAACGTAAATGATGAATGTCCATTTAAATTTGACGAAATTCATATTCTAGAAGATAATTCAACTGATATGAATCAACTTCTACATAAGGATTTAAATGAAGAAGAGAAAGGAATGTTAAAAGTATTCTTAAATAAGAATAAAGATATATTTTATAAAGATGGAGAAATATTAAGCTCCACAACGCAAACCGTTCATTCTATAAGAACAAAAACAGATACGCCGATTTTCACTAAAATCTATCGATATCCTAAAATTCATGAATTAGAAATAGATAAGCAAATAAAAGAAATGCTTAGTAATTTAAGCTGAACTCTTTCTATCTTTTGTAATTTCGTTTCTTCCGTAACTTTTAAATAAAACGCACCGTTCACTTTGCTAGTCAGAATTCAACTCACTACATTTCATTTATTGATCGCATATATTCCTACCTATCCGGCAGCCAGCTTCCCCTCTTACATATTCCAAGTTACTTATTGTTCGTTTTCTCTTTTTTACTGCCACAACTCGGCTATCCTGACATTGTAATCGTCCCGATTTACGCCTAGTTAATAATTTATTATTCATCCAAGGTTTTATGTTTGCCGCCTCCCATATACCCTCATATGGAGTTTGTGTCAACTGAAAACCCTCAACGTCCTTTAAACAATATCTATCATTTGGTAATACTTTGGATACCTCATACGGACCCTTGAACTTAGGAGCGATCTTTTTACATGCACCCGGGGTTGAGATGAAATTCTTTATCATAACATAATCTCCTACTTTATATTCTTTTTGCACTCTATTTTTATCTTTCATCATTTTATTATAGTCTTGACTTTTTTCTATCTTTTGTCTTGCTTCTTCTCTCATTTGATCTAAGTCTCTAACTACTTCTTGTTCATTTTCATTGTCTAAACATTCTTTCAAAAAATCAATCACCACCCCCCTTTGGGTGACACCAAACAACAATTGACTAGGAGTAGTTCCTATGCTTTTATGACTAGTATTATTCATTGAAAACTCGATAGTTGGTAACACACCATCCAATGATAACACTGTCCCGGCACTAGTCAATTTTGCAATCATTGGAGCAAGGCTTCGATTGACTCTTTCAACCTGTCCATTTGCCTGGGGGGAACCTGTTGCAATCTTCACATGTGTAACATTGTTCGCATCAAGAAATTGTTTAAACTCTTCAGATGTAAATGCACTGCCCCGATCAGACACAACAATTCTAGGACGACTGTAAGAATTGAAATAACCCTTTAAACATGCAATAGCCTCTCTAGCATTTGTAGATTTTACTGCATATAATCGTACAAACTTAGTAAAGCCATCGATCACGAGGAAAACATACTTTTTATTTCCACTTTTTAATGATACTGGACCAAAGTGATCAATATGAATCATTTCAAAAGGAACATTTCCCTTAGGTTGTAGGAAACGCGGCATTATATTGCTTGCCATAGTAAAAACAAAAACAATTTCTCAATGTAAAACACCTAAGATGAAACATGAGTAATGAATTTAACTAGCCTTAGGTAATAAAAAAAAGAAAAAGATATCTCGAGTCATATTCCAATATATTAGGTTTATTCGTTAAAAGCTTTCTTTTAACATTTGGTACATATCATATGCCCTTTAGCTAGCTAAAAAGTAAACAATTTACTTCTGGAATGCAAACCAATCGCCCGACATCATATCAACCCGTCTAAATCAGCTGTGCAGATGGTTTGCAACGAACCTGAACTTGACTACTTGTGTTCGGGCTTAAGTTTTTCATAGTATGGGACGTGCCGAAATTGCAACATCGTGTTTCGAGCCGTCCCGTACCAAACTTAAGTTTCCGTTTCACGACATTCCAATCCAGTCCGTGAACAGAAAGTTAATTCTTTGGCTACCTCGTGACCTTATTCTTCGATCGACCAAAGTCTTTTTCCTTCGAGTCGTCGGCCAACGTGGTCTCTTATAAACTTCACTAGTTTTCTAAACAAGTTTCCCGCGAAATAAAGAGGAACTTTATTAACCACCAATCAAACCATAGGTTTGCTTCTTTTGTTAATTAATTCGGCCACACGGCGACCCAAGGACGAATCCTTGGACAAGATTTGTGCGAAGGAAAATACAAAGATTTTCCATCCTAGAAAACCCCAAACTCGAGGATAGATAGGTAAGGATTTATTGATTTATTAGATCGTTGAAAAAAAAAAAAAACAGAAATACAAAAAAAAAAAATTCTAAATATGTTTGGTTATATAGAGGTGTGGTCCACCGATCGATCTCCTTGGTCTCCAAGATCGGAAACCAAAAAGGAAAATCCTTAGCAAGGATTTATAGAGCGAGGCGTAGAAAAAAAGAAGGCACGAGTCCCGAAAATTGGTAAGGTTTCACCATCTTATATAACATAACCTAAAGAGTAGGTGTTCTAAATTCCTTCTTATTTCGATTAGGAAAGCGTCAAAGGCATCAAAGCCTGCAGCACCCACAATTGCTTAAGAGCCATAAGAAACCCCATCGACGACACTTCGGGGTGAAAAAAATTACACTACGCAGTCACGGTTGAACACCTTCAGGATTCCAGGAGTGGGAATCTATTCGTAAAATCTCTTCAGGCACTGGATAAAGCCAAAAATAGACAGTGAGAAGAAAAGTTCCGGGATTCCTGGGGGGGGTGAAAAGAAAAAAAAGAAAATTAGAAGAAAACATTTGGACCAGTAATAGAAGGTATCCTCTATCTAAAAAGAATAGAAATTAATTAAGGAAAGAAAGCGAAATTAGGCTTGAGGAAGTTAGAGAAAATAAAAAAAGGAATTTTTTTTAAACAAATTTTGAAAAAAATAAGTACCTATATCACCTGAAAAGAATAAAAATAAGTGAAGAAAGTATAATTGATCTGAAAAGAAAAAAAAAAGTTAAACTAAAACTGTGAAGTGAATCTGAAAGAAAAGAAAGTTGATAAGAGCAAAAAAAAATAAAAACAAGGAAAATCAAACCAATAAAAGAAACTTATTAACCTACATGTGAATGAAATTATAAAAAAGAAAGTTGTGATATAAAAAAAAAGGACAATTGTTATCGAAGAAAAAGAGAAAGTTTGTTATAGGAAGAACTAGGCTGAAAAAAAAAGAAAGAAAAGAAAGTTAGAAGCTAAAAGGAAGTGAATTAGTAGATAATGGAATGAAATAATAAAGTTAAAGCTGAAAAAGAAAGTTTTAGTAGAAGTCGGAACTATGTACATACATTTTGAAAGAAAATAATTAAAGAAAGGTTTCATAACTTACCTGATGGTTATGCAGAGAATGAATTTACAATTATAAACAAATTATAAAAAAAAAAGTTAATTGACGTACATACCTATGTACATATACAAACAAAAGAAAGAAGTTAATTTTTTTGTAATGATAGAAAACAGAAAAAAATAATAATAATTTTGAAGTATGAAGTGATAGAAATTATTTACGAATACAAAAATAATATATTAACGTAGCTACTATATAAATCGAAGGAAACTTGATAAAAAAAAAAAAAGAAATTAGAAAAGTAAAATAAAGACAAGTGTAGTTTCAGTAAAAGGAGTAAATAGTAGGGTAGATCGAATAGATTGGTTGATAGAAAAAGGAAAAGGAGTTCGAATTAAGAACCATAAAGTAAAAAGTAAAGAAGTTTTTTTTTATTTGTAAGAATAGAATGATAAGTATAGTAAGTTCTTTTAAACAGTGTAACATCCCATCCATCGCGAAAAGTGCATTTAAATTTTTTTTAGGTATTGGGATATTAATCCAAAAAAAAAAAGATTCTCCGTTCTCTGTCCCTAATACTCTTCAGTGCTTGTAATAAAACATTTCAAATCAACATTCGACGTTTAGCTATCCACCAGTTCGCGTCATAATGCTGTGCACATCATTCTGGAGCGCTGGTAAGTGATTATTGTTATCTTTTACATATATTTTTTTTATACGTTTCCTATATTACCTATGATATTATAATGATACCTATATAAAGTATATGAAACAAAACAAAATAAAACAATATTAGTGACCGCGAGAAGTTCGCTCAAGCATCGTCTTAAGTGACTTCGATAAAAAAAGAAGATACAAAAAAAGCAATTTGGAGATTATTTGGGAGATAAAAAAGGAAGTTAACAATATCGGTTTCAGTATCGTTTTTTTTTATAAGGAAATCATTTTGAGCTCCTAATTTTTGATAGTGCCGCGATGAATGAGGATGATCAGGGCCAAAAATTTCATTGTTGCTAATTATTAAGTATATTTACAAGACTTTAATCAATGAATAAAATCCTACATAGAGATTTCAAAGTAATCTGTCACTGTTGTGTTTCTCGTTCCTGAGTTATGAATCGAGGTAAAGATTTTTCAGAAGGGTTCAAAAATAATTTCGGACGTTGGCTATAGGGATTTTTTGTTGTTGTTGTTGCAGATGTCATGGAAGGCAGAGACTATCCAAGGTTTCATATTGCGATGATAAACTTGTCATGATGCACCTGTAAAAATTTAAGTTTGGGAAGTGAGTCGATAGGAGAGTAAAGGGGGTGATTGAGTTTGAGATGAAGGAGTAAGGGAAAGTTTTTTTTTTAACTTTCCCCTTTTCGAAAAGGGCTATTATAGTTTTCGGTGGAGCATGAATAATAGCATAGGAGTATCGTTAAAGGTTGGTTTTGATGATACTAAAGGGAGGGTAGAGACGAGCTCCGAGGACACGATTACCTATGTCCTCCTCTCGAGTGTGGTTATTTGGAGGGAATAAGTGGGAAATAAAGTCGGTAACTGAATTCGGGCCCTGCCTCTTTTAAGATGGAACGGAATATTAAAAAAATCAAACTTCAGCTTCGGTTTAGGCCTGAAAAAAAAGGTAACATCGTTCGTTCGCTAGCGACAAGATCCCCCCCCATCGACGAGCTAAGCAAGGTAATTTTAGCAGGCCTTTAGTCGCGATCGTGAACGAACCCCCCTCTTGACCCCTGCCTGGACGGGCCGATGGGTCTGTAAACATCGGTCCTAAAGGTGGGGAATGTCGTGAGGGTAGAAACTTTAGAGGCGGACAGTCACTGAGAAGGAGACTTGGTTTAGTTTTGGGGCATCTTTTTTGATGCTCGACTGTTATGACTATGGTCTAGTTTTTTTTTAAAGCTGAGTAATTCCCAGATCCACCACTCATCCGACTGGTAGATAGGAGGTTGAACAACAAACAAAATCTTTAGTTTTTGGAAAGTGTCAGTTGTTTTTTTTTTTTATTTTCTCACCTTGTTGAAAGCCAACAGTTGTGATGCGGGTGTACAGTGACTCAAAATTTCTTCAGTTCAATTCATCGATTAAGTTTACCGTTACAGATGGCGCCCAACGTGGGGCCCGAATTTAGTGACCGACTTATTTCTTTTCATTCAGTTCAAATGGATAGAAGTTATTCTGATTTTTTTTTGAAATTTTTTTTTGTCGTGAGATATTTTTTTTTTTTGAGGTTAAAAAGGTTGCCTCTTTGTGAAATTACACCTTGACTTGATGAGCAGCCATTGTTGTCCGGGGAGTTAGGAAGTTTTCAGACTCTAGGCCGTTGCAACTTGGTAAGCCATTAAGCTCAGCACAAAAATAGGCTCGCTTCGGTCAGTGACCGTACTTGGATCAACTTTTTTTCGAGTAGCCGAAAGCACTGGTTAGATAAAGTGAGTTAAATGAAAGCAAATGTTTTTTTTTTGGATTTTCGGTCAAGACTTTTGTCCGGTAGATTGGGATACAGTATTCGATCTATGACTGTTGCAGAAGCTTGAAACCTAATCAGTAAGGGAGAACATTTTACCGATTAACCTTCATTAAAATGTCTCACGAAAACCTTGCAATATTTTTATATGAACTCGTCCAGGGAATAACGAAGTACTCAAGACGCTATCCAGTAGGATAAGGGTAGGAATTCCTCGCTTATGGTAGTTGTAGCGTTGACAGGTATTAATTTTTTTTTTTTGGATGAAGCATCATCATCAGAATAAGTTGACATACTTAAGAGTTAAAATTTAACATGAAAATATTTTTTTTTTTGAACAATCCCCTTTACAATCCAAACTCACTTCTCAGAAGATAAGATATAGTGAGATACAATAAGTTGAAAGACAATTCAGTTTTGTTGATAACTAATTAGATGTTTCTTATTTAGTTTATTTTTAACGAAATTTATGGTGGAAAGGTTTTTTTTAGGTAAAAGAGAGTTTTTTTCTTATATTTTTTTTTTGAAAATCAAGTTTTATTAAGGAAGTTTTTATAAAGGGAGAAAGGTGGAAACCCAAATAAGTTTACTGATTAAACTAACACAAGATTTTATAAGAATTCGAAACAAACATACGTACCTAGACAAGATAGTTTTTTTTTTGGTTTTTGTTCTCAGAAATCATTAAACACAGATTAGCGAGAAATACAATCCTTGGTTATCTGAATGGGAGGACGAGGGCGTGGGCGTGAAAAGGCTCCAGCTCCCCCCACGGCTCGAAGTTCTAAGAGTAAACGTCGGAATAGTAGGCCACGAGCACAAACACCTAACGATAGTATGGCTGATCAATCCCAAGCAACAGGTGAACCTTTGGCGTCTGGATCAGGCAATGCTGCAGTTAGTAGGAATGAGGGATCAAATGAACAAGAAAATGGTAACCGTAGGACTAGTTCTAGTGTTAGGGACGGCAATACCTCTAAAGAGGCCGAACATTTTGAAACATATATACAAGAGGTTGTTACCGCAACAGTAGGCCTTAAACGGACCGAAGACCAGCGGTTTATACGTGAAGAGTTGGAACGGAGTCACGCAGAGTTATTGGGACAGGTAAGAGCCATAGTAAGGGAAACACTTGCTAGTGTCACTCCAGCTCCACCTCCGAATACTCAAGATGCTCGAAGCTATTATAACGTAACGACTCCCGTAGAACGCACCAATGATTATCATTCACAGCAACAGAATGTAACCAATCCTGCTTCGAATGCAAATCCAACGGATGACCAAGGCGTGCATCCGATTGACATGGCTCGTGGTTCGAACGTAGACAACTTTTTAGCTCAATTGAGCAATTTGAACATAAATGTTTCACCGCTGACTTCGAACCAAGCCAATCCAGTTCCTTCTCCTTCTGCTTCAGTACTACGTTTCCCTCACTACCACAAATGGGGAATTAAGTTTGACACTAAGAACATGTCCATTGACGATTTCCTGTTTCGCCTTGAACGGGTGAAGGACAGTTATAATGTGACATGGGTCGAGGTTGTCCAGAATTTTCACCACTTTGTCAGTGGTCGTGTGGAAACGTGGTACTGGATGTTTCTGAAAAACAATCCACGGGCTACTTGGTCAACCTTACGGCTAGCACTCATAGAACAATATAGGAGTCTTGAGACAGATTCTGAATTGTCTCGAAAGATGTCAGACCGTAAGCAACTTCCAAACGAGAGTTTTGATGATTTCTACGACGACCTGATTAAGATCAATTCTAGATTGCGAGTACCGAAACCCATAAAAGAGATTATAGAGCTTATTAAGCAAAATGTGAGGCGAAGAATGGGAGAGCTACTGGTAACCTTTAGTACTCACAGTTTACCAGAGATGGTATACGTATGCCGTACAATTGAGAAATTTTTGAACGGCAATGAACCAGCCAGGACTAAGTACGTACCCAATAACCCCATTCAGCCAGCACGACGACAAATAAGCGAACTTGAAAGTCCCCAGGAAGACTCTGACTTTGCAGTTCCCGCGAAAGTTGAGGCCTACCAAAGGGAAGCCAATATACTTAAATGTTGGAATTGTAGAGCAGAGGGGCACACATTTAGGGAATGTGACAATCCAAAACGGAATTTATTCTGTTTTAGATGTGGTCGTGATAACGTAATTACACCAAATTGTGATAGATGCTCGGGAAACCGATTATCGAGCAATCCTTCGACCGGGGGGAAATGCTCGAAAGCGGAGAACCCGGAGAATTGAAAACAACTGAATCAAGCATAACAAAAGTTACCTTACTCCGACTTTCACCTGAGGAGATAAGAAGAAGGGAAGAATCGCGAAATAATCTTGAAAATACAAAAGAAGGTGGGCCTATTCGTCCAAGAAAATCGATCCACCAACGGATCCAAGAATACTATGAAGCTCGGAAAAGAATAGTGACTTTTCCCACAACTTCACCAAAGATGTTAAAACTGCGAGAGAGAATGAAGAAAAAGAAAGTTATTTATAAATCTGTGGCAGCCACGACCTTGAATTGCTCGGCGGACGATCCCCGTCCATATGTAACAGTTGAAATCTTTAACAAAAAGTTACTCGGGTTGCTCGACTCCGGTGCGAGTGTGAGTTGTTTGGGAGCTGGCGCTCTCGATTTTTTAAAAGAAAATCAAATCCCATTCAAAACTTTTTCTTCCACTATCTCTACCGCAGACGGCCAGAAACAACACATAGTCGGCATGGTTACGGCGCAAATTCAATACCGAGGCAAAGCCAACGTCTTGGATTTGTTCGTCGTACCATCACTGACCCAACAGTTATATTTAGGCGTAGATTTCTGGAGGATTTTTCAGCTAGCTCCTCACGTCATTTCGGAAATTACTCCAATCAATGAAACATTCAGCAAGTTAGGGAGTGCAATCGAGTGCGATCTGAACGATCAAGAACGAAAAGTACTTCAGGAAACGGTCAAACAATTTCCGTCGTTTGCGACGAAAGGCTTGGGAAAGACCCATTTGGTAGAACACTTTATTGACACGGGAGATGCGCCGCCCATAAAGCAACGTCATTATCCGATTTCTCCAGCGATACAAGCCCTGGTGTATGAGGAATTGGATCGCATGCTTGCTTTGGGGGTCATCGAAGAAAGTTCCAGCGCATGGAGTTCTCCAGTCGTTTTGGTACGGAAACCTGGAAAGAATCGCCTGTGCTTGGACTTTCGGAAGGTGAACCAAGTAACGAAGAAGAATGCGAGCCCAATTGCTCATATAGAGGGACTGTTAGCACGCCTTTCAGAGACACACTTTATATCGAGTGTGGACCTGAAAGACGCGTACTGGCAGATACCGCTGGAGCAAAGCTCACGGGAGAAGACAGCTTTCACTGTCCCGGGTAGGCCGCTCTACCAATTCAAAGTGATGCCATTTGGACTTTCCAACGCCGCCCAAAGTCTGACTTATCTTATGAATCTGGTTGTACCTTCGGAGTTAAGAGACCAAGTCTTCGTTTATCTAGACGATCTCCTCGTCATATCGAGAAATTTTGAGGAGCATGTCCGAACCTTGAGCCTTATAGGGAAAAAGTTGCTTGAAGCAGGCTTGACGATAAACGTCGAGAAGTCAAAGTTCTGCTTCAAGGAACTCCAGTACCTCGGTTATGTAGTAGGACAGGGTTGTCTGAAGCCGGATCCAGCCAAGGTTGCTGCAATCCTCGAATTCCCTGTTCCGAAGACACCCAAGCAAGTCCGAAGATTTCTCGGTATGGCGGGGTGGTATCGTAGATTTGTCGGTAATTTTTCGACTCTTGCTGCTCCTATGACGGACACTCTAAAAAAAGGCAAAAAGTTCGAATTCGGAAAAGATGCTGTTGAAGCTTTGGAAGCGATTAAGTCAGCTTTAACATCAGATCTTGTCCTTATAAATCCTGACTTTTCAAAGGAATTTATCATTCTATGCGATGCATCGGCGTCGGGGATTGGGTGTGTGCTGTGTCAGAAGGACGAAAGTGGAGCTGAAAGGCCTATTTATTATTATTCACAGAAGTTAAACTCCGCTCAGCGCAATTACTCTGTCACCGAACGTGAATGTTTAGCGGCCGTGAGAGGAATCCAGAAATTCCGACCTTACGTCGAAGGGTATAGGTTTACGGTAGTAACGGACCACTCTAGCTTGAAGTGGTTGATGAGTCTGCGAGATCCAACGGGGAGGTTAGCGCGCTGGAGTCTCAAGCTACAAGGGTTCGATTTTGGGATCGAACACCGGAAGGGTACCTTGAATGTAGTGCCAGATGCTCTATCTCGAGTATATGAGGTAGAGGCAATGCATTCAACGGTATACCCACCGGGGTCGATGTCAACGAACACCGATGTTCTTCATGTGGATTTGGAGGATCCGAGTTTCAAATCCGGAGAATATCTTCAAATCATTCAGCACATCGGAGAAAATAAAGATCAGCTTCCTGACCTTCAAGTTTCGGACGGTTTCGTATATAAGAAGGTCAGGCATTGCACAGGGAATCCTCTCCAAGACGATTTAGTTTGGAGATTATGGATTCCAGCAGCGTTGACAAACCGTTTGGTCTCGTTGGCTCATTGTCCACCAACAGCTGCTCATGGTGGAATTACTAAAACTCTTTATAAACTACGAAATCAATTCTTTTGGCCAAATATGGCATCTCAGGTCAAATTATTTATCGAAAATTGCGAAGTCTGCAAAACGACTAAGGCCCCGAACAATATTTTAAGAGCCGAAATGGGAAAATCCTTCTCCGTCGACAGGCCATTCCAGCATCTATATATTGATTTTCTGGGCCCTTATCCGAGGTCAAAAAGTGGCAATACCCAGATCTTTATCGCCTTAGATCAGTTGACGAAATTCGTCCTGATTAAACCTCTTCGAAAAGCCACCGCCCAATCAGTGATCCAATTTCTACAGGAAGATATCTTTCTAGTTTTTGGGGTCCCAGAAAGCGTTCTGTCAGATAACGGAAGTCAGTTCATAGGTCATGAATTCGCAAAAATGATAAAAACCTTCGGCATCAAGCATTACAGAACGGCAGTGTATTCGCCCCAGGCGAATGCTAGCGAGCGAGTAAATCGTTCGATCCTCGCGGCCATTCGAGCTTATGTAGACCCCAGACAAACAAATTGGGACCTACACCTGCCTTCAATAGGAAGCGCACTTCGTTCTTCGATTCATTCGGCCATTGGTATGTCTCCCTTTGAAGCTCTCTTTGGACATCGTATTATCGAACACGGGACAGACTACAAACTGTTGCGTGGACTCGGAGGGTTAAATCATTCAGAGATAGACTGGCTACCAAAAACTGCCCGAATGAATGTACTACACACGTATTTAAAATCTGCGCTAGAAAGAACTCACGAGTCTTATCAAAAAACGTATAACTTGAGGAGTAGGTTGGTATCATATCAAGTGGGGGATATTATCTATAAACGTAATTTCGTCCTAAGCGATGCGGCTAAACACCTTAACGCTAAACTATGTCCCAAATTCGTTAAGGTAACAGTCTGCAAAATAATAGGCAACAATTTGTATGAAGTGATAGATTCCAAAGGTTATAAAACAGTCACCCACTCCAAAGATTTAAAAAAATGAAGAAAACTGGAACATATTCAGATATTTGATTGTTGATAACCCGGCTTGCCCAGCTGTGCATGAGAATCTTTGAACCAATATACACCAAAAACAGTGTAGTTTCTCTTCATATCCTTTTGGTACAGAAAGTCTGTAAAAAAAGGATATGTTGTGTAGGAAACGCGGCATTATATTGCTTGCCATAGTAAAAACAAAAACAATTTCTCAATGTAAAACACCTAAGATGAAACATGAGTAATGAATTTAACTAGCCTTAGGTAATAAAAAAAAGAAAAAGATATCTCGAGTCATATTCCAATATATTAGGTTTATTCGTTAAAAGCTTTCTTTTAACATTTGGTACATATCATATGCCCTTTAGCTAGCTAAAAAGTAAACAATTTACTTCTGGAATGCAAACCAATCGCCCGACATCATATCAACCCGTCTAAATCAGCTGTGCAGATGGTTTGCAACGAACCTGAACTTGACTACTTGTGTTCGGGCTTAAGTTTTTCATAGTATGGGACGTGCCGAAATTGCAACATCGTGTTTCGAGCCGTCCCGTACCAAACTTAAGTTTCCGTTTCACGACATTCCAATCCAGTCCGTGAACAGAAAGTTAATTCTTTGGCTACCTCGTGACCTTATTCTTCGATCGACCAAAGTCTTTTTCCTTCGAGTCGTCGGCCAACGTGGTCTCTTATAAACTTCACTAGTTTTCTAAACAAGTTTCCCGCGAAATAAAGAGGAACTTTATTAACCACCAATCAAACCATAGGTTTGCTTCTTTTGTTAATTAATTCGGCCACACGGCGACCCAAGGACGAATCCTTGGACAAGATTTGTGCGAAGGAAAATACAAAGATTTTCCATCCTAGAAAACCCCAAACTCGAGGATAGATAGGTAAGGATTTATTGATTTATTAGATCGTTGAAAAAAAAAAAAACAGAAATACAAAAAAAAAAAATTCTAAATATGTTTGGTTATATAGAGGTGTGGTCCACCGATCGATCTCCTTGGTCTCCAAGATCGGAAACCAAAAAGGAAAATCCTTAGCAAGGATTTATAGAGCGAGGCGTAGAAAAAAAGAAGGCACGAGTCCCGAAAATTGGTAAGGTTTCACCATCTTATATAACATAACCTAAAGAGTAGGTGTTCTAAATTCCTTCTTATTTCGATTAGGAAAGCGTCAAAGGCATCAAAGCCTGCAGCACCCACAATTGCTTAAGAGCCATAAGAAACCCCATCGACGACACTTCGGGGTGAAAAAAATTACACTACGCAGTCACGGTTGAACACCTTCAGGATTCCAGGAGTGGGAATCTATTCGTAAAATCTCTTCAGGCACTGGATAAAGCCAAAAATAGACAGTGAGAAGAAAAGTTCCGGGATTCCTGGGGGGGGTGAAAAGAAAAAAAAGAAAATTAGAAGAAAACATTTGGACCAGTAATAGAAGGTATCCTCTATCTAAAAAGAATAGAAATTAATTAAGGAAAGAAAGCGAAATTAGGCTTGAGGAAGTTAGAGAAAATAAAAAAAGGAATTTTTTTTAAACAAATTTTGAAAAAAATAAGTACCTATATCACCTGAAAAGAATAAAAATAAGTGAAGAAAGTATAATTGATCTGAAAAGAAAAAAAAAAGTTAAACTAAAACTGTGAAGTGAATCTGAAAGAAAAGAAAGTTGATAAGAGCAAAAAAAAATAAAAACAAGGAAAATCAAACCAATAAAAGAAACTTATTAACCTACATGTGAATGAAATTATAAAAAAGAAAGTTGTGATATAAAAAAAAAGGACAATTGTTATCGAAGAAAAAGAGAAAGTTTGTTATAGGAAGAACTAGGCTGAAAAAAAAAGAAAGAAAAGAAAGTTAGAAGCTAAAAGGAAGTGAATTAGTAGATAATGGAATGAAATAATAAAGTTAAAGCTGAAAAAGAAAGTTTTAGTAGAAGTCGGAACTATGTACATACATTTTGAAAGAAAATAATTAAAGAAAGGTTTCATAACTTACCTGATGGTTATGCAGAGAATGAATTTACAATTATAAACAAATTATAAAAAAAAAAGTTAATTGACGTACATACCTATGTACATATACAAACAAAAGAAAGAAGTTAATTTTTTTGTAATGATAGAAAACAGAAAAAAATAATAATAATTTTGAAGTATGAAGTGATAGAAATTATTTACGAATACAAAAATAATATATTAACGTAGCTACTATATAAATCGAAGGAAACTTGATAAAAAAAAAAAAAGAAATTAGAAAAGTAAAATAAAGACAAGTGTAGTTTCAGTAAAAGGAGTAAATAGTAGGGTAGATCGAATAGATTGGTTGATAGAAAAAGGAAAAGGAGTTCGAATTAAGAACCATAAAGTAAAAAGTAAAGAAGTTTTTTTTTATTTGTAAGAATAGAATGATAAGTATAGTAAGTTCTTTTAAACAGTGTAACATCCCATCCATCGCGAAAAGTGCATTTAAATTTTTTTTAGGTATTGGGATATTAATCCAAAAAAAAAAAGATTCTCCGTTCTCTGTCCCTAATACTCTTCAGTGCTTGTAATAAAACATTTCAAATCAACATTCGACGTTTAGCTATCCACCAGTTCGCGTCATAATGCTGTGCACATCATTCTGGAGCGCTGGTAAGTGATTATTGTTATCTTTTACATATATTTTTTTTATACGTTTCCTATATTACCTATGATATTATAATGATACCTATATAAAGTATATGAAACAAAACAAAATAAAACAATATTAGTGACCGCGAGAAGTTCGCTCAAGCATCGTCTTAAGTGACTTCGATAAAAAAAGAAGATACAAAAAAAGCAATTTGGAGATTATTTGGGAGATAAAAAAGGAAGTTAACAATATCGGTTTCAGTATCGTTTTTTTTTATAAGGAAATCATTTTGAGCTCCTAATTTTTGATAGTGCCGCGATGAATGAGGATGATCAGGGCCAAAAATTTCATTGTTGCTAATTATTAAGTATATTTACAAGACTTTAATCAATGAATAAAATCCTACATAGAGATTTCAAAGTAATCTGTCACTGTTGTGTTTCTCGTTCCTGAGTTATGAATCGAGGTAAAGATTTTTCAGAAGGGTTCAAAAATAATTTCGGACGTTGGCTATAGGGATTTTTTGTTGTTGTTGTTGCAGATGTCATGGAAGGCAGAGACTATCCAAGGTTTCATATTGCGATGATAAACTTGTCATGATGCACCTGTAAAAATTTAAGTTTGGGAAGTGAGTCGATAGGAGAGTAAAGGGGGTGATTGAGTTTGAGATGAAGGAGTAAGGGAAAGTTTTTTTTTTAACTTTCCCCTTTTCGAAAAGGGCTATTATAGTTTTCGGTGGAGCATGAATAATAGCATAGGAGTATCGTTAAAGGTTGGTTTTGATGATACTAAAGGGAGGGTAGAGACGAGCTCCGAGGACACGATTACCTATGTCCTCCTCTCGAGTGTGGTTATTTGGAGGGAATAAGTGGGAAATAAAGTCGGTAACTGAATTCGGGCCCTGCCTCTTTTAAGATGGAACGGAATATTAAAAAAATCAAACTTCAGCTTCGGTTTAGGCCTGAAAAAAAAGGTAACATCGTTCGTTCGCTAGCGACAAGATCCCCCCCCCATCGACGAGCTAAGCAAGGTAATTTTAGCAGGCCTTTAGTCGCGATCGTGAACGAACCCCCCTCTTGACCCCTGCCTGGACGGGCCGATGGGTCTGTAAACATCGGTCCTAAAGGTGGGGAATGTCGTGAGGGTAGAAACTTTAGAGGCGGACAGTCACTGAGAAGGAGACTTGGTTTAGTTTTGGGGCATCTTTTTTGATGCTCGACTGTTATGACTATGGTCTAGTTTTTTTTTAAAGCTGAGTAATTCCCAGATCCACCACTCATCCGACTGGTAGATAGGAGGTTGAACAACAAACAAAATCTTTAGTTTTTGGAAAGTGTCAGTTGTTTTTTTTTTTTATTTTCTCACCTTGTTGAAAGCCAACAGTTGTGATGCGGGTGTACAGTGACTCAAAATTTCTTCAGTTCAATTCATCGATTAAGTTTACCGTTACAAGGTATGTTGTGAAGTAATCCCTCGTGTTTACCAAACTTGGGTGAAAATGCTATGCACTTCAAGCAATTACTTATATATTCTTTTACTTTCTCACTCATTTTAGGGAACCAATAGGTTTTGAGTATATTATTCAAAACCTTATCTCGACCAACATGGCCCATCTCGTCATGATACAACCGCATCACATTAGTTTCCATAACCTCTGGTACATAAAATAAAATCTGCTTTCCCACTTTTCTATACACCAACCCATTTCTCATCTCATATAGCTTATCTTCCCTATTTTCTAACTCTCGTCTGATTTTCTTTATGGTTTCGTCATTATTTTGTTGGATCGATAAATTTTGTTCGAATCTGTTTTCTTCTAGGATCAAAATATTTGGAATCCGACTTAACGCATCCACATGTTGCATTTTCGAACCATTCCTATGTTCTAACACATAATCGAAATTCTGCAATTCGAGAGCCCACCTTGCAATCCTGGGATTAACTTCTTTTTTGTTAAGGGTTAAGGTCAAGGAATTACAGTCAGTAATGATTTTAAATTTAAATCCATGCAGATAGACCCTAAATCTCCTTAACGCATAAATGATCGCCAAAGTTTCAAGTTCAAAGCTATGGTACTTTGATTCATCATCCGTAGTACGCTTTGAAAAATAAAAGATAGGATGAAATTTCCCATCTTTTTTCTTTTGTAGCAATATTGCACCGAAACCTAACGCACTTGCATCGCAATGCAACTCAGTTTCATCCTTTGGGTTATATAATGCTAACACAGGCGATTCACTCATTTTTTGTTTCAATTCTTCGAAACGATCCAGTTCTACCTCACCAAATTTAAAAACTGCATCCTTTCGAATTAGACTATATAATGGTTGAGCAATCAACGAGAAATCTTTGATGAATCTCCTAAAATAGGAGCATAAACGCAAAAAGCTGTGAACTGCTTTCACATTCTGGGGTATGGGGAAAGTCTTTATAGATTCCACTCCTTTTTCATCCGGTTTGATGCCTTCATTTGTAATAAGATAACCTAAATAGGGTATCTGTGACACCATAAACTGACACTTGTCTAACCTCAATTGTAATTTATTCTTAACCAATCTTTTGAAAACTTCTATCATTATATCTAAATGCTCCTCTTCCGATTCTGTAGCGATCATTATATCGTCTATATAAATAGTAACTTTCCTTTTCCTAATCAAATCCTCAAACACCCTATTTATATATCGTTGGAATTCGCATGGCGCATTCCTCAACCCAAATGGCATCTTTAAATACTCGTATTGTCCCATTGGGGTTACGAAAGCTGTATACTTTACCGATTCTTCGTTCACTTGAATATGGTGAAATGCGCTTTTCAAATCTATTAACGTAAAAATCTTTTTATTAACCAACCCATCCAACAAGTCATCTATAAGTGGGATGGGATAGTTATCTTTTTGTGTCATTTTATTTAGGGTTCGATAGTCTACACATAGTCTTATATCACCTGTTTTTTTCTTTACCAGTACTACTGGTGAAGAATATTCTGACCTACTCTCACGGATCACTCCCTGTTTCATTAAGTCGTCTAAAATAACCTGCACCTGTTCTTTCTCGAAATAGGACATTCTCCTTGGAGGGCAATGGAAAGGCTTCTCATCGTTCAACCGGAGTTTCATTTCGTACTTAATCTCTGGCACTTCGGGACGAGAACAGTACAAATAATGTTCTTTAATAATTTTAAAGAATTTTTCTTTTGTTTTATATAACAATTCATTATTTTTTAAAATGATATCTTCTTCATTAAATGTTGGACCAAGTTTTCCAATATAATCATTATTTGAATTTTGTGCATCATCAACTATTATGTTTAAAAATTTTGTACATTCATTTGTATATATATCATTTGTCTTTTCATTTGTTTTTTCTACTATCTTTTGTAGTTTTAGTTTGGCTTTCTTTAAGAAATCCCGCCCCAAAATAGCGGGATATTGCATTGTCTCATCAGATACTACTAGCATTTCCATAGGTATACTTTCATTTTCAAATATAACATTCAAATTTATTTGTCCAATTATGGACAAAAGACTTTTATTTATTCCGCAATATGAACTAAAGTTTGATATGTTTTTAAAATTTAATTCATTTTTTTCCATAAAAATACTTAAATAACTTAATTTAATCAGGCTGACTGGACTGCCGGTGTCTAATAGTGAATCTAATGATAAATTAATATAATCAGATAATACAAAGATTAAATTTCTTACGCAATCTTCCTCGGAATCGGAGTCAATATATTCGATTGCTGGCACCTTCTTTCTCTTGGGGCATTGAGCCGCCAAATGCCCCATCTCAGCACAAACGTAGCACGCACCTGGCTTCCTTTTTTCTTTTCTGCATTCGGTCGCCATATGTCCCATCGAGTTGCAGTTAAAACGGCGAACTTCCTTCCCGATGACACCTGATGCCTGTCGTGATGTTGTTGCTGTCGGCATCATTTTCGGCTTGGTTGGACATTTAATTGACTTGAAAGCTTCGAGCAACTGCGTCTTCCTGGTGAAGCATTGTAATCTGGCACTTGATGCCAGCCTCTCGTCTGGTATTCCCTCGATTATATGTTCGATCATTTCGTCCTCCTCTATTTGAAGTCGGCTGCCAAGAATTATTTTTTCTTGAAAATAACCATGAAAGGTTTCGCCCTGCAGCCACTTCCTCAGCTCAAACACTCGTTTCCGTTGCAACTTAGATGAGTGATCGTCAAAAATCTGTCTCATCTCTAACATTAGTTCATTAAAAGCCACAGTTGTCACATCTCTTCTTGAGTGAAACCATTTGAGTGCCTTGTCTTTTAGTTTAAGAGACACTAGCACTCTCATGTCACTGTCATTCAATTTGTAAGCAGCGCGAACATTCTCCAACTGCTTCTCAAAATGCTCAAATGAATCACCAGTGCCCTTAAAGTCGACAACGAACTCTTTAATTTGACCTACATTTTTCGTTTCTTTATTCTCGTTCATTTTCTTTAACCACTCATTTTCTTTCTTTAGCAATTCATTTTCCTGTTCTCTCAGCCTCTTCATTTGTTCAATTTCCTTTGCCAATCGTTTGCTGTTGTATACGTTCTTTTTTCTTTCATTTTCATTTCTATCTTTTTCCTTACTGTTGGCTGGCTCTCTTTCATTTGTGTTCTCGTGTTCATTATTATCGTTGTCTTCATCATCGGTATCGTTGTTGTCTGCTGCTCCATCGTTGTCTTCCCCGTCATCTTCATTTGTGTTGGTAAGCGACTCAGAATCACCGCGCAGCTGCACTGGAACTTCCATGAGTCTCAATATAAGCTCCGCCTTGTTTCCATTGGTTTTCAACCCCAATGCATTCAACCACGATTTTAACTGTGGAACGGTGTATTTCTTGAAGCTATCAACATCTGCCATCGTAAGTATTGTCTGTGTGTGTTTTTTTTTTTTTTCGTACACTACCTATTTCTTTTGTTTCTTTTAGGGCGAGACTCGAGTCTCGAATTTATTCAAATAAACTGCGTACGCTGACGCCGCCAACGGTCGCGTCGTTTGGTTTGGTTTTTTTTTTCGCTGTATGTATTTTTGTTTGTGGATTTACCAACTCACTCGCGAGGGCCAGACAGAATATTAAATAAATAATTTTGTGTGTATCTAATAGGTACGATGCCGCACAACTTAGGACGCGTAGCTACAGATATAAATACACTCGCGAGGGGTTCTTATATTTTTTTTTCCGTTCAATTAGACTCTTTCTTTTTTCTTCTTTTTTTTTTTAACTTTCGCTTTGTCTATTCTTTTGCTTTCTAATTATTTAATATTTCTTTATCTGTGGGTAAAATCGCACTTCTGAATTTTAAGCTAAACTCTTTCTATCTTTTGTAATTTCGTTTCTTCCGTAACTTTTAAATAAAACGCACCGTTCACTTTGCTAGTCAGAATTCAACTCACTACATTTCATTTATTGATCGCATATATTCCTACCTATCCGGCAGCCAGCTTCCCCTCTTACATATTCCAGGTTACTTATTGTTCGTTTTCTCTTTTTTACTGCCACAGTAATGGAATTATAAGAAAAAGTATTAGTCCGTATAATTCACCCGTTTGGATAGTTCCAAAAAAAGTAGATAACTCGGGAATTTCCAAGTGGCGTATGGTAATTGATTACCGCAAGCTAAATGAGGAAACTATTGAATATAAGTATCCTTTACCAAACATCGACGATGTTTTAGATAAGCTAGGGAGATCCCAATATTTTACGACTTTAGATTTAGCTAAAGGGTTTCACCAGATTAGAGTGAAAGAAACTGACATAGAAAAAACGGCTTTCAGTGTTCCACAAGGACATTTTGAGTTCCTTAGAATGCCGTTCGGGTTGAAAAATGCACCTTCTAGTTTTCAGTGCATGATGAATGAAATCCTCGAGGGATTAATTAATAAAATTTGTGTAGTTTATATGGATGACATCCTTGTATTTAGTACTTCTTTAATAGAACATACAATCAACTTAAATAAAATATTCGATCGTTTAAGACAATATAATTTAAAAGTCCAAATAGATAAATGTGAATTTTTGAAAAGAGAAACTAAATTCCTTGGACATTTAATAACTAAAGACGGGTTAAAACCTAACCAAGATAAGATAGAGGCAATTCAAAAAATATTAATTCCTAAAACTGTTACAGAGATAAAATCATTCCTTGGTCTTACAGGATACTATAGGAAGTTTATTAAAGATTATGCTTCTACAGCACAACCTATGACAAAATATTTAAAAAAGGGAACAAAAATAGATGTTAAAGACTCCAAGTATATACAATCATTTGAAACTTTAAAGAAAAATATAATGAGTCCCCCAGTACTAGTATACCCCGATTTTACTAAAGAATTTGAACTCACAACTGATGCATCGAACTATGCAATTGGAGCTGTCTTAACGCAAGACAAACACCCCATCACATACATAAGTAGAACCCTCAATGATCACGAGAAAAAATATTCAACTACAGAAAAAGAATTATTGGCAATAGTTTGGTCAATTAAATATTAAAGGCCATATCTCTATGGAAAGAAATTTCAATTAAAGTCAGACCACCAACCTCTGAAATGGTTAAAGACAAAAAGTCTAGGTAAAGATATTTCAGGAAGATTACAAAGGTGGATACTTTCCCTTGGAGAATATAATTTTGATATTAGTTATTTAAAAGGTTCACAAAACACAGTTGCTGATTACCTAAGCAGAGAAATAAAAGACAATGAAAATGAAATTAATCATTTAGATGAGGATCAAGAATTAGAAACTCGACATTCAAAAGAAGAAGAATTGTTAGATCATTTTGTAATTATCGAAAAAGCTGTAAATTCTTGCAAGCAACAAATAATAATAAACCTCGATTATCAAGGTAGAAAAATAGGAATAAGACGCATAAATGGAAATAGAAAATTAGTTGAACTTTCTCCTAGTTTATTAGAATCTCCAAGTTTCGAGAGGAAAATAAAAAAAGTATTAGAACCAAAGCAAACAGGTATATATTGCGAAAATGATAATATATATAATATATTACAACAAAAACTAATAAAACTTTTTGATAAAAGCATTATGACATTTCATAGATGTAGCTATCTAGCTAAAGAAATGAAAACAGAAGAAGAAACTGTTGAACAAATTAAACTGTATCATGAATTAGAGACCAGTCATTCTGGCATAGAAGAAAATTACACAGGATTAAAAAGATATATCTTTTTTCCAAAATTAAAAAATATAGTTACTACAGTAGTTAATAATTGCGCCATCTGTCGTTTAAATAAATATGATAGGCATCCAGTTAAGCCAAAGTTTAAATTAACAGAAACCCCAAGCGACGTGAATCAAATTGTACACGCAGACTTATTTTTCTTAAATAAACTACCATTTTTATCCACAATTGATAAATTTAGTAAACGTGTGACATTTACTTCAATCCTAATAAAAATATAGAAAGTATTCATACAGCATTAGTGCAGTATATTTCACAACATGGGAAACCAATTAAATTTGTAATGGACAATGAATTTGACCAAATTCTTATTAATACTTTATTTAATGATTTAGAAAGACATTTCACAACCCCTCACTCACACACAGGGAATAGCCCTATTGAAAGAGCACATAGCTCAATATTAGATAAAATAAGATGTCTAAAAAACGGAAAACAATTATCAGATCTAGAGAAAATTAATATCACTTATAAAGCTGTATTTTATTATAATAATGCTATTCAAAATATAAGTAAGAAAAAACCATTTGAAATTCAAGAAGGAAGAGTTGACAAAAAACAATTATACAAAACTTTTGCTGAACATAAAGAAAAAAAGATATCTCAGTTAAATAAAAATAGAGAAGATACGGAAAAACCTGAAGATAATGATTACGTAGTTAATCCAGGGAGAAGGGATAAAATATTACCGAAATTCAAATATAAAACGACTAAAAGAGTCCACCCTATTAATATTCAGAGGAAGAGAAAACGAACCAAACAAATATCCCACAATGACATGATCGATCAAGATCAAGCAAATAAATCAGGAAAGAGTGTTACATCTGCAACAGATTCAGTGACTCAAAATACTTCGTCAAGTATAGATTCTGAAAATATTCCTCTCGCGCAGTTAAAGTGAAAATATTAACCATGTATATTTTATATTTTCTCACCCTAGTAGTTTTATTGGTTACTAAAATTAGAAGTGAAATAACCACAGAAAACATTAATATCCAAGAGGGATATGCAAAAATAAAACTTAATAAAGTTAAAATAGTGAAAGATTACATACATATTTTACATAGAATAAATATTACTCAAATTAAAAATGTTTTAAAAGACATAGAAAATAACATGAACAATTTAACAAAAGTAGATTTTCCCGATGAGATATTCGAAGAAATAAAATTGATTAAATCTGAAATAGAAAGTGTTACACAGCATCGAAATAAGAGGAGTTTGTTTAATTTGGGCGGAAGTGTTTTGAGATTTTTGTTCGGAACAATGGACGAAGAAGATAGAATAAAAATTGAAAAAAGATTGGAAAATAGTGAAACAAATAATCACAATATAATAAATAACTTAAATAAGCAAATCAAAATTAATGACATATTCCAAACACGAATCAAATCAATTCAAAAAGAATTTGATGATTTATATAAAAATACAAAGTTTTTAAATTTTAATCTAACAGGAATGTTATTCGTTCATAGAGTAATTATTTTAGAAATAAGAGAAAAACTTTATAAAGTAAAAGAAATAATTGAAAAAACTCAAAATAATATCCTGGCAAGCAAAATAAATGTTATGGTTAATTCGGTATTAACAAATTATGAAATAAATGAATATAATATAACTTTTGAAAAATTAAATAAAATTAGATTATCTGTAGCATCATACAAAGATGAAATAATATTCATTATAAGCTGTCCAGAAAACATTGTTGCGTTTACTAAATATTATATTACAAGTATGCCTAATTTTAATAAAGAAGAATTAATTATAAAAGACGATTATATTATTCAATTAGAAGATAATGAATTTCTATACGAAGAAATAGAATATAAAAAATTGAAAGTTTATAAAAACTGTTTAAACTTTAAAAATTGTAAGAAACAAATAAACAGAAACAATAATATCATATCAGAACTAAGTAGAGGTATATTGTTAGTAAAAAATGGAAAATTTCAACTAAATAATACTTGTAACGAAAAAGATAAAATTGATATCACAAATAATGTGCTGATTAATTTTGAAAATTGTGTTTTAAAAATTGACGAAATATTATACGAAAATAAAAATGAAATAGTTGAACAAGCTATCTATATGAACAATCCAATATTGTATAAAAACATGTCAGAAATATTTGAATATAAAGAAATAAAATTTGAAGATATTAATAATTTAGATGAAATCCATGATAAAATATCAAATATTAAAAACCATACCAACATAGCTTATATGTTACATGTACCAATAGTATTGTCAATAATAGTTATCATATTATATATTAATAAGAAAAAACTCGCCAAAATTTGCTCCAGGAGAAGCAACAATTTTAAGGAGGGGGGAGTTACATACAAAGCCCACAAAGATAATACAAAACCAGAAGATCATTTATTATCCTAAGTCTACCTAAATTAAGAATTGAACTGCAAAAATTTGCAATACTACTATACTACATTAACAAGCACTCACGTTCATTTATAAAGTTATAATGTCCATAAAAACCTACAGAATTTTTAATTATTGAATAAAATTGGTATATCTTAAATCATAATGTTTTAAATTAAAGAGTTTATGTGGGTGAGTGAGCAAAATTATGGTGCCAAATTAAGAGTTGTGTAGAGCAATCTAGGAGCAAGTTGAGGGACAGTTCAAGAGAATTTCACAAAGGTACATGAGCTGTCAAGGCGTCTGCGGAAGCAGGTAGGGAGGGAGATAGAAACCTTGAGCGACTCCGACACCTGTCGCCTGTGAAATTAGTAAGGTAAGAGAAGAGGTCCGTCCGCAGTTACGAAGTTTTTGTAAACCTTGGCATGAAGAAAGTTTTCCTTTGGTGCGACTGGCTACCTAGGAGCAAGAACCACTCCCCAATCCGACGTCACCTAGCCGTGCGTATGCGAGCATGCCAAGTAAGGCTCTTAGGTCACCAGATTATCATAACCGTATCAATGCGCAGATCTACGAAAATATATGCAGATCTGCATAGATATACGCAGGTCTACGTGGGTATACGCAGGAATACGCAGGCTTACGCATATTTATTGAATACTATCATGATAGAAAACTATCATGATTGAAAACTATCATGATAGAAAACTATCATGATAGAAAACTTTCATGATAGAAAACTATCATGATAGAAAACCATCGTGATAGAAAACTATCATGATAGAAAACTATCATGATAGAAAACTATCATGATAGAAAACCGTCATGATAGAAAACTATTTGCAGATATACGCTGGTCAGATGTACGCAGATGTACGCAGATATACGCCAAACAGATACACGCAGATCTATGCAAATCTACGCAGACAAACGCAGATATACGCAAGTCGACGCAAATGTATGCAGAGCTACGCTGATGTACGGAGATTACTGCCAGGCTACGCAGTAATATGCAGATCTACGCAGATGTACGCACATATACGCCAATTTACGCATACGCAGATTTACGCAAATATACCCAGATCTACGTAAATATACGCAGCTATACGCAGTCTACTATATGCATTCTACGTAGATATATGCAGGTATACGCAGGATAGCAGATAAGCGGTTGGAAACGCAGATATACGCAGATCTGCGCATATATACGCAGATATACTAGAAAACTATCATGCATGTTGCATGTTATATGTTGCATGTTGCATGATAGAAAATTATAATGATGGAAAACTATTATGATAGAGAATTACCACGATAGAAAACTATCATGATAGAAATTTATCAATTTAAAAAACTATCATGATATAAGACTTGATAGAAAACTATCGTGATAGAAAGCTTCGCAGATATACGCAGATCTACGCTGCTATACGCAGGTATACGCAGTTCTAAGCAGATCTTCGCAGATAACCACGGGTATACGCAGGACTTTCGCAGATATACGCTGGTCTATGTAGATATACGCAGATGAACGCAGATGTACGCAGATGAACGCAGATATACGACAAACAGATACACGCAGATCTACGCAAATCTACGCAAACATACGCAGATATACGCAGGTCAACGCAAATGTACGCAGAGCTACGCTGATGTACGTAGATTACTGCCAGGCTACGCAGTATTACGCAGATCTACGCAAATGTACGCAGATAAACGCCAAATTACGCAAATATGCGCAGATCTACGAAAATATACGCAGATCTGCGTAGATATAAGCAGGTCTACGTGGGTATACGCAGGTATACGCAGGCTTACGAAAATTTATACAGAGTAGATAAGCGGTTGGATACGCAGATATACGCAGATAGAAAACTATCATAATAGAAAACTATCATGATAGAAAAATATCATGATAGAAAACTATCATGATAGAAAACTATCATGATAGAAAACTATCGTGATAGAAAACTATCATGATAAAAAACTATCATGATAAAAAACTATCGTGATAGCAAGCTATCATGATATAAAACTATCATGATAGAAAACTTTCATGATAGAAACCTATCATGATAGAAAACCATCGTGATAGAAAACTATCATGATAGAAAACTATCATGATAGAAAACTATAATGATAGAAAACTATCGTGATAGATAATTATCATGATAGAAAACTATCGTGATAGAAAACTATCATGATAGAAAACTATCATGATAGAAAACCAACATGATAGAAAACTGTCATGATAGAAAACTATCATGACAGAAAACTATCATGATTGAAAACTATCTTGATAGAAAACTGTCATGACAGAAAACTATCATGATAGAAAACTACCATGATAGAAAGCTATCATGATAGAAAACTATCATGATATAAATTATCATGATAGAAAACTGTCATGATAGCAAACTTTCATGATAGAAAGCTATCATGATAGAAAACTATCGTGATGGAAAGCTTCGCAGATATACGCATATCTACGCTGATAAACGTAGGTTTACGCTGGTCTTAGCAGATCTACGCAGATAACCGCTGGTATACGAAGGACATTCGCAGATATACGCTGGTCTATGTAGATATACGCAGATGTACGCAGATATACGCCAAACAGATACACGCAGATCTATGCAAATCTACGCAGACATACGCAGATATACGCAGGTCGACGCAAATGTACGCAGAGCTACGCTGATGTACGCAGATTACTGCCAGGCTACGCAGTAATATGCAGATCTACGCAGATGTACGCACATATACGCCAATTTACGCATACGCAGATTTACGCAAATATGCGCAGATCTACGCAAATATACGCAGATCTGCGTAGATAAAAGCAGGTCTACGTGGGTATACGCAGGTATACGCAGGCTTACGCAAATCTATACAAAGTAGATAAGCGGTTGGATACGCAGATATACGCAGATAGAAAACTATCATGATAGAAAACTATCATGATAGAAAAATATCATGATAGAAAACTATCATGATAGAAAACTATCATGATAGAATACTATCATGATAGAAAACTATCATGATAGAAAACTATCGTGATAGAAAACTATCATGATAAAAAACTATCATGATAGAAAACTATCATGATAGAAAACTATCGTGATAGAAAACTATCATGATAGAAAACTATCGTGATAGAAAACTATCATGATAGAAAACTATCATGATAGAAAACTATCATGATAGAAAACTATCATGATAGAAAACTATCATGATTGAAAACTATCGTGATAGAAAACTATCATGATAGAAAACTATCATGATAGAAAACTATCATGAAAGAAAACTATCATGATAGAAAACTTACATGATAGAAGACTATCATGATAGAAAACTACCATGATAGAAAACTATCTTCAAAGAAAACTATCATGATAGAAAACTATCATGATAGAAAACTATCATGATAGAAAACTATCACGATTGAAAACTATCATGATAGAAAACTATCATGGTAGAAAACTATCATGAAAGAAAACTATCGTGATAGAAAACTATCATGATAAAAAACTATCATGATAGAAAACTATTATGATAGAAAACTATCGTGATAAAAAACTATCATGATAGAAAACTATCGTGATAGAAAACTATCATGAAAGAAAACTATCATGATAGAAAACTATCATGATAGAAAACTATTATGATAGAAAACTATCGTGATAGAAAACTATCACGATTGAAAACTATCATGATAGAAAACTATCATGGTAGAAAACTATCATGAAAGAAAACTATCGTGATAGAAAACTATCATGATAAAAAACTATCATGATAGAAAACTATTATGATAGAAAACTATCGTGATAAAAAACTATCATGATAGAAAACTATCGTGATAGAAAACTATCATGAAAGAAAACTATCATGATAGAAAACTATTATGATAGAAAACTATCGTGATAGAAAACTGTCACGATTGAAAACTATCTTGATAGAAAACTATCATGATAGAAAACTATCATGATAAAAAACTATCATGATAGAAAACTATCATGATAGAAAACCATCGTGATAGAAAACTATCATGATAGAAAACTATCATGATAGAAAACTATCATAATAGAAAACTATCATGATAGAAAACTATCATGAGAGAAAATTTTCGTGATAGAAAACTATCATGATAGAAAACTACCATGTTAGAAAGCTATCATGATAGAAAACTATCATGATATAAATTATCATGATAGAAAACTGTCATGATAGCAAACTTTCATGATAGAAAGCTATCATGATAGAAAACTATCGTGATAGAAAGCTTCGCAGATATACGCATATCTACGCCGATATACGTAGGTATACGCAGGTCTAAGCAGATCTACGCAGATAACCGCGGGTATACGCAGGACATTCGCAGATATACGCTGGTCTATGTAGATATACGCAGATGTTTGCAGATATACGCCAAACAGATACACGCAGATCTATGCAAATCTACGCAGACATACGCAGATATACGCAGGTCGACGCAAATGTACGCAGAGCTACGCTGATGTACGCAGATTACTGCCAGGCTACGCAGTTATATGCAGGTATACGCAGGTATACGCAGGTCTAAGCAGATCTACGCAGATAACCGCGGGTATACGCAGGACATTCGCAGATATACGCTGGTCTATGTAGATATATGCAGATGAACGCAGATGTACGCAGATGTACGCAGATGTACGCAGATCTACGCAAATCTACGCAGACATACGCAGATATACGCAGGTCAACGCAAATGTACGAAGAGCTACGCTGATGTACGTAGATTACTGCCAGGCTACGCAGTAATACGCAGATCTACGCAAATGTACGCAGATATACGCCAAATTACGCAAATATGCGCAGATCTACGCAAATATACGCAGATCTGCGTAGATATAAGCAGGTCTACGTGGGTATACGCATGTATACGCAGGCTTACGCAGATTTATACAAAGTAGATAAGTGGTTGGATACGCAGATATACGCAGATAGTAAACTATCATGATAGAAAACTATCATGATAGAAAAATATCATGATAGAAAACTATCATGATAGAAAACTATCATGATAGAAAACTTTCATGATAGAAAACTATCATAATAGAAAACTATCGTGATAGAAAACTATCATGATAAAAACTATCATGAAAGAAAACTATCACGATTGAAAACTATCATGATAAAAAACTATCATGATAGAAAACTATCACGATTGAAAACTATCATGATAGAAAACTATCATGATAGAAAAATATCATGATAGAAAACTTTCATGATAGAAAACTATCATGATAGAAAACCATCGTGATAGAAAACTATCATGATAGAAAACTATCATGATAGAAAACTATCGTGTTAGATTACTATCATGATAGAAAACTATCATGATAGAAAACTATCATGATAGAAAACTATCATGATAGAAAACTATCGTGATAGAAAACTATCATGATAGAAAACTATCATGATAGAAAACTATCATGATAGAAAACTATCGCGATAGAAAACTATCATGATAGAAAACTATCATGATAGAAAACTATCATGATAGAAAACTATCATGATAGAAAACTATCATGATAGAAAACTATCATGATAGAAAAATATCATGAAAGAAAACTATCAATCTAAAAAACTATCATGATAGAAAACTATCGTGATAGAAAACTATCATGATGGAAAACTATCATGATAGAAAACTATCGTGATAGAAAACTATCATGATAGAAAACTATCGTGATAGGAAACTATCATGATAGAAAACTATCGTGATAGAAAATTTTCATGATGGAAAACTATCATGATAGAAAACTATCGTGATAGAAAACTATCATGAAGAAAACTATCATGATAGAAAACTATCGATTTAAAAACTATCGTGATAGAAAACTATCATGATAAAAAACTATCATGATAGAAAACTATCATGATAGGAAATTATCTTGAAAGAAAACTATCATGATGGAAAACTATCATGATAGAAAACTATCATGATAGAAAACTATCACGATTGAAAACTATCATGATAGAAAACTATCTTGATAAAAAACTATCGTGATAGAAAACTATCATGATAAAAAACTATCATGATAGAAAACTATCATGATAGAAAATTATCTTGAAAGAAAACTATCATGATAGAAAACTATCATGATAGAAAACTATCATGATAGAAAACTATCGTGATAGAAAACTATCTTGATAAAAAACTATCATGATAGAAAACTTTCATGATAGAAAACTATCGTGATAGGAAACTATCATGATAGAAAACTATCGTGATAGAAAACTATCATGATAGAAAACTATCATGATAGAAAACTATCTTGATAGAAAACTATCGTGATAGAAAACTACCACGATTGAAAACTATCATGATAGAAAACTATCGTGATAGAAAACTATCATGATAGAAAACTATCATGATAGAAAACTATCATGATAGAAAACTATCATGATAGAAAACTTTCATGATAGAAAACTATCATGATAGAAAACCATCGTGATAGGAAACTATCATGAAAGAAAACTATTATGATAGAAAACTATCATGATAGAAAACTATCATGATAGAAAACTATCATGATAGAAAACCGTCATGATAGAAAACTGTCATGAAAGAAAACTATCATGGCAGAAAACTATCATGATTGAAAACTATCTTGATAGAAAACTGTCATGATAGAAAACTATCATGATAGAAAACTATCATGATAGAAAACTACCATGATAGAAAGCTATCATGATAGAAAACTATCATTATATAAATTATCATGATAGAAAACTATCATGATAGCAAACTTTCATGGTAGAAAACTATCATGATAGAAAACTATCGTGATAGAAAGCTTCGCAGATATACGCATATCTACGCTGATATACGTAGGTGCACGCAGTTCTAAGCAGATCTACGCAGATAACCTCTGGTATACGCAGGACATTCGCAGATATACGCTGGTCTATGTAGATATACGCAGATGTACGCAGATATACGCCAAAAAGATAAACGCAGATCTATGCAAATCTACGCAGACATACGCAGATATACGTAGGTCGACGCAAATGTACGCAGAGCTACGCTGATGTACACAGATTACTGCCAGGCTACACAGTAATATGCAGATCTACGCAGATATACGCACATATACGCCAATTTACGCATACGCAGATTTACGCAAATATACGTAGATCTACGTAAATATACGCAGCTATAAGCAGTCTACTATATGCATTCTACGTAGAACGTGCAGATGTACGCAGATGTACGCAGATATACGACAAACAGATACACGCAGATCTACGCAAATCTACGCAGACATACGCAGATATACGCAGGTCAACGCAAATGTACGAAGAGCTACGCTGATGTACGTAGATTACTGCCAGGCTACGCAGTAATACGCAAATCTACGCAAATGTACGCAGATATACGCCAAATTACGCAAATATGCGCAGATCTACGCAAATATAGGCAGATCTGCGTAGATAAAAGCAGGTCTACGTGGGTATACGCAGGTATACGCAGGCAGAAAACTATCGTGATAGAAAACTATCATGATGGAAAACTATCATGATAGAAAACTATCATGATAAAAAACTATCGTGATAGAAAACTATCATGATAGAAAACTATCGTGATAGAAAACTATCATGATAGAAAACTATCATGAAAGAAAACTATCATGATAGAAAACTATCCTGATAGAAAACTATCACGATTGAAAACTATCATGATAGAAAACTATCGTGATAGAAAACTATCATGATAGAAAACTATGGTGATAGAAAACTATCATGATAGAAAACTATCATGATAGAAAACTATCCTGATAGAAAACTATCGTGATAGAAAACTATCATGATAGAAAACTATCGTGATAGAAGACTATCATGACAGAAAACTATCATGATAGAAAACTTTCATGATAGAAAACTATCGTGATAGAAAGCTTCGCAGATATACGCATATCTACGCTGATATACGTAGGTGCACGCAGTTCTAAGCAGATCTACGCAGATAACCGCTGGTAGACGCAGGACATTCGCAGATATACGCTGGTCTGTGTAGATATACGCAGATGTACGCAGATATACGCCAAAAAGATACACGCAGATCTATGCAAATCTACGCAGACATACGCAGATATACGTAGGTCGACGCAAATGTACGCAGAGCTACGCTGATGTACGCAGATTACTGCCAGGCTACACAGTTATATGCAGATCTACGCAGATATACGCACATATACGCCAATTTACGCATACGCAGATTTACGCAAATATACGTAGATCTACGTAAATATACGCAGCTATAAGCAGTCTACTATATGCATTCTACGTAGATATATGCAGGTATACGCAGGATAGCAGATAGCAGATAAGCGGTTGGACACGCAGATATACGCAGATCTGCGCAAATATACGCAGATATACTAGAAAACTATCATGCATGTTGCATGTTATATGTTGCATGTTGCATGATAGAAAAGTATAATGATGGAAAACTATCATGATAGAGAATTATCATGATAGAAAACTATCATGATAGAAAACTATCAATTTAAAACTATCATGATATAAAACTATCATGATTGAAAACTATCGTGATAGAAAGCTTCGCAGATATACGCAGATCTACGCTGCTATACGCAGGTATACGCAGGTCTAAGCAGATCTACGCAGATAACCGCGGGTATACGCAGGGCTTTCGCAGATATACGCTGGTCTATGTAGATATACGCAGATGAATGCAGATGTACGCAGATGTACGCAGATATACGACAAACAGATACACGCAGATCTACGCAAATCTACGCAGACATACGCAGATATATGCAGGTCGACGCAAATGTACGCAGAGCTACGCTGATGTACGCAGATTACTGCCAGGCTACGCAGTAATATGCAGATCAACGCAGATGTACGCACATATACGCCAATTTACGCACACGTAGATTTACGCAAATATACGCAGATCTACGTAAATATATGCAGCTATACGCAGTCTACTATATGCATTCTACGTAGATATATGCAGGTATATGCAGGATAGCAGATAGCAGATAAGCGGTTGGACACGCAGATAAACGCAGATCTGCGCACATATACGCAGATATACTAGAAAACTATCATGCATGTTGCATGGTATATGTTGCATGTTGCATGATAGAAAACTATAATGATGGAAAACTATCATGATAGAGAACTATCATGATAGAAAACTATCATGATAGAAAACTATCGCGATAGAAAACTATCATGATAGAAAACTATCATGATAGAAAACTATCATGATAGAAAACTATCATGATAGAAAACTATCATGATAGAAAATTATCATGATAGAAATCTATAATGGTAGAAAACTATCGCGATAGAAAACTATCATGATAGAAAACTATCATGAAAGAAAACTATCATGATAGAAAACTATCATGATAGAAAACTATCATGATAAAAAACTATCATGATAGAAAACTATCCTGATAGAAAACTATCGTGATAGAAAACTATCATGATAGAAAACTATCGTGATAGAAGACTATCATGACAGAAAACTATCATGATAGAAAACTTTCATGATAGAAAACTATCATGATAGAAAACTATCATGATAGAAAACTATCATGATAGAAAACTATCATGATAGAAAACTATCATGATAGAAAATTATCATGATAGAAGACTATCATGATAGAAAACTATCATGGTAGAAAACTGTCATGATAGAAACCTATCATGACAGAAAACTATCATGATTGATAACTGTCTTGATAGAAAACTGTCATGATAGAAATCTATCATGATAGAAAACTATCATGATAGCAAACGATAATGATGGAAAACTATCATGATAGAGAATTATCATGATAGAAAACTATCATGATAGAAAACTATCAATTTAAAAAAATATCATGATATAAAACTATCATGATTGAAAACTATCGTGATAGAAAGCTTCGCAGATATATGCAGATCTACGCTGCTTTACGCAGGTCTAAGCAGATCTACGCAGATAACCGTGGGTATACGCAGGACATTCGCAGATATACGCTGGTCTATGTAGATATACGCAGATGAACGCAGATGCACGCAGATTTACGACAAACAGATACACGCAGATCTACGCAAATCTACGCAGACATACGCAGATATACGCAGATATACGCAGATCAACGCAAATGTACGCAGAGCTACGCTGATGTACGTAGATTACTGCCAGGCTACGCAGTAATACGCAGATCTACGCAAATGTACGCAGATATACGCCAAATTACGAAAATATGCGCAGATCTACGCAAATATACGCAGATCTGCGTAGATAAAAGCAGGTCTACGTGGGTATACGCAGGTATACGCAGGCTTACGCAAATTTATACAAAGTTGATAAGCGGTTGGATACGCAGATATACGCAGATAGAAAACTATCTTGATAGAAAACTATCATGATAGAAAAATATCGTGATAGAAAACTATCATGATAGAAAACTATCATGATAGAAAACTATCATGATAGAAAACTATCATGATAGAAGACTATCATGATAGAAAACTACCATGATAGAAAACTATCTTGAAAGAAAACTATCATGATAGAAAACTATCATGATAGAAAACTATCATGATAGAAAACTATCACGATTGAAAACTATCATGATAGAAAACTATCATGGTAGAAAACAATCATGAAAGAAAACTATCGTGATAGAAAACTATCAAGATAAAAAACTATCATGATAGAAAACTATCATGATAGAAAACTATCGTGATAAAAAACTATCATGATAGAAAACTATCGTGATAGAAAACTATCATGAAAGAAATTTATCATGATAGAAAACTATCATGATAGAAAACTATCGTGATAGAAAACTTTCATGATAGAAAACTATCATGATAGAAAACCATCGTGATAGAAAACTATCATGATAGAAAACTATCATGATAGAAAACTATCATGATAGAAAACTATCATGATAGAAAACTATCATGAGAGAAAACTATCATGAGAGAAAATTTTCGTGATAGAAAACTATCATGATAGAAAACTACCATGATAGAAAGCTATCATGATAGAAAACTATCATGATATAAATTATCATGATAGAAAACTGTCATTATAGCAAACTTTCATGATAGAAAGCTATCATGATAGAAAACTATCGTGATAGAAAGCTTCGCAGATATACGCATATCTACGCTGATATACGTAGGTGTACGCAGGTCTAAGCAGATCTACGCAGATAACCGCGGGTATACGCAAAATATTCGCAGATATACGCTGGTCTATGCAGATATACGCAGATGTTTGCAGATATACACCAAACAGATACACGCAGATCTATGCAAATCTACGCAGACATACGCAGATATACGTAGGTCGACGCAAATGTACGCAGAGCTACGCTGATGTACGCAGATTACTGCCAGGCTACGCAGTTATATGCAGATCTACGCAAATGTACGCAGATATACGCCAAATTACGCAAATATGCGCAGATCTACGCAAATATACGAAGATCTGCGTAGATATAAGCAGGTCTACGTGGGTATACGCATGTATACGCAGGCTTACGCAGATTTATACAAAGTAGATAAGCGGTTGGATACGCAGATATGCGCAGAGAGTAAACTATCATGATAGAAAACTATCATGATAGAAAAATATCATGATAGAAAACTATCATGATAGAAAACTATCATGATAGAAAACTATCATGATATAAATTATAATGATAGAAAACTGTCATGATAGCAAACTTTCATGATAGAAAGCTATCATGATAGAAAACTATCGTGAAAGAAAGCTTCGCAGATATACGCATATCTACGCTGATATACGTAGGTGTACGCAGGTCTAAGCAGATCTACGCAGATAACTGCGGGTATACGCAGGACATTCGCAGATATACGCTGGTCTATGTAGATATATGCAGATGAACGCAGATGTACGCAGATGTACGCAGATCTACGCAAATCTACGCAGACATACGCAGATATACGCAGGTCAACGCAAATGTACGAAGAGCTACGCTGATGTACGTAGATTACTGCCAGGCTACGCAGTAATACGCAGATCAACGCAAATGTACGCAGATATACGCCAAATTACGCAAATATGCGCAGATCTACGCAAATATACGCAGATCTGCGTAGATATAAGCAGGTCTACGTGGGTATACGCATGTATACGCAGGCTTACGCAGATTTATACAAAGTAGATAAGCGGTTGGATACGCAGATATGCGCAGATAGTAAACTATCATGATAGAAAACTAACATGATAGAAAAATATCATGATAGAAAACTATCATGATAGAAAACTATCATGATAGAAAACTATCATGATAGAAAACTATCATAATAGAAAACTATCGTGATAGAAACTATCATGATAAAAACTATCATGAAAGAAAATTTTCACGATTGAAAACTATCATGATAGAAAACTATCATGATAGAAAACTATCACGATTGAAAACTATCATGATAGAAAACTATCATGAAAGAAAACTATCGTGATAGAAAACTATCATGATAAAAAACTATCATGATAGAAAACTATCATGATAGAAAACTATCATGATAGGAAACTATCATGATAGAAAACTATCATGATAGAAAACTTTCATGATAGAAAACTATCATGATAGAAAACCATCGTGATAGAAAACTATCATGATAGAAAACTATCATGATAGAAAACTATCGTGATAGAAAACTATCATGATAGAAAACTATCATGATAGAAAACTATCATGATAGAAAACTATCATGATAGAAAACTATCGTGATAGAAAACTATCATGATAGAAAACTATCATGATAGAAAACTATCATGATAGAAAACTATCGCGATAGAAAACTATCATGAAAGAAAACTATCATGATAGAAAACTATCATGATAGAAAACTATCATGATAGAAAACTATCATGATAGAAAACTATCATGATAGAAAACTATCATGATAGAAAACTATCATGATAGAAAACTATCATGATAGAAAACTATCAATTTAAAAAACTATCATGATAGAAAACTATCGTGATAGAAAACTATCATGATGGAAAACTACCATGATAGAAAACTATCGTGATAGAAAACTATCATGATAGAAAACTATCGTGATAGGAAACTATCATGATAGAAAACTATCGTGATAGAAAACTATCATGATAGAAAACTATCATGATAGAAAACTATCGTGATAGAAAACTATCATGATAGAAAACTATCCTGATAGAAAACTATCATGATAGAAAATTATCTTGAAAGAAAACTATCATGATAGAAAACTATCATGATAGAAAACTATCATGATAGAAAACTATCATGATAGAAAACTATCGTGATAGAAAACTATCTTGATAAAAAAACTATCATGATAGAAAACTTTCATGATAGAAAACTATCGTGATAGGAAGCTATCATGATAGAAAACTATCGTGATAGAAAACTATCATGATAGAAAACTATCATGATAGAAAACTATCTTGATAGAAAACTATCGTGATAGAAAACTACCACGATTGAAAACTATCATGATAGAAAACTATCGTGATAGAAAACTATCATGATAGAAAACTATCATGATAGAAAACTATCATGATAGAAAACTATCATGATAGAAAACTTTCATGATAGAAAACTATCATGATAGAAAACCATCGTGATAGGAAACTATCATGAAAGAAAACTATTATGATAGAAAACTATCATGATAGAAAACTATCATGATAGAAAACTATCATGATAGAAAACCGTCATGATAGAAAACTGTCATGAAAGAAAACTATCATGGCAGAAAACTATCATGATTGAAAACTATCTTGATAGAAAACTGTCATGATAGAAAACTATCATGATAGAAAACTATCATGATAGAAAACTACCATGATAGAAAGCTATCATGATAGAAAACTATCATTATATAAATTATCATGATAGAAAACTATCATGATAGCAAACTTTCATGGTAGAAAACTATCATGATAGAAAACTATCGTGATAGAAAGCTTCGCAGATATACGCATATCTACGCTGATATACGTAGGTGCACGCAGTTCTAAGCAGATCTACGCAGATAACCTCTGGTATACGCAGGACATTCGCAGATATACGCTGGTCTATGTAGATATACGCAGATGTACGCAGATATACGCCAAAAAGATAAACGCAGATCTATGCAAATCTACGCAGACATACGCAGATATACGTAGGTCGACGCAAATGTACGCAGAGCTACGCTGATGTACACAGATTACTGCCAGGCTACACAGTAATATGCAGATCTACGCAGATATACGCACATATACGCCAATTTACGCATACGCAGATTTACGCAAATATACGTAGATCTACGTAAATATACGCAGCTATAAGCAGTCTACTATATGCATTCTACGTAGAACGTGCAGATGTACGCAGATGTACGCAGATATACGACAAACAGATACACGCAGATCTACGCAAATCTACGCAGACATACGCAGATATACGCAGGTCAACGCAAATGTACGAAGAGCTACGCTGATGTACGTAGATTACTGCCAGGCTACGCAGTAATACGCAAATCTACGCAAATGTACGCAGATATACGCCAAATTACGCAAATATGCGCAGATCTACGCAAATATAGGCAGATCTGCGTAGATAAAAGCAGGTCTACGTGGGTATACGCAGGTATACGCAGGCAGAAAACTATCGTGATAGAAAACTATCATGATGGAAAACTATCATGATAGAAAACTATCATGATAAAAAACTATCGTGATAGAAAACTATCATGATAGAAAACTATCGTGATAGAAAACTATCATGATAGAAAACTATCATGAAAGAAAACTATCATGATAGAAAACTATCCTGATAGAAAACTATCGTGATAGAAAACTATCATGATAGAAAACTATGATGATAGAAAACTATCATGATAGAAAACTATCATGATAGAAAACTATCCTGATAGAAAACTATCGTGATAGAAAACTATCATGATAGAAAACTATCGTGATAGAAGACTATCATGACAGAAAACTATCATGATAGAAAACTTTCATGATAGAAAACTATCGTGATAGAAAGCTTCGCAGATATACGCATATCTACGCTGATATACGTAGGTGCACGCAGTTCTAAGCAGATCTACGCAGATAACCGCTGGTATACGCAGGACATTCGCAGATATACGCTGGTCTGTGTAGATATACGCAGATGTACGCAGATATACGCCAAAAAGATACACGCAGATTGTTACGAGTCTAGGGTACCCGGAGGCCTTACTTTGGTGTTGGGAAAGGGGCTGTGGCATGCTTGCTCTCAGCTCGGCTTAACTCGAAGGATGGGGGCGGTTCTTGCCCCTTCCCATACACCTCCCACTCGATTAACAAAATTAACATGCCTTGTTATAGGGATAGGATAGGAAAGGAAGGTTATATAGATTAGGAATGCAACGAAAAAGGAAAAGGATAGTAAAGAAGGGAATACAAAAATAAGGAAGTGCACAAATTTAGTGACCTGTGCCACTGTCTGAGAGAAAGGATAGGGTTGGAAACACCGTTCTGGTTGAAAGTGAGAAAATTTGATATTAACACTAATCTAACCTCTAAACCCTTACTAACTAAATCTATATCCCACTTGGATATAATGAATTTTCATTATAAAATACTTAAACCCTAATCTAAACCTAACTAAATCTATAAAAAAAAATGTTCTCAACTTTGTACCAAAACCTTCGTTATCCACCCCACTGTCTCTCCCAGACAATGGTTCGTCAAACCACCAGAAGCCTTGACTGGTGTTGGTGTCAAAAGTTGGCCTCCCACCCTTGCATATGAAATACAACCAAAGTCATCTCCTTGGCCTGAATATTACAGGAGATGACCCCTAGCGCAACCTCCAATCGCAACCGTTCGTAAAAAGGTACTTTGTGTCACGTCCCTAAGTCAAACGTTCGTTTTGTCTTCTTACGTCATGTCTATTTGTCATTCATCACTTCCTCTTCCGGAAAGACGGCCTAGTCAAGCCACCACACACCATTGCATAAGTTTAGCAAGCCATATTTTAAAAATCAGAACTCAAATTTCATTTCAATTCTTCCGAATTTAATTGATCTGGTCATTGACCATAAAATTTAACAAAAAAGGTAATTAATAAGTATTTTTAACGGTATATTTATATAAAATTCAAAATTTAAAAAATAATAAAAGAATTCAAATAACAAAAGGGAAAAATAGTATATATATAAAAAGAGCTATCATAAAAAAAGTTAAAAGAAGTTTTCACCATAAAAAAAAAGGAACTTTACTCATGAGACTCCTCTATGCTCTTCGGGAGTCTTTCATATATGTATGTTTTATATATGTATTTTTTTACAAATATAAATATCAATATATTTATTCTCAACAAAAAAATGACTTACGGTTACTCGTCCCACGAAGTCCTGCCGGCAGCACGTTCCTGATGACGGTATGGTATAGGCGACCTTGAGCCTTCACGCGCACTTTTATAGTTAGGTACATATATATCTATATATCTATGCTAAACTCCACCATGCACAGAATGTCTTATTTCATTTAAAAATGATTTTTTTTTTTTTTATATTTCAACTCTCACTTCTTTAACTTTTCCTATATTTTTTTTTTTTCTCTTTTTTCAAATTTGATTTTACTAGTACAAGAATGAAATTAATCAAAAGGAAAGTTAAATTAAATTAAAAAAAATTACTTTTACTTCAAAAAAAAAAATGAATTCAAAAATTAATAGTAAATTACTTTAAGAAATAATAAAAAAAAACTTCATGGGCAAACAAAAATGTCTCCACGGCTAAATTTCGTATTTTTTTTTTTTCTTTTGGAACACCTCGTGGTTTATGTTGTATATAGCACTTTTCTGCTTCCTCTATGATTTATATCGGAGCACCCTGGTGTCCGATTGAAACTGTCCAGATGAGTCCTGGAGTGAATAGTTGATTTTTGGATTTTTGTATGTATTCAATTTCCTCAAATAACGTCAAAATTGAGCAGAGGCTAGGGCCTATCCCCGCTTAGCGTGTTGGTCTTGGACTATAGGTATATCACGTGGATGAGCATATAGTATTAGCGGTAGTATGCCCATATATATATATGTATATACCAAGTCATGTGACCCAGGGATAGAAAAACGATGATTTTCTAACCCTTAACCTAAGGGATAATTTACCACTTTAGTCACTGCACTATGCTATATTCTGAGTCTAATAATTTTTCTACTATCTTACATTTCTACTTTGCTACTTTCATTACCTCTGCTTTGATGTTTTTTTTTTCGAAGATAATCTTCACCACCCGGACAAGTGCCAGTTAGCCTCCTCCTTATCTCCAGTCACCACTAACGTATCTTTATACTTTGCTATTTAAATAACTTTATTTTATTCACTTATAATGTTTTATCACTATATGAAATATTTCCCACCTTTTAAATTATCGAGTTAATTTGAATTCAGTTTTTTGCTTTTCGGCAAATTACTTTCAGCAAAACGAATTGCGATGAGAGAAAAGAAAAAATCTCGGTGTATAACTATGACGGTTAAGTCTTTCGGGACTTACTGTATTCACCAGATCAGATGTTGGCCGTTGCACTTTTTCTTTCAAAATGATCAAAGATTTAAACTTGCGGTCATTGGCCTATTGCCCTACTTTTGTACCCCTCTTGCAATTATTTTTCGTTGTTTCTACTGGAAACAAAGCTTTAGTGTTCCCCTCATTCTAATAATTCTGTCAGTCAAGTATGTCTTCCTTCGTTGTCCTAAAAATGTGTGTGTGTCTATGCTAACTACTTTATAACACTTTCTACCTTAAAAGTGTTAATAAACCTAATAAAACTTAAATATAATCATTGAAACTACTTATAACTTAAATCTACCAGTCTTTACTCTCATTTGGATTAATAATAATTAAAATATTGCACAAAAATTCTAAATTTCAAATCTTAACCGACCTTATAATCCACCAACAACTACTTCCTATTGCACTTTTCCCTCAACATACTGGTACCGACCACTAGATGTCGCGTATTTTCGTTAAGCACTTAAAGCTTAATGACATTTGACGTTTGGGATCATTTTAACTTTCAATCAAAACAAAAGTGTCTAAAAAAATTTGCGAGGAAGAAAAATTCAATAAAAAGGAATAATTAAAATAAAAAATATAAATAAAACTTGTCTAAGAGACAACATGTGATCAAACACATAAAATGGAAACAAAAAAACTAAAGAAAATATAATATTTTCTAGTCAACAACCACTAATAACCTCGTCAAACATCAGCCGGTAAGTTTTCCATTTGGCTTTCATTGCACATACAATTCCTAATTAATTCTTTTTTCATTTCAGTTCCCAGGTCAACATTCAACAAACCAAACCAGCAACACACAGATACACCACAAGGATAAGTTTACCATCGTCGCTGATAATGCTTCTGGGTCTCGCCATCCAAATGATTGGAAAACACCCCCCAGAAACAATACTCAAGCGACGACGACGACAATCCACTCATCCGTAGTGATACTCTGTTTCTTTTTCTTTTTCCAGGCCGTCATCATCGCCCATCGCAGTGGATACATCCCCATCACAGACCAATGTCAACCGGACATCGCCACATTTGTCTACCTGCACCTGCAAAATCTGAATTTGGAAGACAATCAATGGGTTGAATTGCCCTGCATCGATGTCCAAAATTCCGAACACATCGGCATAATCTTGGAACCTGAGTTTGTTTTGTTTTGCTCGTAAGTTGTTTTTATTTCTCATTTCTTAAGACGATTTTTGTATTTTATCGTACGGGTAGGTACATATTTAATAAACGTAGACCTAAAAGTATCTACTTAATTTGTTTTCAATGCATGACCCAGGTCATGTTGAAAAATTTAAATCGGATCACTATTATGCGTACCTATGACAGTTTTCGGTTGGAGATGTATCCAATATACCTACATGTCTGCATAGGTTACGTTTAAGAAGTAGGTATGTCTTTTTTTTCTTTTTTCTTTGGATGTAGGTATGAACATATGTTTTGAGTATGCGAGTATCATCGCATATTGTAGGTTTTTTTCTTTTTGTGGATTCGTAGGCATGTAATACTTTATGTCAAAGGAAAGGACAATTAAATTTAGGTGCTACTACTACTGGATTCAGTTGGTAGTTAATTTTGCTTTCCTTTTTTTTTTTTTTTTTTTTGTTTAGGAGTCCTAGTATTTGTTATGTAGGTATTTATGTATACCTAGGTATACATATCTTCCTATACGTTTTGTATCTGAGGAATCAGATTTGAAGAAGTGTGTTTGTCTTTTTGATATTGAAATAGTGGAGTGGGTGGTTAGTTGAGCGGGAGGAAATAAATCATCGTTGTACGTGAATTATTTGAGATGTTTGCGATAATTTTCATTTATAGCAATGAGAGTTTTCAATGTGGACACATAGGTAGAGTTTCATAGGTTTGATTCGACTTGGCGGCTGAAACCAAATTATTTTGCCTACAGTGTGTGCGACAGGCTACGTTACAAGATCTATGCAAATCTACGCAGACATACGCAGATATACGTAGGTCGACGCAAATGTACGCAGAGCTACGCTGATGTACGCAGATTACTGCCAGGCTACACAGTTATATGCAGATCTACGCAGATATACGCACATATACGCCAATTTACGCATACGCAGATTTACGCAAATATACGTAGATCTACGTAAATATACGCAGCTATAAGCAGTCTACTATATGCATTCTACGTAGATATATGCAGGTATACGCAGGATAGCAGATAGCAGATAAGCGGTTGGACACGCATATATACGCAGATCTGCGCAAATATACGCAGATATACTAGAAAACTATCATGCATGTTGCATGTTATATGTTGCATGTTGCATGATAGAAAAGTATAATGATGGAAAACTATCATGATAGAGAATTATCATGATAGAAAACTATCATGATAGAAAACTATCAATTTAAAACTATCATGATATAAAACTATCATGATTGAAAACTATCGTGATAGAAAGCTTCGCAGATATACGCAGATCTACGCTGCTATACGCAGGTATACGCAGGTCTAAGCAGATCTACGCAGATAACCGCGGGTATACGCAGGGCTTTCGCAGATATACGCTGGTCTATGTAGATATACGCAGATGAATGCAGATGTACGCAGATGTACGCAGATATACGACAAACAGATACATGCAGATCTACGCAAATCTACGCAGACATACGCAGATATATGCAGGTCGACGCAAATGTACGCAGAGCTACGCTGATGTACGCAGATTACTGCCAGGCTACGCAGTAATATGCAGATCAACGCAGATGTACGTACATATACGCCAATTTACGCACACGTAGATTTACGCAAATATACGCAGATCTACGTAAATATATGCAGCTATACGCAGTCTACTATATGCATTCTACGTAGATATATGCAGGTATATGCAGGATAGCAGATAGCAGATAAGCGGTTGGACACGCAGATAAACGCAGATCTGCGCACATATACGCAGATATACTAGAAAACTATCATGCATGTTGCATGTTATATGTTGCATGTTGCATGATAGAAAACTATAATGATGGAAAACTATCATGATAGAGAACTATCATGATAGAAAACTATCATGATAGAAAACTATCGCGATAGAAAACTATCATGATAGAAAACTATCATGATAGAAAAGTATCATGATAGAAAACTATCATGATAGAAAACTATCATGATAGAAAACTATCATGATAGAAAACTATCATGATAGAAAATTATCATGATAGAAAACTATAATGGTAGAAAACTATCGCGATAGAAAACGATAATGATGGAAAACTATCATGAAAGAAAACTATCATGATAGAAAACTATCATGATAGAAAACTATCATGATAGAAAACTATCATGATAAAAAACTATCATGAAAGAAAACTATCATGATAGAGAACTATCATGATAGAAAACTATCATGATAGAAAACTATCGCGATAGAAAACTATCATGATAGAAAACTATCATGATAGAAAAGTATCATGATAGAAAACTATCATGATAGAAAACTATCATGATAGAAAACTATCATGATAGAAAACTATCATGATAGAAAATTATCATGATAGAAAACTATAATGGTAGAAAACTATCGCGATAGAAAACGATAATGATGGAAAACTATCATGATAGAAAACTATCATGAAAGAAAACTATCATGATAGAAAACTATCATGATAGAAAACTATCATGATAAAAAACTATCATGATAGAAAACTATCCTGATAGAAAACTATCGTGATAGAAAACTATCATGATAGAAAACTATCGTGATAGAAGACTATCATGACAGAAAACTATCATGATAGAAAACTTTCATGATAGAAAACTATCATGATAGAAAACTATCATGATAGAAAACTATCATGATAGAAAACTATCATGATAGAAAACTATCATGATAGAAAATTATCATGATAGAAGACTATCATGATAGAAAACTATCATGGTAGAAAACTGTCATGATAGAAACCTATCATGACAGAAAACTATCATGATTGATAACTGTCTTGATAGAAAACTGTCATGATAGAAATCTATCATGATAGAAAACTATCATGATAGAAAACGATAATGATGGAAAACTATCATGATAGAGAATTATCATGATAGAAAACTATCATGATAGAAAACTATCAATTTAAAAAAATATCATGATATAAAACTATCATGATTGAAAACTATCGTGATAGAAAGCTTCGCAGATATATGCAGATCTACGCTGCTTTACGCAGGTCTAAGCAGATCTACGCAGATAACCGCGGGTATACGCAGGACATTCGCAGATATACGCTGGTCTATGTAGATATACGCAGATGAACGCAGATGCACGCAGATTTACGACAAACAGATACACGCAGATCTACGCAAATCTACGCAGACATACGCAGATATACGCAGATATACTCAGATCAACGCAAATGTACGCAGAGCTACGCTGATGTACGTAGATTACTGCCAGGCTACGCAGTAATACGCAGATCTACGCAAATGTACGCAGATATACGCCAAATTACGAAAATATATGCAGATCTACGCAAATATACGCAGATTTGCGTAGATAAAAGCAGGTCTACGTGGGTATACGCAGGTATACGCAGGCTTACGCAAATTTATACAAAGTAGATAAGCGGTTGGATACGCAGATATACGCAGATAGAAAACTATCTTGATAGAAAACTATCATGATAGAAAAATATCGTGATAGAAAACTATCATGATAGAAAACTATCATGATAGAAAACTATCATGATAGAAAACTATCATGATAGAAGACTATCATGATAGAAAACTACCATGATAGAAAACTATCTTGAAAGAAAACTATCATGATAGAAAACTATCATGATAGAAAACTATCATGATAGAAAACTATCACGATTGAAAACTATCATGATAGAAAACTATCATGGTAGAAAACAATCATGAAAGAAAACTATCGTGATAGAAAACTATCAAGATAAAAAACTATCATGATAGAAAACTATCATGATAGAAAACTATCGTGATAAAAAACTATCATGATAGAAAACTATCGTGATAGAAAACAATCATGAAAGAAAACTATCATGATAGAAAACTATCATGATAGAAAACTATCGTGATAGAAAACTTTCATGATAGAAAACTATCATGATAGAAAACCATCGTGATAGAAAACTATCATGATAGAAAACTATCATGATAGAAAACTATCATGATAGAAAACTATCATGATAGAAAACTATCATGAGAGAAAACTATCATGAGAGAAAATTTTCGTGATAGAAAACTATCATGATAGAAAACTACCATGATAGAAAGCTATCATGATAGAAAACTATCATTATATTAATTATCATGATAGAAAACTGTCATGATAGCAAACTTTCATGATAGAAAGCTATCATGATAGAAAACTATCGTGATAGAAAGCTTCGCAGATATACGCATATCTACGCTGATATACGTAGGTGTACGCAGGTCTAAGCAGATCTACGCAGATAACCGCGGGTATACGCAGGATATTCGCAGATATACGCTGGTCTATGCAGATATACGCAGATGTTTGCAGATATACACAAAACAGATACACGCAGATCTATGCAAATCTACGCAGACATACGCAGATATATGTAGGTCGACGCAAATATACGCAAAGCTACGCTGATGTTCGCAGATTACTGCCAGGCTACGCAGTTATATGCAGATCTACGCAAATGTACGCAGATATACGCCAAATTACGCAAATATGCGCAGATCTACGCAAATATACGAAGATCTGCGTAGATATAAGCAGGTCTACGTGGGTATACGCATGTATACGCAGGCTTACGCAGATTTATACAAAGTAGATAAGCGGTTGGATACGCAGATATGCGCAGATAGTAAACTATCATGATAGAAAACTATCATGATAGAAAAATATCATGATAGAAAACTATCATGATAGAAAACTATCATGATAGAAAACTATCATGATATAAATTATCATGATAGAAAACTGTCATGATAGCAAACTTTCATGATAGAAAGCTATCATGATAGAAAACTATCGTGATAGAAAGCTTCGCAGATATACGCATATCTACGCTGATATACGTAGGTGTACGCAGGTCTAAGCTAATCTACGCAGATAACTGCGGGTATACGCAGAACATTCGCAGATATACGCTGGTCTATGTAGATATATGCAGATGAACGCAGATGTACGCAGATGTACGCAGATCTACGCAAATCTACGCAGACATACGCAGATATACGCAGGTCAACGCAAATGTACGAAGAGCTACGCTGATGTACGTAGATTACTGCCAGGCTACGCAGTAATACGCAGATCAACGCAAATGTACGCAGATATACGCCAAATTACGCAAATATGCGCAGATCTACGCAAATATACGCAGATCTGCGTAGATATAAGCAGGTCTACGTGGGTATACGCATGTATACGCAGGCTTACGCAGATTTATACAAAGTAGATAAGCGGTTGGATACGCAGATATGCGCAGATAGTAAACTATCATGATAGAAAACTAACATGATAGAAAAATATCATGATAGAAAACTATCATGATAGAAAACTATCATGATAGAAAACTATCATGATAGAAAACTATCATAATAGAAAACTATCGTGATAGAAACTATCATGATAAAAACTATCATGAAAGAAAATTATCACGATTGAAAACTAACATGATAGAAAACTATCATGATAGAAAACTATCACGATTGAAAACTATCATGATAGAAAACTATCATGAAAGAAAACTATCGTGATAGAAAACTATCATGATAAAAAACTATCATGATAGAAAACTATCATGATAGAAAACTATCATGATAGAAAACTATCATGATAGAAAACTATCATGATAGAAAACTTTCATGATAGAAAACTATCATGATAGAAAACCATCGTGATAGAAAACTATCATGATAGAAAACTATCATGATAGAAAACTATCGTGATAGAAAACTATCATGATAGAAAACTATCATGATAGAAAACTATCATGATAGAAAACTATCATGATAGAAAACTATCGTGATAGAAAACTATCATGATAGAAAACTATCATGATAGAAAACTATCATGATAGAAAACTATCGCGATAGAAAACTATCATGAAAGAAAACTATCATGATAGAAAACTATCATGATAGAAAACTATCATGATAGAAAACTATCATGATAGAAAACTATCATGATAGAAAATTATCATGATAGAAAACTATCAATTTAAAAAACTATCATGATAGAAAACTATCGTGATAGAAAACTATCATGATGGAAAACTACCATGATAGAAAACTATCGTGATAGAAAACTATCATGATAGAAAACTATCGTGATAGGAAACTATCATGATAGAAAACTATCGTGATAGAAAACTATCATGATAGAAAACTATCATGATAAAAAACTATCGTGATAGAAAACTATCATGATAGAAAACTATCCTGATAGAAAACTATCAATTTAAAAAACTATCATGAAAGAACACTATCGTGATAGAAAACTATCATGATAGAAAACTATCATGATAGAAAACTATCATGATAGAAAACTATCATGATAGAAAACTATCATGATAGAAAACTATCGTGATAGAAAACTATCATGATAGAAAACTATCACGATAGAAAACTATCGTGATAGAAAACTATCATGATAAAAAACTATCATGATAGAAAACTATCATGATAGGAAATTATCTTGAAAGGAAACTATCATGATGGAAAACTATCACGATAGAAAACTATCATGATAGAAAACTATCACGATTGAAAACTATCATGATAGAAAACTATCTTGATAAAAAACTATCGTGATAGAAAACTATCATGATAGAAAACTATCACGATAGAAAACTATCGTGATAGAAAACTATCATGATAAAAAACTATCATGATAGAAAACTATCATGATAGAAAATTATCTTGAAAGAAAACTATCATGATAGAAAACTATCATGATAGAAAACTATCATGATAGAAAACTATCATGATAGAAAACTATCGTGATAGAAAACTATCTTGATAAAAAACTATCATGATAGAAAACTTTCATGATAGAAAAGTATCGTGATAGGAAACTATCATGATAGAAAACTATCATGATAGAAAACTATCTTGATAGAAAACTATCGTGATAGAAAACTATCACGATTGAAAACTATCATGATAGAAAACTATCGTGATAGAAAACTATCATGATAGAAAACTATCATGATAGAAAACTATCATGATAGAAAACTATCATGATAGAAAACTTTCATGATAGAAAACTATCATGACAGAAAACCATCGTGATAGGAAACTATCATGATAGAAAACTATCATGATAGAAAACTATCATGATAGAAAACTATCATGATAGAAAACTATCATGATAGAAAACTGTCATGAAAGAAAAATATCATGGCAGAAAACTATCATGATTGAAAACTATCTTGATAGAAAACTATCATGATAGAAAACTATCATGATAGAAAACTATCATGATAGAAAACTACCATGATAGAAAGCTATCATGATAGAAAACTATCATTATATTAATTATCATGATAGAAAACTATCATGATAGCAAACTTTCATGATAGAAAACTATCATGATAGAAAACTATCGTGATAGAAAGCTTCGCAGATATACGCATATCTACGCTGATATACGTAGGTGTACGCAGTTCTAAGCAGATCTACGCAGATAACCGCGGGTATACGCAGGATATTCGCAGATATACGCTGGTCTATGCAGATATACGCAGATGTTTGCAGATATACACCAAACAGATACACGCAGATCTATGCAAATCTACGCAGACATACGCAGATATACGTAGGTCGACGCAAATGTACGCAGAGCTACGCTGATGAACGCAGATTACTGCCAGGCTACGCAGTTATATGCAGATCTACGCAAATGTACGCAGATATACGCCAAATTACGCAAATATGCGCAGATCTACGCAAATATACGAAGATCTGCGTAGATATTAGCAGGTCTACGTGGGTATACGCATGTATACGCAGGCTTACGCAGATTTATACAAAGTAGATAAGCGGTTGGATACGCAGATATGCGCAGATAGTAAACTATCATGATAGAAAACTATCATGATAGAAAAATATCATGATAGAAAACTATCATGATAGAAAACAATCATGATAGAAAACTATCATGATATAAATTATCATGATAGAAAACTGTCATGATAGCAAACTTTCATGATAGAAAGCTATCATGATAGAAAACTATCGTGATAGAAAGCTTCGCAGATATACGCATATCTACGCTGATATACGTAGGTGTACGCAGGTCTAAGCAGATCTACGCAGATAACTGCGGGTATACGCAGGACATTCGCAGATATACGCTGGTCTATGTAGATATATGCAGATGAACGCAGATGTACGCAGATGTACGCAGATCTACGCAAATCTACGCAGACATACGCAGATATACGCAGGTCAACGCAAATGTACGAAGAGCTACGCTGATGTACGTAGATTACTGCCAGGCTACGCAGTAATACGCAGATCAACGCAAATGTACGCAGATATACGCCAAATTACGCAAATATGCGCAGATCTACGCAAATATATGCAGATCTGCGTAGATATAAGCAGGTCTACGTGGGTATACGCATGTATACGCAGGATTACGCAGATTTATACAAAGTAGATAAGCGGTTGGATACGCAGATATGCGCAGATAGTAAACTATCATGATAGAAAACTATCATGATAGAAAAATATCATGATAGAAAACTATCATGATAGAAAACTATCATGATAGAAAACTTTCATGATAGAAAACTATCATAATAGATAACTATCGTGATAGAAAACTATCATGATAAAAACTATCATGAAAGAAAACTATCACGATTGAAAACTATCATGATAGAAAACTATCATGATAGAAAACTATCACGATTGAAAACTATCATGATAGAAAATTATCATGATAGAAAACTATCATGATAGAAAACTATCATGAAAGAAAACTATCGTGATAGAAAACTATCATGATAAAAAACTATCATGATAGAAAACTATCATGATAAAAAACTATCATGATAGAAAACTATCATGATAGAAAACTATCATGATAGAAAACTTTCATGATAGAAAACTATAATGATAGAAAACCATCGTGATAGAAAACTATCATGATAGAAAACTATCATGATAGAAAACTATCGTGATAGATTACTATCATGATAGAAAACTATCATGATAGAAAACTATCATGATAGAAAACTATCATGATAGAAAACTATCGTGATAGAAACTATCATGATAAAAACTTTCATGAAAGAAAATTATCACGATTGAAAACTATCATGATAGAAAACTATCATGATAGAAAACTATCACGATTGAAAACTATCATGATAGAAAACTATCATGAAAGAAAACTATCGTGATAGAAAACTATCATGATAGAAAACTATCATGATAGAAAACTTTCATGATAGAAAACTATCATGATAGAAAACCATCGTGATAGAAAACTATCATGATAGAAAACTATCATGATAGAAAACAGATATACGCCAAATTACGCAAATATGCGCAGATCTACGCAAATATACGAAGATCTGCGTAGATATAAGCAGGTCTACGTGGGTATACGCATGTATACGCAGGCTTACGCAGATTTATACAAAGTAGATAAGCGGTTGGATACGCAGATATGCGCAGATAGTAAACTATCATGATAGAAAACTATCATGATAGAAAAATATCATGATAGAAAACTATCATGATAGATAACTATCATGATAGAAAACTATCATGATATAAATTATCATGATAGAAAACTGTCATGATAGCAAACTTTCATGATAGAAAGCTATCATGATAGAAAACTATCGTGATAGAAAGCTTCGCAGATATACGCATATCTACGCTGATATACGTAGGTGTACGCAGGTCTAAGCAGATCTACGCAGATAACTGCGGGTATACGCAGGACATTCGCAGATATACGCTGGTCTATGTAGATATATGCAGATGAACGCAGATGTACGCAGATGTACGCAGATCTACGCAAATCTACGCAGACATACGCAGATATACGCAGGTCAACGCAAATGTACGAAGAGCTACGCTGATGTACGTAGATTACTGCCAGGCTACGCAGTAATACGCAGATCAACGCAAATGTACGCAGATATACGCCAAATTACGCAAATATGCGCAGATCTACGCAAATATACGCAGATCTGCGTAGATATAAGCAGGTCTACGTGGGTATACGCATGTATACGCAGGCTTACGCAGATTTATACAAAGTAGATAAGCGGTTGGATACGCAGATATGCGCAGATAGTAAACTATCATGATAGAAAACTATCATGATAGAAAAATATCATGATAGAAAACTATCATGATAGAAAACTATCATGATAGAAAACTTTCATGATAGAAAACTACATAATAGAAAACTATCGTGATAGAAAACTATCATGATAAAAACTATCATGAAAGAAAACTATCACGATTGAAAACTGTCATGATAGAAAACTATCATGATAGAAAACTATCACGATTGAAAACTATCATGATAGAAAATTATCATGATAGAAAACTATCATGATAGAAAACTATCATGAAAGAAAACTATCGTGATAGAAAACTATCATGATAAAAAACTATCATGGTAGAAAACTATCATGATAAAAAACTATCATGATAGAAAACTATCATGATAGAAAACTATCATGATAGAAAACTTTCATGATAGAAAACTATAATGATAGAAAACCATCGTGATAGAAAACTATCATGATAGAAAACTATCATGATAGAAAACTATCGTGATAGATTACTATCATGATAGAAAACTATCATGATAGAAAACTATCATGATAGAAAACTATCACGATTGAAAACTATCATGATAGAAAACTATCATGAAAGAAAACTATAATGATAGAAACCCATCGTGATAGAAAACTTGTAACGGTTTATATTCCTTATAATGGATGATCTCAATTGATTCATAATCAACACCCTTCGGTATATCCATTATAGGTAGATTCCTTACAGAAATGAGAAAACTCAATATGATGAAAGATTATCAGAATCCACTACGAATCCCGTTTATAACCCCTCAAAATATTTATCCTCTCATCGTTTCGAATATGTTTCGATGTCACACATACTCAACAGCCAATAAACACCTAATCGTAGAATTTTACTCCGAATAAAAAAAATTGATCAATTAAAGATCATGGATTTATAGTTCCAAAAAAAAAATCTTGTAACTTCCATATAAATCATCGAACATAATCTCATCGAGTCAGAAGAAATCTCAGAAGATGATAAAAAAAATAATCATTGGGAAGCTGACGTCTGACCAGCTTCAGCTACCATAAAAGGAGCTGAAATAAAATCCTCTGACCCTCTTCCTACCCCAAGGAATCTACTACCTAGTCACACCACCACTTTTAGTACCTTTCATTCAAAAAAATTACCAGGCACATCCAAGCAGCAGTGCTTCTAGCTTGTCTCTACTTTGTAACCACGTTAGGTCTGCTCGTTGCTCCATTACTAAGCTCGTCGTATGGGGTGTGGTTCTTGTGGCTCAAGTGAGACGGTGTTACCTTTTTTTTTCAGACCTCAATGTTCAGTTGTCATGAACCTAATATTTTTACATTATTGTTTGACCCAAATCTGCAAAGCTCTTATTTTTTTGTTTTCTTGGTATTCAGTTTTCCTCCCTTCTTTCCTTTTTTGTCATGGAAGAGCGACACGAGCGATCGAAAGCGGGGACACCGGTGGTAATGTCCCTCGGGCATTACTAGACCCTCCCTGTCAGTTCGACTAAACTCGACCTGATCCTTTGATTCTCCTTTCCTGTGCCCAAAATATTGGAGAATCCCGTATGGGAGATATAGCTGTCATTATCTCCCTATAGCCTAACCCACCCTTAAGATATAATGAAGGTGTTTCGTTATATCTCTATCCATGGTTCCCTAAAATGGCCCATATTTATGAAAGGAAACCCCCAAAATCAAAATCTATCTTTAATTCCGTTCTTCTTTTACTTTCCCTTCTTCTCTTCCATTTCTAATCTCTTTTCTCCCCCCCTTGTGTTGTCTTCTTACTATTTCATCTTCACTTTACTCCTTCTAGTATCTTAAATTTCCATCTGAAATTATGGAATTGAATTCTATATACAAAAATTGAATCAGAATGCCGATGTGAATATTGATTTCGATCGTATCGTTTATTAAATAATTATTCGTAAAAAAAAAGAACTTAAAACCTTTAAATGAAACTTTTTCTTTCTTATTCAATTTTAATCCTTATTTTCTCCTTATGTTCTCTACTTAAATCTAACATTTCTTTTTTATTTGTTATTTTAACAAACTTCCGCTTCTTTTTTTTTAAAGACTTCTCAACTCGACAAACAAGATAATCAGTTAACCTAACAGGAAGGTATTTGCGTACCATCCCTTGACTTCCATAACCATCTCCTTTTTTTTTTTTATTTTAGGATCTCATTTGATTTAAAAATTATGGGTATATATGTATATAGTCTATAGTTTGTATAGAAAATATGGTTTAATTATTGCAAATGTTACGCTATAAGTACTAATGAAAACAGATACAAAAAAATAAGATACCACTCACCCGATCTCCTCCTCGTTGAAGTGCACTCCCACGATGACAAATGATCGATGACCTATTTGAAATTGTTGCAATTAAAATGAAGTTACAGCTGTAACACTTCCAAAGTAAAATGCATTAAATGCAATATACCACATAAACCATACACTCGCGAGATTTTAGTATTAATCATGTGATTTTAAATTCATTTCAAAAGAAGTGGAAGGATTTACATTTTTTTTTTTTTTGATAATTACTTATATTCTATATCTTTTGCATTGAAACTATATTTTTTTTTCTTAAGCTTTAAATCTACTGCACCTTCTCTTTACTATATTTCTATATTTTTTTTTTTTTTTTACAACTTTACTTTACTTTAAGATATCTTTATTCTTTTTTTTTTGTTGGTTTTGATTCTATTTCATTTTCCCTTTTGGTCGTTTACTTTCAGTTAGTTTCTTCTTTTTTTTTCGTAATTTCCGACGGGGTATATTTTTCTTTTGTTTTGAACCGTTTCGAACGACTTAGGAACCTCTTTTTTTATTATTTCGTTTCTGAAAACTTTCGGTCTGACCGAGACAACTTTTTTTTCTTTTTTTTTTGTTATCACTGCCTATTGCCCTTGACTTATTTCAATTTTATTAATTTAACATTTTAACACCCGTAAGCCGTGAACCTCGCACACAGATTCTCGGTTTCTTTTTCCCTATTAGACTTTCGCGCCGTCGCGTCTCGTCGCGTCGACTGCGTTGATTCTCAGGAGTGACGTCACCACTACGTAGGGGTTGTTACAGACACTTGCACTGGCATATAGGGGAAAAGAATTCGTTCCTCGTGGCCTAACACACAGAAAGGGATTTTTTCGTTTCTGTTTTTTTTTTTTCTTTTTGTTTCTTCTGTTTGCGCGTTATGGATCTTTTTTACGTATATAGTTGTTGGTGTTGTAGCATAGACTTTTTTTTCTTTGGTTCTACTACCCTTGGGATTCAGCCACTGAGTTAGGAATAACCTGAGGTACAAATTATAATTTAATTCTCTTGTTTTTCTACTGGATTTCTTTATGAACTTACCTTATTAATCAGTGGTCTGGATTTATAAATCCCTACAAATCTTTACATGGGTTATTGGCACAAGATTTCACCAGCGAAAGTTCTCGTTTTCGTCAAGGCTATAAATGGAGGCGTGAATATTTAAATGCCTTTATCCCGCTCAGCTCTTATTTTCCTGTTCACTACACAATTTTCTACATTTTTAAACTATTTTTTTGAACACTTCTTATTTAGGTATTCTTACCCATTCTTTGGCGCGTGTCTGTCTCGGCTGGCGAAGTTTTTGGAAAGAACAATTGGCAGAAAGTAAAATGGCGACTTTGTCGCGAAAATTAGTTCCATTTCCATTCGTGCCGGATATTGATACATTATGAAGTAAAATTTGGTAGATGGTTGGAAAATTGGTGAATTTATTGGAATGACTACGAAAATTGTAGGGTAAATTCGTCGTCTATAGGTTTTTAATAAGTGTGTATAGTCGGTAAGTATGTAGAAAACTTGCTTATTGCAATTTAATACTTGATTTGGTTTGACTTTCTCATTAATATAGATTTAAGCTCATTACAAAACTTATACTTTGCCTTAAGGCCTCTTAAGGCAAAGGATAAGAAAGAGCTTAACTGAGATTCGCTTTTAGTATTTTTGCTGGTCTAACTTGCTGGTTTAACTTGTAGGTTTTTTTTTTTTTTATGCGTTGCTTTAACGCCGAGTCTCATGCACAGCTGCGAGGCCGGGCTTATTTATTTCCTTAAGTCTATCTTTTCTTTATGCTAAGTAGATATGAATATTTTTTTTTTTTTTTTTTTTTTTACAATTTTGATGACGACTACTTCGGCCTCCTATCTTTTCAAATCCTTCGTATGGGCTACTGACTCGAAACCTTTGTCATCTCGAACCCTATAAAGATTATTTCCTACGTACTTAACTACTTGAACTCTTAGAAATTTAGGAGCTAACTTTGCGTTGAGGTGTTTTGAGGCGTCGCTCAACAAGAAGTTCCGCCTGTATATCGTCTCTCCTACCTGAAAATCTATTTTTCTACTCCTCAAATTATATGTCTTTGCGTAATTCTCGTGTGCGTTTTCCAAAGCTATCTTCAGATGTGAATGCAGTATATTCATCTGTGCTGTTTTAGGCAACCAATCAATTTCCGAGTTGTTAAGACCATTGAGCTTTTTTAAGAGTTGATAGTCTACCCCATGCTCTATCATCCTCTGCCCAAAAAGCGCCTCATAAGGAGACATACCCAAGACCGAATGGACAGTGGTGCGCAATGCACTACTTATTGAAGAGAGATATGCATCCCAATTCAATTGCTTGGGATCGACGTACGATCGGATAGCGGCTAAAATTGATCGGTTTACTCGTTCGCTCGCATTTGCCTGCGGCGAGTAAGTAGCCGTTTTATAATGTTTAATTCCCCAAGTATCCATTGTCTTTGAAAATTCTTTACTTAGAAATTGTGACCCATTATCTGATAGTATACTCTCCGGGACTCCGAAGATGAGGAATATATCTTCTTGTAGAAATTTTAAGACTGTTTGTGTATTTGCCTTTTTTAGGGGTTTGATCAGTATAAATTTCGTTAGCTGATCTAACGCAATGACGATATAAGTATTTCCATTGCGTGATCTTGGATAAGGTCCAAGGAAATCAACATATAAATGCTGAAAGGGCCTATCCACTGAGAACGCTTCCCCCATTTCCGCCCGCAATGTTATATTAGATGCTTTTGACATTTTGCATACCTCACAACTGGAGATAAACAGTTTTACTTGCGATGCCATTGAAGGCCAAAAGTAACGTTGGCGCAGGCGATACAAAGTTTTGGTTATCCCCCCATGCGCAGCGCGAGGTGGGCAATGAGCCAGAGATATCAACTGCTCCGACAGCGTCGATGGAATCCATAACTTCCAAGTCAAGTCGTCTTCAAGTGGATTTCCGGTAGAATGCCTACATTTTTTGTATATAAAACCTTCCGAAACTCGAAGGTCCGGTAAACGTCCCTTATTGTCATCAATGTGTTTGATGATTTGGCAGTATTCTTCGGATTTAAAGCTTGGATCATTTAAATCCACTTGAAGGACTTGGTCAGGATCCGTTGACATAGACCCCGGAAGAGAATCCTCCATCTGCAGTGCTTCTACCTCATACACGCGAGATAGAGCGTCAGGCACTACATTAAGAGTTCCCTTCCGGTGTTCTATCCCGAAGTCGAACCCCTGTAGTTTCAAACTCCACCGAGCTAGTCTTCCCGTTGGATCTCTCAGACTCATTAGCCACTTCAGGCTTGCGTGGTCGGTTATAACCAAAAATCTGTAACCCTCCACGTACGGCCTGAATTTTTGTATGCCTTTAACCGCGGCGAGACATTCTCTCTCTGTAACGGAATAGTTACGCTGGGCAGCGTTTAGCTTTTGAGAGTAATAAACTATCGGACGTTCTACTCCCTCCTTGTCTCTCTGGCATAGCACACAACCTATACCCGTTGCTGATGCATCACATAAAATCACGAATTCTTTTCCGAAGTCGGGATTAACAAGTACTGGAGCTGAAGTTAAAGATCGTTTTACTAGTTCGAATGCTTCGACAGCACTCTCGTTAAATTCAAACTTCTTTCCCTTTTTTAAAAGGTCCGTTAAAGGACTGGTCAAGGTTGAAAAATTGGCTATAAACCTACGATACCAACCAGCCATGCCCAGGAATCTGCGTACCTGTCGTTGCGTTGTTGGCTTTGGAAAGTCAACTATGGCTGACATTTTTGCCGGGTCAGTTTTTAAACATCCCTGGCCAACAATGTAACCCAGATACTGCAGTTCCTGGAAGCAAAACTTTGATTTCTCTACGTTTATAGTCAATCCTGCTTCCTGTAACTTTTTAGCTATGATATTTAATAACTCGATATGTTCTTGAAAACTACGAGATATTACTAATAAATCGTCTAAGTAGACAAAGATCCTGTCACGTAGTTCTTGTGGCACTACTAAATTCATGAGATACGTCAAACTTTGAGCAGCGTTAGAAAGACCGAACGGCATCACCTTGAACTGATAGAGTGGTCTACCGGGGACGGTAAAAGCAGTCTTCTCCCGTGAACCTTTCTCCAGCGGTATCTGCCAGTACGCATCTTTCAGATCTACACTTGAAATGAAGTGCGTATCTGAAAGGCGTGCTAGCAATCCTTCAATATGGGCAATTGGGCTCGCATTTTTTCTTTGTGACTTGATTCACTTTTCGAAGTCCAAGCATAATCGGTTCTTCCCCGTTTTCGTACCAATACGACCGGAGAACTCCATGGGCTTGAACTTTCTTCAATGATCCCCATCGAAATCATGCGATCCAATTCCTCATACACCAAGGCTTGTATCGCTGGAGATATGGGATAGTGACGCTGTTTTATTGGCGGCGCGTCCCAGTATCTATCATATGTTCGATCAAGTGCGTCCGTCCTAAGCCTTTCTTCGCGAAAGATGGGAATTTCTCAACTGTATCTTTCAGAATTTTAGCTTCGCTTACTGTCAATTCGCATTTCGTGATTTTCTGGTCGCCTACCTCAGAGTTAGTTACATTAGTTTATTTCACTTATTATATTAGGAGCTATTTGAAAAACGCGCCAAAAATCGACTCCTAGATATAACGGTTGTGCCAGCGATGGAACGACAAACAAATTAAGTAACTCAACTTTGCCTTTGCACTTAATTTGAGCCGAAACCACTCCGACAATGGCTTGCTTGTGCCCATCAGCGGTGGAGATTGATGATGTGAACGCTTTATAAGGAATTTGATTTTCTTTTAAAAACTCTAAGGATCCTACCCCAAGGCAACTCACGCTAGCGCCTGAATCAAGTAGACCTTGCCATTTCTTTTCAAATATTTCCACTGTTATATATGGCCGCGGATCATCGGATATACTTTCTATTGTGGCTGCTGATACTGCCCTATACATTTTCCTTTTCTGATTTATCCTATCTCTGAGTTTACTTATTTTCTGGGACAAGCAAGGTAAAGTAACTATCCTCTGACGAGCTTTATAGTATTCAATTTGTCGTTCATGTAGTGATTTCCTTCTTGGAATAATTTTTGGTGTTTGTTGCATGGGTGTTGTAATCATTTCCTCATGTGAGGTTTTATTTGGTGTTAATATAGTAATAGGTGTAATTATATTTTCATTATTTTTAATTTTAATTCCGGGTAGCGGGTCTAGGCACAATTCCCCCCGGTCGAAGAACTGCTCTGCCTGTAGTTTTCCGAACACTTCTTACAGTTAGGCGTGACTACGCCTTCAGCTCCACATTTGAAGCAAAATACTCTCCTCTTAGTATCCGGACAGTCTCTAAATGAATGGCCCCTCGACCTTACAGTTCCAGCACTTCCATACATTCGCATTATTATGGAACGCTTCAACTGATGTAGGTTCATTAGGACTCGTATCATCTCGTTTCAAATCTACTTCAGCTCACTAATCGTCTATTATTGTTTGAATTTCCAGTATTTGCTGGGAATCGGGATTTCAGGGGTTCACCACCGTTTAAAAACTTTTCAATAGTCCTGCATACGTAGACAAGTTCAGGTAAACTAGTAGTGTTAAATGTTATTAGCAACTCTCCCATCCTACGTTTTACATTTTGTTTTACCAGTTCCACTATTTCCCTAGCTGGTTTTGGAATTCTCAACCTTGAATTCAATCTTATTAAGTCATCATAGAAATCATTAAAGCTTTCGTTTAAGGCTTGCTTCCGATCGGACATTTTGCGTGATAGTTCAGAATCGGTTTCTAAACTCCGATATTGCTCAAGTAGAGCTGACTTAAGTGAGGGCCACGACGTTCGTGGGTTGTTTTTGAGGTACATCCAAAACCAAGCTTCTGCCGAGCCGCTTACAAACTGGTGAAAGTTCGCCACCACTTCTTCCCAGGACACGTTGTAGCTATTCCGGACCCTATCTAATCGGAACAAGAAATCATCTATCGTCATATTCTTACTATCATATTTTATTCCCCACTTATGATAGTGAGGGGAAACGTACATAAGTACTAGGTATCGGGTTTGGAACACTGGATTGATCTGACATATTAGGTGAATCGTTAAGAGTCATTTGGCCTAACTGTGTTAGGAAATTGTCTACATTTGACCCTCTGGCCATATCTACCGGGTGGACGCTAGGTTCATTTTGTTGCGATGTTATCTGAGTAGAGTTAGTGTTCACTAGTCTAGGCGCTTGAAATTCATTAGGTTGAACCGGTGGGGTCACCGCCTCTTGAAGATTCCTACTATTCTGTGCGCCCAGTTGCGGTGCCTGAGGAGTAGGAAATATATTCGCGAGAGTTTCCCTCATCATACTCCCTACCTGTTCTAAAATCCTAGTTTGGCTTCGAGCTAGTTCGTCCCGGATAAACTTTTGATCTTCTGTTCTATGGAGACCAATGGTTGCCGATACAACCTCTTTTACATAATTTTCGAACTGAACTGCTTCGATAGACTCACTAGCATTTTCATGGTGTTCATGTTCACTTGGACTAGCACCGGGTGTGCGTGGTCTTTGTTCACCTTGCTCTCTGGAATTATTATTTGAGATTGCGTGGCTCCCAGACGCAATTGGGTCGTTGAGCCTATCGTGGCCACGATTATCACTATTATCATTACCCAGTGGGTTGGATGCCATGTTGTTTCTTCGTAATAACCTTAATTCACGAGCACTTGGAATCCCTAGACTGGGTCTTCCTCGTTTTCCCATTAACCTTTTTATTTTATTCACAACCAAAATAAAATCAATTTTTTTTTGTTCCGTCAAAATTTCAGTTACTTTTGCTTTACTTAACTCTCTTTATTAAATTAAAATCTTTATTTACAAAAAAAATTATTCTTGAATCGATTATCTTATGCTTACAAAAAAAATTATCAAATTTACTTTTGTCTAGAGTTACCTACTCTGCAATATTTCATATCATCATAATATCAATAAACTACCATGAAAACTAAACTAAATGTTCCAAAAAAAAATTTCAAAAAAAATCAAAATCTGTCATAAATTAGTTGGGGGGGGTTCACGAGTTAGAAATGAAAATATTTACTTCTAAAAAAAAATTATTTTTAATCAATGTCAAACAAAAATATTGTTTTATCTTTCACACAGAAAGATATAACTTCAAAAGTTGACTACAATTATTTTTGATCCTTATCGCTCAAAAAAAAACTATATGAAAGTCGTTCACTAAAAAGACGGATCTTTGACCCATTGCTACTGACGTGTATCGAGAATTTAATCAATCAACCACTGGCCAATGCGTTCAAACTCCTCCATCTACCTCCTCAAACTACTATCTTTTTGTTTTATTTTTTTGGGAATCTTGAGACAATTCTAAGGATATTGCATTTTTTTTTTTGTGCCATCATCTACACTTTCGCAACTGTCATGAGTCAGGAAATTTCAACTAACCACCGGTCGAAAGTTATAGACGATACCATCGAAAATTCTCTCACTCAACTACGCTTTTAGTCTATGTACAACAGCCCACTAAAAAAAAGTCTCTCAGTGCGGTTACAACGCGCTAACAAAATTATTGAGGTAAAGGACAGCTAATCGGCTGGCTACAACGGCATAGTTCAAAAACTATTCAACTATCGGATAGTCCAGTCGAAAGAGCTCCCCTTCGGTATTAAACCTCGAGTGAACTTTAAAAAAAAATGAAACCCTTCGAAACCTCTCTATCTCTTTAACGCTCTTCACAACCAAAAACATTTTTGCTTTGCAAATTCGGGCCCCACGTTGGGCGCCATCTGTAACGGTTTATATTCCTTATAATGGATGATCTCAATTGATTCATAATCAACACCCTTCGGTATATCCATTATAGGTAGATTCCTTACAGAAATGAGAAAACTCAATATGATGAAAGATTATCAGAATCCACTACGAATCCCGTTTATAACCCCTCAAAATATTTATCCTCTCATCGTTTCGAATATGTTTCGATGTCACACATACTCAACAGCCAATAAACACCTAATCGTAGAATTTTACTCCGAATAAAAAAAATTGATCAATTAAAGATCATGGATTTATAGTTCCAAAAAAAAAATCTTGTAACTTCCATATAAATCATCGAACATAATCTCATCGAGTCAGAAGAAATCTCAGAAGATGATAAAAAAAATAATCATTGGGAAGCTGACGTCTGACCAGCTTCAGCTACCATAAAAGGAGCTGAAATAAAATCCTCTGACCCTCTTCCTACCCCAAGGAATCTACTACCTAGTCACACCACCACTTTTAGTACCTTTCATTCAAAAAAATTACCAGGCACATCCAAGCAGCAGTGCTTCTAGCTTGTCTCTACTTTGTAACCACGTTAGGTCTGCTCGTTGCTCCATTACTAAGCTCGTCGTATGGGGTGTGGTTCTTGTGGCTCAAGTGAGACGGTGTTACCTTTTTTTTTCAGACCTCAATGTTCAGTTGTCATGAACCTAATATTTTTACATTATTGTTTGACCCAAATCTGCAAAGCTCTTATTTTTTTGTTTTCTTGGTATTCAGTTTTCCTCCCTTCTTTCCTTTTTTGTCATGGAAGAGCGACACGAGCGATCGAAAGCGGGGACACCGGTGGTAATGTCCCTCGGGCATTACTAGACCCTCCCTGTCAGTTCGACTAAACTCGACCTGATCCTTTGATTCTCCTTTCCTGTGCCCAAAATATTGGAGAATCCCGTATGGGAGATATAGCTGTCATTATCTCCCTATAGCCTAACCCACCCTTAAGATATAATGAAGGTGTTTCGTTATATCTCTATCCATGGTTCCCTAAAATGGCCCATATTTATGAAAGGAAACCCCCAAAATCAAAATCTATCTTTAATTCCGTTCTTCTTTTACTTTCCCTTCTTCTCTTCCATTTCTAATCTCTTTTCTCCCCCCCTTGTGTTGTCTTCTTACTATTTCATCTTCACTTTACTCCTTCTAGTATCTTAAATTTCCATCTGAAATTATGGAATTGAATTCTATATACAAAAATTGAATCAGAATGCCGATGTGAATATTGATTTCGATCGTATCGTTTATTAAATAATTATTCGTAAAAAAAAAGAACTTAAAACCTTTAAATGAAACTTTTTCTTTCTTATTCAATTTTAATCCTTATTTTCTCCTTATGTTCTCTACTTAAATCTAACATTTCTTTTTTATTTGTTATTTTAACAAACTTCCGCTTCTTTTTTTTTAAAGACTTCTCAACTCGACAAACAAGATAATCAGTTAACCTAACAGGAAGGTATTTGCGTACCATCCCTTGACTTCCATAACCATCTCCTTTTTTTTTTTTATTTTAGGATCTCATTTGATTTAAAAATTATGGGTATATATGTATATAGTCTATAGTTTGTATAGAAAATATGGTTTAATTATTGCAAATGTTACGCTATAAGTACTAATGAAAACAGATACAAAAAAATAAGATACCACTCACCCGATCTCCTCCTCGTTGAAGTGCACTCCCACGATGACAAATGATCGATGACCTATTTGAAATTGTTGCAATTAAAATGAAGTTACAGCTGTAACACTTCCAAAGTAAAATGCATTAAATGCAATATACCACATAAACCATACACTCGCGAGATTTTAGTATTAATCATGTGATTTTAAATTCATTTCAAAAGAAGTGGAAGGATTTACATTTTTTTTTTTTTTGATAATTACTTATATTCTATATCTTTTGCATTGAAACTATATTTTTTTTTCTTAAGCTTTAAATCTACTGCACCTTCTCTTTACTATATTTCTATATTTTTTTTTTTTTTTTACAACTTTACTTTACTTTAAGATATCTTTATTCTTTTTTTTTTGTTGGTTTTGATTCTATTTCATTTTCCCTTTTGGTCGTTTACTTTCAGTTAGTTTCTTCTTTTTTTTTCGTAATTTCCGACGGGGTATATTTTTCTTTTGTTTTGAACCGTTTCGAACGACTTAGGAACCTCTTTTTTTATTATTTCGTTTCTGAAAACTTTCGGTCTGACCGAGACAACTTTTTTTTCTTTTTTTTTTGTTATCACTGCCTATTGCCCTTGACTTATTTCAATTTTATTAATTTAACATTTTAACACCCGTAAGCCGTGAACCTCGCACACAGATTCTCGGTTTCTTTTTCCCTATTAGACTTTCGCGCCGTCGCGTCTCGTCGCGTCGACTGCGTTGATTCTCAGGAGTGACGTCACCACTACGTAGGGGTTGTTACAGACACTTGCACTGGCATATAGGGGAAAAGAATTCGTTCCTCGTGGCCTAACACACAGAAAGGGATTTTTTCGTTTCTGTTTTTTTTTTTTCTTTTTGTTTCTTCTGTTTGCGCGTTATGGATCTTTTTTACGTATATAGTTGTTGGTGTTGTAGCATAGACTTTTTTTTCTTTGGTTCTACTACCCTTGGGATTCAGCCACTGAGTTAGGAATAACCTGAGGTACAAATTATAATTTAATTCTCTTGTTTTTCTACTGGATTTCTTTATGAACTTACCTTATTAATCAGTGGTCTGGATTTATAAATCCCTACAAATCTTTACATGGGTTATTGGCACAAGATTTCACCAGCGAAAGTTCTCGTTTTCGTCAAGGCTATAAATGGAGGCGTGAATATTTAAATGCCTTTATCCCGCTCAGCTCTTATTTTCCTGTTCACTACACAATTTTCTACATTTTTAAACTATTTTTTTGAACACTTCTTATTTAGGTATTCTTACCCATTCTTTGGCGCGTGTCTGTCTCGGCTGGCGAAGTTTTTGGAAAGAACAATTGGCAGAAAGTAAAATGGCGACTTTGTCGCGAAAATTAGTTCCATTTCCATTCGTGCCGGATATTGATACATTATGAAGTAAAATTTGGTAGATGGTTGGAAAATTGGTGAATTTATTGGAATGACTACGAAAATTGTAGGGTAAATTCGTCGTCTATAGGTTTTTAATAAGTGTGTATAGTCGGTAAGTATGTAGAAAACTTGCTTATTGCAATTTAATACTTGATTTGGTTTGACTTTCTCATTAATATAGATTTAAGCTCATTACAAAACTTATACTTTGCCTTAAGGCCTCTTAAGGCAAAGGATAAGAAAGAGCTTAACTGAGATTCGCTTTTAGTATTTTTGCTGGTCTAACTTGCTGGTTTAACTTGTAGGTTTTTTTTTTTTTTATGCGTTGCTTTAACGCCGAGTCTCATGCACAGCTGCGAGGCCGGGCTTATTTATTTCCTTAAGTCTATCTTTTCTTTATGCTAAGTAGATATGAATATTTTTTTTTTTTTTTTTTTTTTTACAATTTTGATGACGACTACTTCGGCCTCCTATCTTTTCAAATCCTTCGTATGGGCTACTGACTCGAAACCTTTGTCATCTCGAACCCTATAAAGATTATTTCCTACGTACTTAACTACTTGAACTCTTAGAAATTTAGGAGCTAACTTTGCGTTGAGGTGTTTTGAGGCGTCGCTCAACAAGAAGTTCCGCCTGTATATCGTCTCTCCTACCTGAAAATCTATTTTTCTACTCCTCAAATTATATGTCTTTGCGTAATTCTCGTGTGCGTTTTCCAAAGCTATCTTCAGATGTGAATGCAGTATATTCATCTGTGCTGTTTTAGGCAACCAATCAATTTCCGAGTTGTTAAGACCATTGAGCTTTTTTAAGAGTTGATAGTCTACCCCATGCTCTATCATCCTCTGCCCAAAAAGCGCCTCATAAGGAGACATACCCAAGACCGAATGGACAGTGGTGCGCAATGCACTACTTATTGAAGAGAGATATGCATCCCAATTCAATTGCTTGGGATCGACGTACGATCGGATAGCGGCTAAAATTGATCGGTTTACTCGTTCGCTCGCATTTGCCTGCGGCGAGTAAGTAGCCGTTTTATAATGTTTAATTCCCCAAGTATCCATTGTCTTTGAAAATTCTTTACTTAGAAATTGTGACCCATTATCTGATAGTATACTCTCCGGGACTCCGAAGATGAGGAATATATCTTCTTGTAGAAATTTTAAGACTGTTTGTGTATTTGCCTTTTTTAGGGGTTTGATCAGTATAAATTTCGTTAGCTGATCTAACGCAATGACGATATAAGTATTTCCATTGCGTGATCTTGGATAAGGTCCAAGGAAATCAACATATAAATGCTGAAAGGGCCTATCCACTGAGAACGCTTCCCCCATTTCCGCCCGCAATGTTATATTAGATGCTTTTGACATTTTGCATACCTCACAACTGGAGATAAACAGTTTTACTTGCGATGCCATTGAAGGCCAAAAGTAACGTTGGCGCAGGCGATACAAAGTTTTGGTTATCCCCCCATGCGCAGCGCGAGGTGGGCAATGAGCCAGAGATATCAACTGCTCCGACAGCGTCGATGGAATCCATAACTTCCAAGTCAAGTCGTCTTCAAGTGGATTTCCGGTAGAATGCCTACATTTTTTGTATATAAAACCTTCCGAAACTCGAAGGTCCGGTAAACGTCCCTTATTGTCATCAATGTGTTTGATGATTTGGCAGTATTCTTCGGATTTAAAGCTTGGATCATTTAAATCCACTTGAAGGACTTGGTCAGGATCCGTTGACATAGACCCCGGAAGAGAATCCTCCATCTGCAGTGCTTCTACCTCATACACGCGAGATAGAGCGTCAGGCACTACATTAAGAGTTCCCTTCCGGTGTTCTATCCCGAAGTCGAACCCCTGTAGTTTCAAACTCCACCGAGCTAGTCTTCCCGTTGGATCTCTCAGACTCATTAGCCACTTCAGGCTTGCGTGGTCGGTTATAACCAAAAATCTGTAACCCTCCACGTACGGCCTGAATTTTTGTATGCCTTTAACCGCGGCGAGACATTCTCTCTCTGTAACGGAATAGTTACGCTGGGCAGCGTTTAGCTTTTGAGAGTAATAAACTATCGGACGTTCTACTCCCTCCTTGTCTCTCTGGCATAGCACACAACCTATACCCGTTGCTGATGCATCACATAAAATCACGAATTCTTTTCCGAAGTCGGGATTAACAAGTACTGGAGCTGAAGTTAAAGATCGTTTTACTAGTTCGAATGCTTCGACAGCACTCTCGTTAAATTCAAACTTCTTTCCCTTTTTTAAAAGGTCCGTTAAAGGACTGGTCAAGGTTGAAAAATTGGCTATAAACCTACGATACCAACCAGCCATGCCCAGGAATCTGCGTACCTGTCGTTGCGTTGTTGGCTTTGGAAAGTCAACTATGGCTGACATTTTTGCCGGGTCAGTTTTTAAACATCCCTGGCCAACAATGTAACCCAGATACTGCAGTTCCTGGAAGCAAAACTTTGATTTCTCTACGTTTATAGTCAATCCTGCTTCCTGTAACTTTTTAGCTATGATATTTAATAACTCGATATGTTCTTGAAAACTACGAGATATTACTAATAAATCGTCTAAGTAGACAAAGATCCTGTCACGTAGTTCTTGTGGCACTACTAAATTCATGAGATACGTCAAACTTTGAGCAGCGTTAGAAAGACCGAACGGCATCACCTTGAACTGATAGAGTGGTCTACCGGGGACGGTAAAAGCAGTCTTCTCCCGTGAACCTTTCTCCAGCGGTATCTGCCAGTACGCATCTTTCAGATCTACACTTGAAATGAAGTGCGTATCTGAAAGGCGTGCTAGCAATCCTTCAATATGGGCAATTGGGCTCGCATTTTTCTTTGTGACTTGATTCACTTTTCGAAAGTCCAAGCATAATCGGTTCTTCCCCGGTTTTCGTACCAATACGACCGGAGAACTCCATGGGCTTGAACTTTCTTCAATGATCCCCATCGAAATCATGCGATCCAATTCCTCATACACCAAGGCTTGTATCGCTGGAGATATGGGATAGTGACGCTGTTTTATTGGCGGCGCGTCCCCAGTATCTATCATATGTTCGATCAAGTGCGTCCGTCCTAAGCCTTTCTTCGCGAAAGATGGGAATTTCTCAACTGTATCTTTCAGAATTTTAGCTTCGCTTACTGTCAATTCGCATTTCGTGATTTTCTGGTCGCCTACCTCAGAGTTAGTTACATTAGTTATTTCACTTATTATATTAGGAGCTATTTGAAAAACGCGCCAAAAATCGACTCCTAGATATAACGGTTGTGCCAGCGATGGAACGACAAACAAATTAAGTAACTCAACTTTGCCTTTGCACTTAATTTGAGCCGAAACCACTCCGACAATGGCTTGCTTGTGCCCATCAGCGGTGGAGATTGATGATGTGAACGCTTTATAAGGAATTTGATTTTCTTTTAAAAACTCTAAGGATCCTACCCCAAGGCAACTCACGCTAGCGCCTGAATCAAGTAGACCTTGCCATTTCTTTTCAAATATTTCCACTGTTATATATGGCCGCGGATCATCGGATATACTTTCTATTGTGGCTGCTGATACTGCCCTATACATTTTCCTTTTCTGATTTATCCTATCTCTGAGTTTACTTATTTTCTGGGACAAGCAAGGTAAAGTAACTATCCTCTGACGAGCTTTATAGTATTCAATTTGTCGTTCATGTAGTGATTTCCTTCTTGGAATAATTTTTGGTGTTTGTTGCATGGGTGTTGTAATCATTTCCTCATGTGAGGTTTTATTTGGTGTTAATATAGTAATAGGTGTAATTATATTTTCATTATTTTTAATTTTAATTCCGGGTAGCGGGTCTAGGCACAATTCCCCCCGGTCGAAGAACTGCTCTGCCTGTAGTTTTCCGAACACTTCTTACAGTTAGGCGTGACTACGCCTTCAGCTCCACATTTGAAGCAAAATACTCTCCTCTTAGTATCCGGACAGTCTCTAAATGAATGGCCCTCGACCTTACAGTTCCAGCACTTCCATACATTCGCATTATTATGGAACGCTTCAACTGATGTAGGTTCATTAGGACTCGTATCATCTCGTTTCAAATCTACTTCACTCACTAATCGTCTATTATTGTTTGAATTTCCAGTATTTGCTGGGAATCGGGATTTCAGGGGTTCACCACCGTTTAAAAACTTTTCAATAGTCCTGCATACGTAGACAAGTTCAGGTAAACTAGTAGTGTTAAATGTTATTAGCAACTCTCCCATCCTACGTTTTACATTTTGTTTTACCAGTTCCACTATTTCCCTAGCTGGTTTTGGAATTCTCAACCTTGAATTCAATCTTATTAAGTCATCATAGAAATCATTAAAGCTTTCGTTTAAGGCTTGCTTCCGATCGGACATTTTGCGTGATAGTTCAGAATCGGTTTCTAAACTCCGATATTGCTCAAGTAGAGCTGACTTAAGTGAGGGCCACGACGTTCGTGGGTTGTTTTTGAGGTACATCCAAAACCAAGCTTCTGCCGAGCCGCTTACAAACTGGTGAAAGTTCGCCACCACTTCTTCCCAGGACACGTTGTAGCTATTCCGGACCCTATCTAATCGGAACAAGAAATCATCTATCGTCATATTCTTACTATCATATTTTATTCCCCACTTATGATAGTGAGGGAAACGTACATAAGTACTAGGTATCGGGTTTGGAACACTGGATTGATCTGACATATTAGGTGAATCGTTAAGAGTCATTTGGCCTAACTGTGTTAGGAAATTGTCTACATTTGACCCTCTGGCCATATCTACCGGGTGGACGCTAGGTTCATTTTGTTGCGATGTTATCTGAGTAGAGTTAGTGTTCACTAGTCTAGGCGCTTGAAATTCATTAGGTTGAACCGGTGGGGTCACCGCCTCTTGAAGATTCCTACTATTCTGTGCGCCCAGTTGCGGTGCCTGAGGAGTAGGAAATATATTCGCGAGAGTTTCCCTCATCATACTCCCTACCTGTTCTAAAATCCTAGTTTGGCTTCGAGCTAGTTCGTCCCGGATAAACTTTTGATCTTCTGTTCTATGGAGACCAATGGTTGCCGATACAACCTCTTTTACATAATTTTCGAACTGAACTGCTTCGATAGACTCACTAGCATTTTCATGGTGTTCATGTTCACTTGGACTAGCACCGGGTGTGCGTGGTCTTTGTTCACCTTGCTCTCTGGAATTATTATTTGAGATTGCGTGGCTCCCAGACGCAATTGGGTCGTTGAGCCTATCGTGGCCACGATTATCACTATTATCATTACCCAGTGGGTTGGATGCCATGTTGTTTCTTCGTAATAACCTTAATTCACGAGCACTTGGAATCCCTAGACTGGGTCTTCCTCGTTTTCCCATTAACCTTTTTATTTTATTCACAACCAAAATAAAATCAATTTTTTTTTGTTCCGTCAAAATTTCAGTTACTTTTGCTTTACTTAACTCTCTTTATTAAATTAAAATCTTTATTTACAAAAAAAAATTATTCTTGAATCGATTATCTTATGCTTACAAAAAAAATTATCAAATTTACTTTTGTCTAGAGTTACCTACTCTGCAATATTTCATATCATCATAATATCAATAAACTACCATGAAAACTAAACTAAATGTTCCAAAAAAAAATTTCAAAAAAAATCAAAATCTGTCATAAATTAGTTGGGGGGGGTTCACGAGTTAGAAATGAAAATATTTACTTCTAAAAAAAAATTATTTTTAATCAATGTCAAACAAAAATATTGTTTTATCTTTCACACAGAAAGATATAACTTCAAAAGTTGACTACAATTATTTTTGATCCTTATCGCTCAAAAAAAAACTATATGAAAGTCGTTCACTAAAAAGACGGATCTTTGACCCATTGCTACTGACGTGTATCGAGAATTTAATCAATCAACCACTGGCCAATGCGTTCAAACTCCTCCATCTACCTCCTCAAACTACTATCTTTTTGTTTTATTTTTTTGGGAATCTTGAGACAATTCTAAGGATATTGCATTTTTTTTTTTGTGCCATCATCTACACTTTCGCAACTGTCATGAGTCAGGAAATTTCAACTAACCACCGGTCGAAAGTTATAGACGATACCATCGAAAATTCTCTCACTCAACTACGCTTTTAGTCTATGTACAACAGCCCACTAAAAAAAAGTCTCTCAGTGCGGTTACAACGCGCTAACAAAATTATTGAGGTAAAGGACAGCTAATCGGCTGGCTACAACGGCATAGTTCAAAAACTATTCAACTATCGGATAGTCCAGTCGAAAGAGCTCCCCTTCGGTATTAAACCTCGAGTGAACTTTAAAAAAAAATGAAACCCTTCGAAACCTCTCTATCTCTTTAACGCTCTTCACAACCAAAAACATTTTTGCTTTGCAAATTCGGGCCCCACGTTGGGCGCCATCTGTAACGGTTTATATTCCTTATAATGGATGATCTCAATTGATTCATAATCAACACCCTTCGGTATATCCATTATAGGTAGATTCCTTACAGAAATGAGAAAACTCAATATGATGAAAGATTATCAGAATCCACTACGAATCCCGTTTATAACCCCTCAAAATATTTATCCTCTCATCGTTTCGAATATGTTTCGATGTCACACATACTCAACAGCCAATAAACACCTAATCGTAGAATTTTACTCCGAATAAAAAAAATTGATCAATTAAAGATCATGGATTTATAGTTCCAAAAAAAAAATCTTGTAACTTCCATATAAATCATCGAACATAATCTCATCGAGTCAGAAGAAATCTCAGAAGATGATAAAAAAAATAATCATTGGGAAGCTGACGTCTGACCAGCTTCAGCTACCATAAAAGGAGCTGAAATAAAATCCTCTGACCCTCTTCCTACCCCAAGGAATCTACTACCTAGTCACACCACCACTTTTAGTACCTTTCATTCAAAAAAATTACCAGGCACATCCAAGCAGCAGTGCTTCTAGCTTGTCTCTACTTTGTAACCACGTTAGGTCTGCTCGTTGCTCCATTACTAAGCTCGTCGTATGGGGTGTGGTTCTTGTGGCTCAAGTGAGACGGTGTTACCTTTTTTTTTCAGACCTCAATGTTCAGTTGTCATGAACCTAATATTTTTACATTATTGTTTGACCCAAATCTGCAAAGCTCTTATTTTTTTGTTTTCTTGGTATTCAGTTTTCCTCCCTTCTTTCCTTTTTTGTCATGGAAGAGCGACACGAGCGATCGAAAGCGGGGACACCGGTGGTAATGTCCCTCGGGCATTACTAGACCCTCCCTGTCAGTTCGACTAAACTCGACCTGATCCTTTGATTCTCCTTTCCTGTGCCCAAAATATTGGAGAATCCCGTATGGGAGATATAGCTGTCATTATCTCCCTATAGCCTAACCCACCCTTAAGATATAATGAAGGTGTTTCGTTATATCTCTATCCATGGTTCCCTAAAATGGCCCATATTTATGAAAGGAAACCCCCAAAATCAAAATCTATCTTTAATTCCGTTCTTCTTTTACTTTCCCTTCTTCTCTTCCATTTCTAATCTCTTTTCTCCCCCCCTTGTGTTGTCTTCTTACTATTTCATCTTCACTTTACTCCTTCTAGTATCTTAAATTTCCATCTGAAATTATGGAATTGAATTCTATATACAAAAATTGAATCAGAATGCCGATGTGAATATTGATTTCGATCGTATCGTTTATTAAATAATTATTCGTAAAAAAAAAGAACTTAAAACCTTTAAATGAAACTTTTTCTTTCTTATTCAATTTTAATCCTTATTTTCTCCTTATGTTCTCTACTTAAATCTAACATTTCTTTTTTATTTGTTATTTTAACAAACTTCCGCTTCTTTTTTTTTAAAGACTTCTCAACTCGACAAACAAGATAATCAGTTAACCTAACAGGAAGGTATTTGCGTACCATCCCTTGACTTCCATAACCATCTCCTTTTTTTTTTTTATTTTAGGATCTCATTTGATTTAAAAATTATGGGTATATATGTATATAGTCTATAGTTTGTATAGAAAATATGGTTTAATTATTGCAAATGTTACGCTATAAGTACTAATGAAAACAGATACAAAAAAATAAGATACCACTCACCCGATCTCCTCCTCGTTGAAGTGCACTCCCACGATGACAAATGATCGATGACCTATTTGAAATTGTTGCAATTAAAATGAAGTTACAGCTGTAACACTTCCAAAGTAAAATGCATTAAATGCAATATACCACATAAACCATACACTCGCGAGATTTTAGTATTAATCATGTGATTTTAAATTCATTTCAAAAGAAGTGGAAGGATTTACATTTTTTTTTTTTTTGATAATTACTTATATTCTATATCTTTTGCATTGAAACTATATTTTTTTTTCTTAAGCTTTAAATCTACTGCACCTTCTCTTTACTATATTTCTATATTTTTTTTTTTTTTTTACAACTTTACTTTACTTTAAGATATCTTTATTCTTTTTTTTTTGTTGGTTTTGATTCTATTTCATTTTCCCTTTTGGTCGTTTACTTTCAGTTAGTTTCTTCTTTTTTTTTCGTAATTTCCGACGGGGTATATTTTTCTTTTGTTTTGAACCGTTTCGAACGACTTAGGAACCTCTTTTTTTATTATTTCGTTTCTGAAAACTTTCGGTCTGACCGAGACAACTTTTTTTTCTTTTTTTTTTGTTATCACTGCCTATTGCCCTTGACTTATTTCAATTTTATTAATTTAACATTTTAACACCCGTAAGCCGTGAACCTCGCACACAGATTCTCGGTTTCTTTTTCCCTATTAGACTTTCGCGCCGTCGCGTCTCGTCGCGTCGACTGCGTTGATTCTCAGGAGTGACGTCACCACTACGTAGGGGTTGTTACAGACACTTGCACTGGCATATAGGGGAAAAGAATTCGTTCCTCGTGGCCTAACACACAGAAAGGGATTTTTTCGTTTCTGTTTTTTTTTTTTCTTTTTGTTTCTTCTGTTTGCGCGTTATGGATCTTTTTTACGTATATAGTTGTTGGTGTTGTAGCATAGACTTTTTTTTCTTTGGTTCTACTACCCTTGGGATTCAGCCACTGAGTTAGGAATAACCTGAGGTACAAATTATAATTTAATTCTCTTGTTTTTCTACTGGATTTCTTTATGAACTTACCTTATTAATCAGTGGTCTGGATTTATAAATCCCTACAAATCTTTACATGGGTTATTGGCACAAGATTTCACCAGCGAAAGTTCTCGTTTTCGTCAAGGCTATAAATGGAGGCGTGAATATTTAAATGCCTTTATCCCGCTCAGCTCTTATTTTCCTGTTCACTACACAATTTTCTACATTTTTAAACTATTTTTTTGAACACTTCTTATTTAGGTATTCTTACCCATTCTTTGGCGCGTGTCTGTCTCGGCTGGCGAAGTTTTTGGAAAGAACAATTGGCAGAAAGTAAAATGGCGACTTTGTCGCGAAAATTAGTTCCATTTCCATTCGTGCCGGATATTGATACATTATGAAGTAAAATTTGGTAGATGGTTGGAAAATTGGTGAATTTATTGGAATGACTACGAAAATTGTAGGGTAAATTCGTCGTCTATAGGTTTTTAATAAGTGTGTATAGTCGGTAAGTATGTAGAAAACTTGCTTATTGCAATTTAATACTTGATTTGGTTTGACTTTCTCATTAATATAGATTTAAGCTCATTACAAACTATCATGATAGAAAACTATCATGATAGAAAACTATCGTGATAGATTACTATCATGATAGAAAACTATCATGATAGAAAACTATCATGATAGAAAACTATCATGATAGAAAACTATCACGATTGAAAACTATCATGATAGAAAAATATCATGAAAGAAAACTATCGTGATAGAAACTATCATGATAAAAACTATCATGAAAGAAAATTATCACGATTGAAAACTATCATGATAGAAAACTATCATGATAGAAAACTATCACGATTGAAAACTATCATGATAGAAAACTATCATGAAAGAAAACTATCGTGATAGAAAACTATCATGATAAAAAACTATCATGATAGAAAACTATCATGATAGAAAACTATCATGATAAAAACTATCATGATAGAAAACTATCATGATAGAAAACTATCATGATAGAAAATTATCGTGATAGAAAACTATCATGATAGAAAATTATCGTGATAGAAAACTATCATGATAGAAAACTATCATGATAGAAAACTATCATGATAGAAAACTATCGCGATAGAAAACTATCATGAAAGAAAACTATCATGGTAGAAAACTATCATGATAGAAAACTATCATGAAAGAAAACTATCATGATAGAAAACTATCATGATAGAAAACTATCATGATAGAAAACTATCATGATAGAAAACTATCATGATAGAAAACTATCAATTTAAAAAACTATCATGATAGAAAACTATCGTGATAGAAAACTATCATGATGGAAAACTACCATGATAGAAAACTATCGTGATAGAAAACTATCATGATAGAAAACTATCGTGATAGGAAACTATCATGATAGAAAACTATCGTGATAGAAAACTATCATGATAGAAAACTATCATGATAGAAAACTATCGTGATAGAAAACTATCATGATAGAAAACTATCCTGATAGAAAACTATCAATTTAAAAAACTATCATGAAAGAACACTATCGTGATAGAAAACTATCATGATAGAAAACTATCATGATAGAAAACTATCATGATAGAAAACTATCATGATAGAAAACTATCATGATAGAAAACTATCGTGATAGAAAACTATCATGATAGAAAACTATCACGATAGAAAACTATCGTGATGGAAAACTATCATGATAAAAAACTATCATGATAGAAAACTATCATGATAGGAAATTATCTTGAAAGGAAACTATCATGATGGAAAACTATCATGATAGAAAACTATCATGATAGAAAAATATCACGATTGAAAACTATCATGATAGAAAACTATCTTGATAAAAAACTATCGTGATAGAAAACTATCATGATAGAAAACTATCACGATAGAAAACTATCGTGATAGAAAACTATCATGATAAAAAACTATCATGATAGAAAACTATCATGATAGAAAATTATCTTGAAAGAAAACTATCATGATAGAAAACTATCATGATAGAAAACTATCATGATAGAAAACTATCATGATAGAAAACTATCGTGATAGAAAACTATCTTGATAAAAAACTATCATGATAGAAAACTTTCATGATAGAAAAGTATCGTGATAGGAAACTATCATGATAGAAAACTATCATGATAGAAAACTATCTTGATAGAAAACTATCGTGATAGAAAACTATCACGATTGAAAACTATCATGATAGAAAACTATCGTGATAGAAAACTATCATGATAGAAAACTATCATGATAGAAAACTATCATGATAGAAAACTATCATGATAGAAAACTTTCATGATAGAAAACTATCATGACAGAAAACCATCGTGATAGGAAACTATCATGATAGAAAACTATCATGATAGAAAACTATCATGATAGAAAACTATCATGATAGAAAACTGTCTTGATAGAAAACTGTCATGATAGAAATCTATCATGATAGAAAACTATCATGATAGAAAACGATAATGATGGAAAACTATCATGATAGAGAATTATCATGATAGAAAACTATCATGATAGAAAACTATCAATTTAAAAAAATATCATGATATAAAACTATCATGATTGAAAACTATCGTGATAGAAAGCTTCGCAGATATATGCAGATCTACGCTGCTTTACGCAGGTCTAAGCAGATCTACGCAGATAACCGCGGGTATACGCAAGACATTCGCAGATATACGCTTGTCTATGTAGATATACGCAGATGAACGCAGATGCACGCAGATTTACGACAAACAGATACACGCAGATCTACGCAAATCTACGCAGACATACGCAGATATACGCAGATAAACGCAGATCAACGCAAATGTACGCAGAGCTACGCTGATGTACGTAGATTACTGCCAGGCTACGCAGTAATACGCAGATCTACGCAAATGTACGCAGATATACGCCAAATTACGAAAATTTGCGCAGATCTACGCAAATATACGCAGATCTGCGTAGATAAAAGCAGAAAACTATCATGATAGAAGACTATCATGATAGAAAACTACCATGATAGAAAACTATCTTGAAAGAAAACTATCATGATAGAAAACTATCATGATAGAAAACTATCATGATAGAAAACTATCACGATTGAAAACTATCATGATAGAAAACTATCATGATAGAAAACAATCATGAAAGAAAACTATCGTGATAGAAAACTATCAAGATAAAAAACTATCATGATAGAAAACTATCATGATAGAAAACTATCGTGATAAAAAACTATCATGATAGAAAACTATCGTGATAGAAAACTATCATGAAAGAAAACTATCATGATAGAAAACTATCATGATAGAAAACTATCGTGATAGAAAACTTTCATGATAGAAAACTATCATGATAGAAAACCATCGTGATAGAAAACTATCATGATAGAAAACTATCATGATAGAAAACTATCATGATAGAAAACTATCATGATAGAAAACTATCATGAGAGAAAACTATCATGAGAGAAAATTTTCGTGATAGAAAACTATCATGATAGAAAACTACCATGATAGAAAGCTATCATGATAGAAAACTATCATGATATAAATTATCATGATAGAAAACTGTCATGATAGCAAACTTTCATGATAGAAAGCTATCATGATAGAAAACTATCGTGATAGAAAGCTTCGCAGATATACGCATATCTACGCTGATATACGTAGGTGTACGCAGGTCTAAGCAGATCTACGCAGATAACCGCGGGTATACGCAGGATATTCGCAGATATACGCTGGTCTATGCAGATATACGCAGATGTTTGCAGATATACACCAAACAGATACACGCAGATCTATGCAAATCTACGCAGACATACGCAGATATACGTAGGTCGACGCAAATGTACGCAGAGCTACGCTGATGTACGCAGATTACTGCCAGGCTACGCAGTTATATGCAGATCTACGCAAATGTACGCAGATATACGCCAAATTACGCAAATATGCGCAGATCTACGCAAATATACGAAGATCTGCGTAGATATAAGCAGGTCTACGTGGGTATACGCATGTATACGCAGGCTTACGCAGATTTATACAAAGTAGATAAGCGGTTGGATACGCAGATATGCGCAGATAGTAAACTATCATGATAGAAAACTATCATGATAGAAAAATATCATGATAGAAAACTATCATGATAGAAAACTATCATGATTGAAAACTATCATGATATAAATTATCATGATAGAAAACTGTCATGATAGCAAACTTTCATGATAGAAAGCTATCATGATAGAAAACTATCGTGATAGAAAGCTTCGCAGATATACGCATATCTACGCTGATATACGTAGGTGTACGCAGGTCTAAGCAGATCTACGCAGATAACTGCGGGTATACGCAGGACATTCGCAGATATACGCTGGTCTATGTAGATATATGCAGATGAACGCAGATGTACGCAGATGTACGCAGATCTACGCAAATCTACGCAGACATACGCAGATATACGCAGGTCAACGCAAATGTACGAAGAGCTACGCTGATGTACGTAGATTACTGCCAGGCTACGCAGTAATACGCAGATCAACGCAAATGTACGCAGATATACGCCAAATTACGCAAATATGCGCAGATCTACGCAAATATACGCAGATCTGCGTAGATATAAGCAGGTCTACGTGGGTATACGCATGTATACGCAGGCTTACGCAGATTTATACAAAGTAGATAAGCGGTTGGATACGCAGATATGCGCAGATAGTAAACTATCATGATAGAAAACTAACATGATAGAAAAATATCATGATAGAAAACTATCATGATAGAAAACTATCATGATAGAAAACTATCATGATAGAAAACTATCATAATAGAAAACTATCGTGATAGAAACTATCATGATAAAAACTATCATGAAAGAAAATTATCACGATTGAAAACTATCATGATAGAAAACTATCATGATAGAAAACTATCACGATTGAAAACTATCATGATAGAAAACTATCATGAAAGAAAACTATCGTGATAGAAAACTATCATGATAAAAAACTATCATGATAGAAAACTATCATGATAGAAAACTATCATGATAGAAAACTATCATGATAGAAAACTTTCATGATAGAAAACTATCATGATAGAAAACCATCGTGATAGAAAACTATCATGATAGAAAACTATTATGATAGAAAACTATCGTGATAGAAAACTATCATGATAGAAAACTATCATGATAGAAAACTATCATGATAGAAAACTATCATGATAGAAAACTATCGTGATAGAAAACTATCATGATAGAAAACTATCATGATAGAAAACTATCATGATAGAAAACTATCTTGATAGAAAACTATCATGAAAGAAAACTATCATGATAGAAAACTACCATGATAGAAAACTATCATGATAGAAAACTATCATGATAGAAAACTATCATGATAGAAAACTATCAATTTAAAAAACTATCATGATAGAAAACTATCGTGATAGAAAACTATCATGATGGAAAACTACCATGATAGAAAACTATCGTGATAAAAAACTATCATGATAGAAAACTATCGTGATAGGAAACTATCATGATAGAAAACTATCAAGATAGAAAACTATCATGATAGAAAACTATCATGATAGAAAACTATCGTGATAGAAAACTATCATGATAGAAAACTATCCTGATAGAAAACTATCAATTTAAAAAACTATCATGAAAGAACACTATCGTGATAGAAAACTATCATGATAGAAAACTATCATGATAGAAAACTATCATGATAGAAAACTATCATGATAGAAAACTATCATGATAGAACACTATCGTGATAGAAAACTATCATGATAGAAAACTATCACGATAGAAAACTATCGTGATAGAAAACTATCATGATAAAAAACTATCATGATAGAAAACTATCATGATAGGAAATATATCTTGAAAGGAAACTATCATGATGGAAAACTATCATGATAGAAAACTATCATGATAGAAAACTATCACGATTGAAAACTATCATGATAGAAAACTATCTTGATAAAAAACTATCGTGATAGAAAACTATCATGATAGAAAACTATCACGATAGAAAACTATCGTGATAGAAAACTATCATGATAAAAAACTATCATGATAGAAAACTATCATGATAGAAAATTATCTTGAAAGAAAACTATCATGATAGAAAACTATCATGATAGAAAACTATCATGATAGAAAACTATCATGATAGAAAACTATCGTGATAGAAAACTATCTTGATAAAAAACTATCATGATAGAAAACTTTCATGATAGAAAAGTATCGTGATAGGAAACTATCATGATAGAAAACTATCATGATAGAAAACTATCTTGATAGAAAACTATCATGATAGAAAACTATCATGATAGAAAACTATCATGATAGAAAACTATCATGATAGAAAACTTTCATGATAGAAAACTATCATGACAGAAAACCATCGTGATAGGAAACTATCTTGATAGAAAACTATCATGAAAGAAAAATATCATGGCAGAAAACTATCATGATTGAAAACTATCTTGATAGAAAACTATCATGATAGAAAACTATCATGATAGAAAACTATCATGATAGAAAACTACCATGATAGAAAGCTATCATGATAGAAAACTATCATTATATTAATTATCATGATAGAAAACTATCATGATAGCAAACTTTCATGATAGAAAACTATCATGATAGAAAACTATCGTGATAGAAAGCTTCGCAGATATACGCATATCTACGCTGATATACGTAGGTGTACGCAGTTCTAAGCAGATCTACGCAGATAACCGCTGGTATACGCAGGACATTCACAGATATACGCTGGTCTATGTAGATATACGCAGATGTACGCAGATATACGCCAAACAGATACACGCAGATCTATGCAAATCTACGCAGACATACGCAGATATACGTAGGTCAAATGTACGCAGAGCTACGCTGATGTACGCAGATTACTGCCAGGCTACGCAGTAATATGCAGATCTACGCAGATGTACGCACATATACGCCAATTTACGCATACGCAGATTTACGCAAATATACGCAGATCTACGTAAATATATGCAGCTATACGCAGTCTACTATATGCATTCTACGTAGATATATGCAGGTATACGCAGGATAGCAGATAGCAGTTAAGCGGTCGGACAGGCAGATATACGCAGATCTGCGCAAATATACGCAGATATACTAGAAAACTATCATGCATGTTGCATGTTATAATGTTGCATGTTGCATGATAGAAAAGTATAATGATGGAAAACTATCATGATAGAGAATTACCATGATAGAAAACTATCATGAAAGAAAACTATCAATTTAAAACTATCATGATATAAAACTATCATGATTGAAAACTATCGTGATAGAAAGCTTCGCAGATATACGCAGATCTACGCTGCTATACGCAGGTATATGCAGGTCTAAGCAGATCTACGCAGATAACCGCGGGTATACGCAGGACATTCACAGATATACGCTGGTCTATGTAGATATACGCAGATGAACGCAGATGTACGCAGATGTACGCAGATATACGACAAACAGATACACGCAGATCTACGCAAATCTACGCAGACATACGCAGGTCAACGCAAATGTACGAAGAGCTACGCTGATGTACGTAGATTACTGCCAGGCTACGCAGTAATACGCAAATCTACGCAAATGTACGTAGATATACGCCAAATTACGCAAATATGCGCAGATCTACGCAAATATAGGCAGATCTGCGTAGATATAAGCAGGTCTACGTGGGTATACGCAGGTATACGCAGGCAGAAAACTATCGTGATAGAAAACTATCATGATGGAAAACTATCATGATAGAAAACTATCATGATAGAAAACTATGATGATAGAAAACTATCATGATAGAAAACTATCATGATAGAAAACTATCTTGATAGAAAACTATCATGATAAAAAACTATCGTGTTTAAAACTATCATGATAGAAAACTATCATGATAGAAAACTATCATGATAGAAAACTATCATGATTGAAAACTATCACGATTGAAAACTATCATGATAGAAAACTATCATGATAGAAAACTATCACGATAGAAAACTATCTTGATTGAAAACTATCATGATAGAAAACTATCATGATAGAAAACTATCATGATAGAAAACTATCATGATAGAAAACTATCATGATAGAAAACTATCGTGATAGAAAACTATCACGATTGAAAACTATCATGATAGAAAACTATTGTGATAGAAAACTATCATGATAGAAAACTATCATGATAGAAAACTATGATTATAGAAAACTATCGTGATTGAAAACTATCATGATAGAAAACTATCGTGATAGAAAACTATCATGATAGAAAACATTCATGATAGAAAACTATGATGATAGAAAACTATCATGATAGAAAACTTTGATTATAGAAAACTATCGTGATTGAAAACTATCATGATAGAAAACTATCTTGATAGAAAACTATCATGATAGAAAACTATCGTGATAGAAAACTATCACGATTGAAAACTATCATGATAGAAAACTATCGTGATAGAAAACTATCATGATAGAAAACTATCATGATAGAAAACTATGATGATAGAAAACTATGATGATAGAAAACTATCATGATAGAAAACTACCATGATAGAAAACTATCATGATAGAAAACTATCTTGATTGAAAACTATCATGATAGAAAACTATCATGATAGAAAACTATCATGATAGAAAACTATCTTGATTGAAAACTATCATGATAGAAAACTATCATGATAGAAAACTATCATGATAGAAAACTATCATGATAGAAAACTATCATGATAGAAAACTACCATGATAGAAAACTATCATGATAGAAAACTATGATGATAGAAAACTATGATGATAGAAAACTATCATGATAGAAAACTACCATGATAGAAAACTATCATGATAGAAAACTATCTTGATTGAAAACTATCATGATAGAAAACTATCATGATAGAAAACTATCATGATAGAAAACTATCATGATAGAAAACTATCATGATAGAAAACTATCGTGATAGAAAACTATCACGATTGAAAACTATCATGATAGAAAACTATCATGATAGAAAACTATCATGATAGAAAACTATCATGATAGAAAACTATCATGATAGAAAACTATCATGATAGAAAACTATCATGATAGAAAACTACCATGATAGAAAACTATCATGATAGAAAACTATCATGATAGAAAACTATCGTGATAGAAAACTATCACGATTGAAAACTATCATGATAGAAAACTATCATGATAGAAAACTATCATGATAGAAAACTATGATTATAGAAAACTATCGTGATTGAAAACTATCATGATAGAAAACTATCTTGATAGAAAACTATCATGATAGAAAACTATCGTGATAGAAAACTATCACGATTGAAAACTATCATGATAGAAAACTATCGTGATAGAAAACTATCACGATTGAAAACTATCATGATAGAAAACTATCATGATAGAAAACTATCACGATAGAAAACTATCGTGATAGAAAACTATCATGATAGAAAACTATCATGATAGAAAACTATGATGATAGAAAACTATGATGATAGAAAACTATCATGATAGAAAACTACCATGATAGAAAACTATCATGATAGAAAACTATCTTGATTGAAAACTATCATGATAGAAAACTATCATGATAGAAAACTATCATGATAGAAAACTATCATGATAGAAAACTATCATGATAGAAAACTATCGTGATAGAAAACTATCACGATTGAAAACTATCATGATAGAAAACTATTGTGATAGAAAACTATCATGATAGAAAACTATCATGATAGAAAACTATGATTATAGAAAACTATCGTGATTGAAAACTATCATGATAGAAAACTATCGTGATAGAAAACTATCATGATAGAAAACATTCATGATAGAAAACTATGATGATAGAAAACTATCATGATAGAAAACTATGATTAAGAAAACTATCGTGATTGAAAACTATCATGATAGAAAACTATCTTGATAGAAAACTATCATGATAAAAAACTATCGTATTTGAAAACTATCATGATAGAAAACTATCATGATAGAAAACTATCATGATAGAAAACTATCATGATTGAAAACTATCACGATTGAAAACTATCATGATAGAAAACTATCATGATAGAAAACTATCACGATAGAAAACTATCGTGATAGAATACTATCATGATAGAAAACTATCATGATAGAAAACTATGATGATAGAAAACTATGATGATAGAAAACTATCATGATAGAAAACTACCATGATAGAAAACTATCATGATAGAAAACTATCTTGATTGAAAACTATCATGATAGAAAACTATCATGATAGAAAACTATCATGATAGAAAACTATCATGATAGAAAACTATCGTGATAGAAAACTATCACGATTGAAAACTATCATGATAGAAAACTATCGTGATAGAAAACTATCACGATTGAAAACTATCATGATAGAAAACTATCGTGATAGAAAACTATCATGATAGAAAACTATCATGATAGAAAACTATGATGATAGAAAACTATGATGATAGAAAACTATCATGATAGAAAACTACCATGATAGAAAACTATCATGATAGAAAACTATCTTGATTGAAAACTATCATGATAGAAAACTATCATGATAGAAAACTATCATGATAGAAAACTATCATGATAGAAAACTATCATGATAGAAAACTATCGTGATAGAAAACTATCACGATTGAAAACTATCATGATAGAAAATTATTGTGATAGAAAACTATCATGATAGAAAACTATCATGATAGAAAACTATGATTATAGAAAACTATCGTGATTGAAAACTATCATGATAGAAAACTATCGTGATAGAAAACTATCATGATAGAAAACATCATGATAGAAAACTATGATGATAGAAAACTATCATGATAGAAAACTATGATTATAGAAAACTATCGTGATTGAAAACTATCATGATAGAAAACTATCTTGATAGAAAACTATCATGATAAAAAACTATCGTGTTTGAAAACTATCATGATAGAAAACTATCATGATAGAAAACTATCATGATAGAAAACTATCATGATTGAAAACTATCACGATTGAAAACTATCATGATAGAAAACTATCATGATAGAAAACTATCACGATAGAAAACTATCGTGATAGAAAACTATCATGATAGAAAACTATCATGATAGAAAACTATGATGATAGAAAACTATGATGATAGAAAACTATCATGATAGAAAACTACCATGATAGAAAACTATCATGATAGAAAACTATCTTGATTGAAAACTATCATGATAGAAAACTATCATGATAGAAAACTATCATGATAGAAAACTATCATGATAGAAAACTATCATGATAGAAAACTATCGTGATAGAAAACTATCACGATTGAAAACTATCATGATAGAAAACTATTGTGATAGAAAACTATCATGATAGAAAACTATCATGATAGAAAACTATCGTGATAGAAAACTATCACGATTGAAAACTATCATGATAGAAAACTATTGTGATAGAAAACTATCATGATAGAAAACTAACGTGATAGAAAACTATCATGATAGAAAACTATCATGATAGAAAACTATCGTGATAGAAAACTATCACGATTGAAAACTATCATGATAGAAAACTATTGTGATAGAAAACTATCGTGATAGAAAACTATCATGATAGAAAACTATCATAATAGAAAACTATCATGATAGAAAACTATCATGATAGAAAACTATCGTGATTGAAAACTATCATGATAGAAAACTATCGTGATAGAAAACTATCATGATAGAAAACTATCATGATAGAAAACTATGATGATAGAAAACTATGATGATAGAAAACTATCATGATAGAAAACTACCATGATAGAAAACTATCATGATAGAAAAGTATCTTGATAGAAAACTATCATGATAGAAAACTATCATGATAGAAAACTATCATGATAGAAAACTATCATGATAGAAAACTATCATGATAGAAAACTATCATGATAGAAAACTATCGTGATAGAAAACTATCATGATAGAAAACTATCATGATAGAAAATTATCATGATAGAAAATTATCTTGATAGAAAACTATCATGATAAAAAACAATCACGATAGAAAACTATCATGATAGAAAACTATCGTGATAGAAAACTATCATGATAGAAAACTATCGTCATAGAAAACTATCATGATAGAAAACTATCATGATAGAAAACTATCATAATAGAAAACTATCGTGATAAAAAACTATCATGATAGAAAACTATCATGATAGAAAATTATGATGATAGAAAACTATCATGATAGAAAACTTTCATGATAGAAAACTATCATGATAGAAAACTATCATGATAGAAAACTATCATGATAGAAAACTATCATGATAGAAAACTATCGTGATAGAAAACTATCGTGATAGAAAACTATCATGATAGAAAACTATCATGATAGAAAACTTTCATGATAGAAAACTATCATGATAGAAAACTATCATGATAGAAAACTATCATGATAGAAAACTATCATGATAGAAAACTATCATGATAGAAAACTATCATGATAGAAAACTATTATGATAGTAAACTATCATGATAGAAAACTATCATGATAGAAAACTATTATGATAGAAAACTATCATGATAGAAAACTATGATTATAGAAAACCATCATGATAGAAAACTTTTTCTATCATGATAGTTTTCTATCATGATAGTTTTCTATCATGATAGTTATCTATCATGATAGAAAACTTTTTCTATCATGATAGTTTTCTATCATGATAGAAAACTATCGTGATAGAAAACTATCACGATTGAAAACCATCATGATAGAAAACTATCGTGATAGAAAACTATCATGATAGAAAACTATCATGATAGAAAATTATGATGATAGAAAACTATCATGATAGAAAACTATCATGATAGAAAACTATCATGATAGAAAACTATGATTATAGAAAACCATCATGATAGAAAACTTTTTCTATCATGATAGTTTTCTATCATGATAGTTTTCTATCATGATAGTTATCTATCATGATAGTTTTCTATCATGATAGTTTTCTATCATGATAGAAAACTATCGTGATAGAAAACTATCACGATTGAAAACCATCATGATAGAAAACTATCGTGATAGAAAACTATCATGATAGAAAACTATCATGATAGAAAATTATGATGATAGAAAACTATCATGATAGAAAACTTTCATGATAGAAAACTATCATGATAGAAAACTATCATGATAGAAAACTATCATGATAGAAAACTATCATGATAGAAAACTATCGTGATAGAAAACTATCGTGATAGAAAACTATCATGATAGAAAACTATCATGATAGAAAACTTTCATGATAGAAAACTATCATGATAGAAAACTATCATGATATAAAACTATCATGATAGAAAACTTTCATGATAGAAAACTATCATGATAGAAAACTATCATGATAGAAAATTATGATGATAGAAAACTATCATGATAGAAAACTTTCATGATAGAAAACTATCATGATAGAAAACTATCATGATAGAAAACTATCATGATAGAAAACTATCATGATAGAAAACTATCGTGATAGAAAACTATCGTGATAGAAAACTATCATGATAGAAAACTATCATGATAGAAAACTTTCATGATAGAAAACTATCATGATAGAAAACTATCATGATATAAAACTATCATGATAGAAAACTTTCATGATAGAAAACTATCATGATAGAAAACTATCAAGATAGAAAACTATTATGATAGTAAACTATCATGATAAAAAACTATCATGATGGAAAACTATCAATTCAAAAAACTATCATGATAGAAATTTATCGTGATAGAAAACTATCATGATAGAAAACTATCATGATAGAAAACTATCATGATAGAAAACTATCATGATAGAAAACTATCGTGATAGAAAACTATCATGATAGAAAACTATCGTGATAGAAAACTATCACGATTGAAAACTATCATGATAGAAAACTATTGTGATAGAAAACTATCATGATAGAAAATTATGATTATAGAAAACTATCATGATAGAAAACTTTCATGATAGAAAACTATCATGATGGAAAACTATCATGATAGATAACTATCATGATAGAAAACTATCATGATAGAAAACTATCATGATAGAAAACTATCAAGATAGAAAACTATCGTGATAGAAAACTATCACGATTGAAAACTATCATGATAGAAAACTATCGTGATAGAAAACTATCATGATAGAAAACTATCATGATAGAAAATTATGATGATAGAAAACTATCATGATAGAAAACTTTCATGATAGAAAACTATCATGATAGAAAACTATCATGATAGAAAACTATCATGATAAAAAACTATCATGATAGAAAACTATCGTGATAGAAAACTATCATGATAAAAAACTATCATGATAGAAAACTATCGTGATAGAAAACTATCATGATAAAAAACTATCATGATAGAAAACTATCATGATAGAAAACTATTGTGATAGAAAACTATCATTATAGAAAACTATCATGATAGAAAATTATGATTATAGAAAACTATCATGATAGAAAACTTTCATGATAGAAAACTATCATGATAGAAAACTATCATGATAGATAAATATCATGATAGAAAACTATCATGATAGAAAACTATCATGATAGAAAACTATCATGATAGAAAACTATCGTGATAGAAAACTATCACGATTGAAAACTATCATGATAGAAAACTATCATGATAGAAAACTATCATGATAGAAAACTATCATGATAGAAAACTATCATGATAGAAAATTATGATGATAGAAAACTATCATGATAGAAAACTTTCATGATAGAAAACTATCATGATAGAAAACTATCATGATAGAAAACTATCATGATAGAAAACTATCGTGATAGAAAACTATCATGATAAAAAACTATCATGACAGAAAACTATCATGATAAAAAACTATCGTGATAGAATATAATGATAAAAAAACTATCATGATAGAAAACTATCATGATAGAAAACTATCATGATAGAAAACTATCGTGATTGAAAACTATCATGATAGAAAACTATCGTGATAGAAAACTATCATGATAGAAAACTATCATTATAGAAAACTATCATGATAGAAAACTATCGTGACAGAAAACTATCACGATTGAAAACTATCATGATAGAAAACTATCGTGATAGAAAACTATCATGATAGAAAATTATCATGATAGAAAACTATGATGATAGAAAACTATGATGATAGAAAACTATCATGATAGAAAACTACCATGATAGAAAACTATCATGATAGAAAAGTATCTTGATAGAAAACTATCATGATAGAAAACTATCATGATAGAAAACTATCATGATAGAAAACTATCATGATAGAAAACTATTATGATAGAAAACTATAATGATAGAAAACTATCGTGATAGAAAACTATCATGAAAGAAAACTATCATGAAAGAAAATTATCTTGATAGAAAACTATCATGATAAAAAACTATCACGATAGAAAACTATCATGATAGAAAACTATCGTGATAGAAAACTATCATGATAGAAAACTATCGTGATAGAAAACTATCATGATAGAAAACTATCATGATAGAAAACTATCATGATAGAAAACTATCGTGATAGAAAACTATCACGATTGAAAACTATCATGATAGAAAACTATTGTGATAGAAAACTATCATGATAGAAAACTATCATGATAGAAAACTATCATGATAAAAAACTATCATGATAGAAAACTATCATGATAGAAAACTATCATGATAAGAAACTATCATGATAGAAAACTATCGTGATAGAAAACTATCATGATAAAAAACCATCATGATAGAAAACTATCGTGATAGAAAACCATCATGATAAAAAAACTATCATGATAGAAAACTATCATGATAGAAAACTATCGTGATAGAAAACTATCATGATAGAAAACTATCATGATAGAAAATTATCATGATAGAAAACTATCGTGATAGAAAACTATCACGATTGAAAACTATTATGATAGAAAAGTATTGTGATAGAAAACTATCATGATAGAAAACTATCGTGATAGAAAACTATCATGATAGAAAACTATCATGATAGAAAACTATCATGATAGAAAACTATCGTGATAGAAAACTATCACGATTGAAAACTATCATGATAGAAAACTATTGTGATAGAAAACTATCATGATTGAAAACTATCATGATAGAAAATTATGATTATAGAAAACTTTCATGATAGAAAACTTTCATGATAGAAAACTATCATGATAGAAAACTATCATGATAGATAACTATCATGATAAAAAACTATCATGATAGAAAACTATCATGATAGAAAACTATCATGATAGAAAACTATCGTGATAGAAAATTATCACGATTGAAAACTATCATGATAGAAAACTATTGTGATAGAAAACTATCATGATAGAAAACTATCATGATAGAAAACTATCATGATAAAAAACTATCATGATAGAAAACTATCATGATAGAAAACTATCATGATAAGAAACTATCATGATAGAAAACTATCGTGATAGAAAACTATCATGATAAAAAACCATCATGATAGAAAACTATCGTGATAGAAAACCATCATGATAAAAAAACTATCATGATAGAAAACTATCATGATAGAAAACTATCGTGATAGAAAACTATCATGATAGAAAACTATCATGATAGAAAACTATCATGATAGAAAACTATCGTGATAGAAAACTATCACGATTGAAAACTATTATGATAGAAAACTATTGTGATAGAAAACTATCATGATAGAAAACTATCGTGATAGAAAACTATCATGATAGAAAACTATCATGATAGAAAATTATGATGATAGAAAACTATCATGATAGAAAACTTTCATGATAGAAAACTATCATGATAGAAAACTATCATGATAGAAAACTATCATGATAAAAAACTATCATGATAGAAAACTATCGTGATAGAAAACTATCATGATAAAAAACTATCATGATAGAAAACTATCATGATAGAAAACTATCGTGATAGAATATAATGATAAAAAACTATCATGAAAGAAACTTATCATGATAGAAAACTATCATGATATAAAACTATCGTGATTGAAAACTATCATGATAGAAAACTATCGTGATAGAAAACTATCATGATAGAAAACTATCATGATAGAAAACTTTCATGATAGAAAACTATCATGATAGAAAACTATCATGATAGAAAACTATCATGATAAAAAACTATCATGATAGAAAACTATCGTGATAGAAAACTATCATGATAAAAAACTATCATGATAGAAAACTATCATGATAGAAAACTATCGTGATAGAATATAATGATAAAAAACTATCATGAAAGAAAACTATCATGATAGAAAACTATCATGATATAAAACTATCGTGATTGAAAACTATCATGATAGAAAACTATCGTGATAGAAAACTATCATGATAGAAAACTATCATGATAGAAAACTATCGTGACAGAAAACTATCACGATTGAAAACTATCATGATAGAAAACTATCGTGATAGAAAACTATCATGATTGAAAACTATCATGATAGAAAACTATGATGATAGAAAACTATGATGATAAAAAACTATCATGATAGAAAACTACCATGATAGAAAACTATCATGATAGAAAACTATCGTGATAGAAAACTATCATGATAGAAAACTATCGTGATAGAAAACTATCATGATAGAAAACTATCATGATAGAAAACTATCATGATAGAAAACTATCGTGATAGAAAACTATCACGATTGAAAACTATCATGATAGAAAACTATTGTGATAGAAAACTATCATGATAGAAAACTATCATGATAGAAAACTATGATTATAGGAAACTATCATGATAGAAAACTTTTTCTATCATGATAGTTTTCTATCATGATAGATAGATGCTAGAAAACTATCGTGATAGAAAACTATCATGATAGAAAACTATCGTGATAGAAAACTATCATGATAGAAAACTATCATGATAGAAAACTATCATGATAGAAAACTATCGTGATAGAAAACTATCACGATTGAAAACTATCATGATAGAAAACTATCGTGATAGAAAACTATCATGATAGAAAACTATCATGATAGAAAACTATCATGATAGAAAACTATCATGATAGAAAACTTTCATGATAGAAAACTATCATGATAGAAAACTTTCATGATAGAAAACTATCATGATAGAAAACTATCATGATAGAAAACTATCATGATAGAAAACTATTATGATAGTAAACTTTCATGATAAAAAACTATCATGATGGAAAACTATCAATTCAAAAAACTATCATGATAGAAAACTATCGTGATAGAAAACTATCATGATAGAAAACTATCATGATAGAAAACTATCATGATAGAAAACTATCATGATAGAAAACTATCGTGATAGAAAACTATCATGATAGAAAACTATCGTGATAGAAAACTATCATGATAGAAAACTATCGTGATAGAAAACTATCATGATAGAAAACTATCATGATAGAAAACTATCGTGATAGAAAACTATCATGATAGAAAACTATCATGATAGAAAACTATCATGATAGAAAACTATCGTGATAGAAAACTATCATGATAAAAAAACTATCATGATAGAAAACTATCATGATAGAAAACTATCGTGATAGAAAACTATCATGATAGAAAACTATCGTGATAGAAAACTATCATAATAGAAAACTACCATGATAGAAAACTATCATGATAGAAAACTATCATGATATAAATTATCATGATAGAAAACTGTCATGATAGCAAACTTTCATGATAGAAAACTATCATGTTAGAAAACTATCGTGATAGAAAGCTTCGCAGATAAACGCATATCTACGCTGATATACGTAGGTGTCTAAGCAGGTCTAAGCAGATCTACGCAGATAACCGCGGGTATACGCAGGACATTCTCAGATATACGCTGGTCTATGTAGATATACGCAGATGTACGCAGATGTACGCAGATTTACGCCAAACAGATACACGCAGATCTACGCAAATCTACGCAGACATACGCAGATATACGCAGGTCAACGCAAATGTACGCAGAGCTACGCTGATGTATGCAGATTACTGCCAGGCTACGCAGATGTACGCACATATATGCCAATTTACGCACACGCAAATTTACGCAAATATACGCAGATCTACGTAAATATACGCAGCTATTCGCAGTCTACTATATGCATTCTACGTAGATATATGCACGTATACGCAGTATAGCAGATAGCAGATAAGTGGTTGGACACGCAGATATACGCAGATCTGCGCACATATACGCAGATATACTAGAAAACTATCATGCATGTTGCATGTTATATGTTGCATGTTGCATGATAGAAAACTATAATGATGGAAAACTATCATGATAGAGAATTATCATGGTAGAAAACTATCATGATAGAAAACTATCAATTTAAAAAACTATCATGATATAAAACTAACATGATAGAAAACTATCGTGATAGAAAGCTTCGCAGATATACGCAGGTCAACGCAAATGTACGCAGAGCTACGCTGATGTACGTAAATAGGTGCCAGGCTACGCAGTAATACGCAGATCTACGCAAATGTACGCAGATATACGCCAAATTACGCAAATATGCGCAGACCTACGCAAATATACGCAGATCTGCGTAGATATAAGTAGGTCTACGTGGGTATACGCAAGTATACGCAGGCTTACGAAGAGCTACGCTGATGTACGTAGATTACTGCCAGGCTACGCAGTAATACGCAGATCTAGGCAAATGTACGCAGATATACGCCAAATTACGCAAATATGCGCAGATCTACGCAAATATAAGCAGATCTGCGTAGATATAAGCAGGTCTACGTGGGTATACGCAGGTATACGCAGGCTTACGAAAATTTATACAGAGTAGATAAGCGGTTGGATACGCAGATATACGCAGATAGAAAACTATCATAATAGAAAACTATCGCGATAGAAAACTATCATGATAGAAAACTATAATGATAGAAAACTTTCATGATAGAAAACTATCATGAAAGAAAACAATCGTGATAGAAAACTATCATGATAGAAAACTATCATGATAGAAAACGATCATGATAGAAAATTATCATGATGGAAAACTACATGATAGAAAACTATCATGATAGAAAACTATCGCGATAGAAAACTATCATGATAGAAGACTATCATGATAGAAAACTATCAATTTAAAAAAACTATCATGATAGAAAACTATCGTGATAGAAAACTATCATAATAGAAAACTACCATGATAGAAAACTATCATGATAGAAAACTATCATGATATAAATTATCATGATAGAATACTGTCATGATAGCAAACTTTCATGATAGAAAACTATCATGATAGAAAACTATCGTGATAGAAAGCTTCGCAGATAAACGCATATCTACGCTGATATACGTAGGTGTCTAAGCAGGTCTAAGCAGATCTACGCAGATAACCGCGGGTATACGCAGGACATTCGCAGATATACGCTGGTCTATGTAGATATACGCAGATGTACGCAGATGTACGCAGATATACGCCAAACAGATACACGCAGATCTACGCAAATCTACGCAGACATACGCAGATATACGCAGGTCAACGCAAATGTACGCAGAGCTACGCTGATGTATGCAGATTACTGCCAGGCTACGCAGATGTACGCCCATATATGCCAATTTACGCACACGCAAATTTACGCAAATATACGCAGAGCTACGTAAATATACGCAGCTATTCGCAGTCTACTATATGCATTCTACGTAGATATATGCACGTATACGCAGTATAGCAGATAGCAGATAAGTGGTTGGACACGCAGATATACGCAGATCTGCGCACATATACGCAGATATACTAGAAAACTATCATGCATGTTGCATGTTATATGTTGCATGTTGCATGATAGAAAACTATAATGATGGAAAACTATCATGATAGAGAATTATCATGGTAGAAAACTATCATGATAGAAAACTATCAATTTAAAAAACTATCATGATATAAAACTAACATGATAGAAAACTATCGTGATAAAAAGCTTCGCAGATATACGCAGGTCAACGCAAATGTACGCAGAGCTACGCTGATGTACGTAAATAGGTGCCAGGCTACGCAGTAATACGCAGATCTACGCAAATGTACGCAGATATACGCCAAATTACGCAAATATGCGCAGACCTACGCAAATATACGCAGATCTGCGTAGATATAAGTAGGTCTACGTGGGTATACGCAAGTATACGCAGGCTTACGATGAGCTACGCTGATGTACGTAGATTACTGCCAGGCTACGCAGTAATACGCAGATCTAGGCAAATGTACGCAGATATACGCCAAATTACGCAAATATGCGCAGATCTACGCAAATATAAGCAGATCTGCGTAGATATAAGCAGGTCTAAGTGGGTATATGCAGGTTTACGCAGGCTTACGAAAATTTATACAGAGTAGATAAGCGGTTGGATACGCAGATATACGCAGATAGAAAACTATCATAATAGAAAACTATCGCGATAGAAAACTATCATGATAGAAAACTATAATGATAGAAAACTTTCATGATAGAAAACTATCATGAAAGAAAACAATCGTGATAGAAAACTATCATGATAGAAAACTATCATGATAGAAAACTATCATGATAGAAAACTATCATGATAGAAAACTACCATGATAGAAAACTATCATGATAGAAAACTATCATGATATAAATTATCATGATAGAAAACTGTCATGATAGCAAATTTTCATGATAGAAAACTATCATGATAGAAAACTATCGTGATAGAAAGCTTCACAGATATACGCATATCTACGCTGATATACGTAGGTGTACGCAGGTCTAAGCAGATCTACGCAGATAACCGCGGGTATACGCAGGACATTCGCAGATATACGCTGGTCTATGTTGATATACGCAGATGAACGCAGATGTACGCAGATTACTGCCAGGCTACGCAGTAATATGCAGATCTGCGCAGATGTACGCACATATACGCCAATTTACGCATACGCAGATTTACGCAAATATACGCAGATCTACGTAAATATACGCAGCTATACGCAGTCTACTATATGCATTCTACGTAGATATATGCAGGTATACGCAGGATAGCAGATAGCAGATAAGCGGTTGGACACGCAGATATACGCAGATCTGCGCACATATACGCAGATATACTAGAAAACTATCATGCATGTTGCATGTTATGTGTTGCATGTTGCATGATAGAAAACTTTAATGATGGAAGACTATCATGATAGAGAATTATCATGATAGAAAACTATCATGATAGAAATTATCAATTTAAAAAACTATCATGATATAAAACTATCATGATCGAAAACTATCGTGATAGAAAGCTTCGCAGATATACGCAGATCTACGCTGCTATACGCAGGTATACGCAGGTCTAAGCAGATCTCCGCAGATAACCGCGGGTATACGCAGGACATTCGCAGATATACGCTGGTCCATGAAGATATACGCAGATGTACGCAGATGTACGCAGATATACGCCAAACAGATACACGCAGATCTACGCAAATCTACGCAGACATTCGCAGATATAGGCAGGTCGACGCAAATGTACGCAGAGCTACGCTGATGTACGCAGATTACTGCCTGGCTTCGCAGTAATATGCAGATCTACGCAGATGTACGCACATATACGCCAATTTGCGCATACGCAGATTTACGCATATATACGATTTATATAAATATACGCAGCTATACGCAGTCTACTATATGCATTCTACGTAGATATATGCAGGTATACGCAGGATAGCAGATAGCAGATAAGCGGTTGGACTTGCAGATATACGCAGACCTGCGCACATATACGCAGATATACTAGAAAACTATGATGCATGTTGCATGTTATGTGTTGCATGTTGCATGATAGAAAACTATAATGATGGAAAACTATCATTATAGAGAATTATCATGATAGAAAACTATCATGATAGAAAACTATCAATTTAAAAAACTATCATGATATAAAACTATCATGATCGAAAACTATCGTGATAGAAAGCTTCGCAGATATACGCAGATCTACGCTGCTATACGCAGGTATACGCAGGTCTAAGCAGATCTACGCAGATAACCGCGGGTATACGCAGGATATTCGCAGATATACGCTGGTCTATGTAGATATACGCAGATGAACGCAGATGTACGCAGATGTACGCAGATATACGACAAACAGATACACGAAGAGCTACGCAATACGCAGGTCAACGCAAATGTACGCAGAGCTACGCTGATGTACGTAGATTACTGCCAGGTTTACGCAGTAATACGCAGATCTACGCAAATGTACGCAAATGTACGCAGATATACGCTAAATTACGCAAATATGCGCAGATCAACGCAAATATACGCAGATCTGCGTAGATATGAGCAGGTCTATGTGGGTATACGCAGGTATACGCAGGCTTACGCAAATTTATACAAAGCAGATAAGCGGTTGGATACGCAGATATACTCAGATAGAAAACTATCATGATAGAAAACTATTATGATAGAAAACTATCATGATAGAAAACTATCATGATAGAAAACTATCGTGATAGAAAACTATCATGATAGAAAACTATCATGATAGAAAACTATCATGATAGAAAACTATCATGATAGAAAACTATCGCGATAGAAAACTATCATGATAGAAGACTATCATGATAGAAAACTATCAATTTAAAAAAACTATCATGATATAAAACTATCATGATAGAAAACTATCGTGATAGAAAGCTTCGCAGATATACGTAGATCTGCGCTGCCATGCGCACGTAAACGCAGATATACGCAGATCTACGCAGATGCACGCAGATAAACGCCAAATTACGAAAATATGCGCAGATCTGCATAGATATACGCAGGTCTACGTGGGTATACGCAGGTATACGCAGGCTTACGCAAATTTATACAAAGCAGATAAGCGGTTGGATACGCAGATATACGCAGATAGAAAACTATCATGATAGAAAACTATTACGATAGAAAACTATCATGATAGAAAACTATCATAATAGAAAACTATCGTGATAGAAAACTATCATGATAGAGAACTATCATGATTGAAAACTACCATGATAGAAAGCTATCATGATAGAAAACTATCATGATAGAAAACTATTATGATAGAAAACTATCATAAAAGAAAAATATCATGAAAGAAAACTATCATGATAGAATACTATCATGATAGAAAACTATCATGATAGAAAACTATCGTGATAGAAAACTATCATGATAAAAAACTATCATGATAGAAAACTATCATGATAGAAAGCTATCGTGATAGAAAACTATCATGATAGAAAACTATCATGATAGAAAACTATCATGATAGAAAACTATCGTGATAAAAAACTATCGTGATAGAAAACTATCATGATAGAAAACTATCATGATAGAAAACTATCATGATAGAAAACTATCATGATAGAAAACTATCATGATAGAAAACTATCGTGATAGAAAACTATCATGATAGAAAACTATCATGATAGAAAACTATCATGATAGAAAACTATCGTGATAGAAAACTATCATGATAGAAAACTATCATGATAGAAAACTATTATGATAGGAAACTATCATGATAGAAAACTATCATAATAGAAAACTATCATGATAGAAAACTATCGTGATAGAAAACTATCATGATAGAAAACTATCATGATAGAAAACTATCATGATAGAAAACTATCGCGATAGAAAACTATCATGATAGAAAACTATCATGATATAAATTATCATGATAGAAAACTGTCATGATATCAAACTTTCATGATAGAAAACTATCATGATAGAAAACTATCGTGATAGAAAGCCTCGCAGATATACGCATATCTACGCTGATATACGTATGTGTACGCAGGTCTAAGCAGATCTACCCAGATAACCGCGGGTATACGCAGGACATTCGCAGATATACGCTGGTCTATGTAGATATACGCAGATGTACGCAGATATACGCCAAATAGATACACGCAGATCTACGCAAATCTACGCAGACATACGCAGATATAGGCAGGTCGACGCAAATGTACGCAGAGCTACGCTGATGTACGCAGATTACTGCCAGGCTACGCAGCAATATGCAGATCTACGCAGATGTACGCACATATATGCCATTTTTCGCATACGCAGATTTACGCAAATATACGCAGATCTACGTATATATACGCAGCTATACGCAGTCTACTATATGCATTCTACGTAGATATATGCAGGTATACGCAGGATAGCAGATAGCAGATAAGCGGTTGGACACGCAGATATACGCAGATCTGCGCACATATACGCAGATATACTAGAAAACTATCATGCATGTTGCATGTTATATGTTGCATGTTGCATGATAGAAAACTATAATGATGGAAAACTTTCATGATAGAGAATTATCATGATAGAAAACTATCACGATAGAAAACTATCAATTTAAAAAACTATCATGATATAAAACTATCATGATAGAAAACTATCGTGATAGAAAGCTACGCAGATATACGCAGATCTACGCTGCTATACGCAGGTATACGCAGGTCTAAGCAGATCTACGCAGATAACCGCGGGTATACGCAGGACATTCGCAGATATACGCTGGTCTATGTAGATATACGCAGATGAACGCAGATGTACGTAGATGTACGCAGATATTCGACAAACAGATACACGCAGATCTACGCAAATCTACGCAGACATACGCAGATATACGCACGTCAACGCAAATGTACGCAGAGCTACATATATGTACAGATCTACGCAAATATACGCAGATCTGCATAGATATACGCAGGTCTACGTCGGTATACGCAGATATACGCAGGCTTACGCATATTTACGCATATTTACGCATATTTATAGAAAACTATCAAGATAGTAAACTATCATGATAGAAAACTATCATGATTGAAAACTATCATGATAGAAAACTATCATGATAGAAAACTATCATGAGAGAAAATTTTCGTGATGAAAACTATCATGATAGAAAACTATCGTGATAGCAAGCTATCATGATATAAAACTATCATGATAGAAAACTTTCATGATAGAAACCTATCATGATAGAGAACCATCGTGATAGAAAATTATCATGATAGAAAACTATCATGATAGAAAACAATCATGATAGAAAACTATCATGATAGAAAACTATCTTGATAGAAAACCATCATGATAGAAAACTATCATGATACAAAACAATCATGATAGAAAACTATCATGATAGAAAACTATCATGATAGAAAACTATCATGATAGAAAACTATCGCGATAGAAAACTATCATGATAGAAAACTATCATGATAGAAAACTATCGTGATAGAAAACTTTCATGATAGAAAACTATCTTGATAGAAAACTATCTTGATAGAAAACTATCGTGATAGAAAACTATCATGATAGAAAACTATAATGATAGAAAACCATCGTGATAGAAAACTATCATCAGAGAAAACTATCGTGATAGAAAACTATCATGATAGAAAACTATCATGATAGAAAACTATCGCGATAGAAAACTATCATGATAGAAAACTATCTTGATAGAAAACTATCATGATAGAAAACTATCATGAAAGAAAACCATCGTGATAGAAAACTATCATGATAGAAAACTTTCGTGATAGAAAACTAATATGATAAAAAACTATCATGATAGAAAACTATCATGATAGAAAACTATCATGATAGAAAACTATCATGAAAGAAAACTATCTTGATAGAAAACTATCATGATAGAAAACTATCATGATAGAAAACTATCATGATAGAAAACTATCATGATAGAAAACTACCATGATAGAAAGCTATCATGATAGAAAACTATCATGATAGAAAACTATTATGATAGAAAACTATCATAAAAGAAAAATATCATGAAAGAAAACTATCATAATAGAAAACTATCATGATAGAAAACTATCATGATAGAAAACTATCGTGATAGAAAACTATCATGATAAAAAACTATCATGATAGAAAACTATCATGATAGAAAACTATCGTGATAGAAAACTATCATCATAGAAAACTATCGTGATAGAAAACTATCATGATAGAAAACTATCATGATAGAAAAATATCATGATAGAAAATTATCATGAAAGAAAAAAATCATGATAGAAAACTATCATGATAGAAAACTATCATGATAGAAAACTATCATGATAGAAAACTATCGTGTTAGAAAACTATCATGATAAAAAACTATCATGATAGAAAACTATCATGATAGAAAACTATCGTGATAGAAAACTATCATCATAGAAAACTATCATGGTAGAAAACTATCATGATAGAAAACTATCATGAAAGAAAAATATCATGATAGAAAACTATCATGATAGAAAACTATCACGATAGAAAACTATCATGATAGAAAACTATCATGATAGAAAACTATCTATTCTACTATTTCACCAAAGAAATAAACGAATTAAAAGAAAACAACAAAAAGAAAGATGTTATCATAGAAAACATGCAAACACAAATTAACAATATGGAACAACAAATGCTAAAAAACAATGTTGACATTAAAAACATTCCACCCACTCCACAAAAAAATTTAATAGATATCGTTAAAGGAATTGGTAAAACAATTAACACTGAGATCAAAGACATCGATATCTCTGACGTATATAGAACAAATACAAATAACCCTGAAAAATCCACCATAATTGTATCATTTTTGTCAAATAAATGCAAAACACAATTTGTTAAGCAAGCGCTTGCTACTCGACCCATTGCACTAACTGAAGTAAGACAAAACACCAACAACTATAATCTTCACTCGATGCCAGCTGAGTTCAATGCTACAATTTACATCAACAACCAGCTTACAAGGCAAAATAAGCATCTCTTGTGGTTGACGAAACAGAAGGCAAAGCAAGAAAGCTGGAAATATGTGTGGGAGAGTGCGGGAAAAATATTAGCACGTAGAAATGAGAGTACACAACCGATCATGATCAACACCGCTAATGACGTGAACAATATAACGCGCACACAATAATTTATTTTTGAAGAGAGAGCAAAATAGAAATTTAAAACTTTTTATAAAAAATGAATAACACAAATGAAAACAATGAAATTATAGTCAATTATGATTGTAGGGTAAAACAAGGTTTTAGCGGCATTGATGTAAATGAATTAAAAAATAATAATTGCTGCTGTTTATGTTTTAATATTAGATCATTACGTTTACACTGGGATATTTTCTGCTTAAGTATTAGTCACTTCATAAATGAATTGAAAATAATAATTTTAGTAGAAACAAATATAAAGGACGAAGAAAAAGGATTTTATAAACTTGATGGTTTTGAACAAGAAGTTTTAAATCGAAATTGCCAAAGAGGTGGAGGAATTATGATGTTTATTCGAAAAAAATTATCTCACCAAAGAATATTTTCACCTACGGTTTCGTATGAGAACATACAAATTCATTTTACGGATGGGAGTAAGACAACATATGTTATTGGAATATATAGACCACCAGGTTTCAGTAAAAAGGCATTTATTGAAGAATTTGCCAACAATTTGGGAAACGAAATGAGAAAAGACGAAGAATTTATTGTTATGGGTGATATGAACATTGATATTCAGGATCCAAATTCAAATTCAAGCTATGTTAAAGATTATTTGGAGATGTTAGCATCGTTAAGACTAATGAACGTCATTACAAAGTGCACAAGAATTGATATTAAAAAGGGATCAAAGTCATTAATTGATCACATCTTGCTTAGTAAAGTCGATAACCCAATTTATACAGCAGTCATCGAAAGTGATATCTCTGATCAATATCCAATTTTGTACTATACAAGAGACCAAAAACTTCCAGATAAACAAAACGTCAGTTCCACGTATTTATGTAATACAAGAATTAACCATCTCATTCAGGAAGAAAATTGGAGATCGGTTTTAGAAGAGGAGGACGTTGAAAGCATGTATGATAAATTGGTTTGTAAATTGAAGGATATTTATACGAAATCAACGCTTACTAGAACACTTTCAAACAAAAGAAAAAATAATCCTTGGATAACGCCGAACATCATTGCAGAGTGCAAACAAAGAGATAAATTATACAGAAAATGGAAAAATAACAGAAGAAATATAAGCTATGAAACCGAGTACAAAACCTTACGGAATAGAATTAACAAAAATATAGCAGTACAAAAATCCAATTCCTATAAAAATCAATTTATTCAATATAAGACCGATCCGCGTAAAACATGGGGACTAATAAATGAAATACTAGGAAGAAAAAAACCGAGTAAAGATGAAACAGTGTCAAAAAACTTCAAAACAGAAATTAATTCACTTTCCAATGAATTTGCTGGGTTTTTCTCATCACAAACAGCGACCATAATACACAAATGTAGTGCCATAACATCAAATAATGCTAATCATTTTGTAGAAAACTCAATATTTACCTATGCTACAAACATTAGTGAGGTATGCACCATCATAACATCTCTTGGGCAGTATAAGTCACCTGGAGTTGATGGCATTAGAGCAGTGGACATTAGAAGGCATGCCGATATTTTTTCTCCAATCTTTTGCAAATTAATAAACCTGAGCATCACTCAATCAAAAATACCAAAACCTCTTAAGACTGCTGTGGTAAGGCCGATCTACAAAGGAGGAGTTAAAGATCAATTGAATAACTATAGGCCTATATCAATACTCCCAGTTGTAGAAAAGTGCTTAGAAGGTGTTATTGTCAAAAGGTTGCAAGGTTTTATTGAAAAACACTCTCTTATTCACAATAGCCAATATGGATTTCAAAAAAACAAAAACACAGGAAAGCTGCTTGGAGAATTTGTTAATTGTATAAACGAGAGCTTAAATAAAGGACATCATGTGATTGTCCTGTTCATGGATTTTAGCAAGGCTTTTGATACTCTGAATCACTCAAATCTATTAGAAGCGTTAAGAAGGATCGGGATACGACCCAAGCAACACATTCTCCTCTTACAGATATCTTTCAGAATTCTTAAATAAAGAGCATTCAACACTGCAAGATAACTTAAAGATGTCTCTAAGACCTAAAAAGGCCCAAAGGGGCGGAGCCAATTGTATGAAGTGAAGAGTTCTAATTAATGTCTTTGTAAGTGCTTATAAAGAGGACTTCTTTTGTTGATGTATTGACGACGTATTCAAGATATTTTAAAGAGGATTCAATATCCTCTTAAAAAGGTCTTTAAAATCTCTTTAAAAGTAAACGCGGAAGCGAGAAAAAAAATTACTTTTTCTCTTTTACGCATGCATCATGGCAATAAATAATATTTTCTCTTTCACGCATGTAAACATTGAGTTGCATTTTAATGAAATGGAATGAAACTTAAGATGAGTGGTGAAAACATAAGGAATTGTTTTAATTTCATTTATAAGAAGCTCGGCCAAGTAAGTTATTTTAATATGACAGTCTTAACATATTTTGTGAAGCATATCTAGAATGTGTTTCGACATGCGCGATCATATTTACTTTAAAGTCATAGATGCTACCCCCCTAAAAATTCACGCGCTTACAAAAATAAAGATATTTACATTTTTTTCATTTTCTTTCTAGACAAAAAAACTCATTACTGAAGTAAAAAGATGTTAATTGCATTTTGTTGGGTTATTATGTTATTTTAAGAGGTCTACACAAAATTATGAAATGAATCTGCGTTTATTTAAGCCCAAATTTTCATTTATTATATTTTATACAAAATAGTTTTAGAAATTGAAATCAATAAATATGGCGTGTAAGCGACAGGGTGCCTCTTAAATATAAATAGTTACGCAATTATTTATTTTGTTTGTTTCTAAAGCTGCATTTTATTATTTACATAAGTCACAAACAAAAAAGAGATAGAAAGTTGTCTGAGTGCTGGGACTCATGGTTAATATGTGTAAACATCAACGTTTGTTCTCACCTGCTGTCACGGCCAGCGCTTTAGCTCCAGTGGAAACCCGAAAATTTGCAGTTCAGAATTTTAGTACGGCAGATCGAGAAACAGAGTACACCAATTGATTAATATTACTTACTAGTGTCACATCTGACGTTCTGGGTCTACTAGAATATTTTTAATTTGGCAGGTGTCAAAATGTGCCAAAACTGTTGATACGGTGGATCGAAAAGCGGAGTACACCAATCGATTTAGGAGGTGGATATTACCTAGTGTCACGCCTGACCTTTGGGGTCCACTAGAATACTTTTAGTTTGACAGGTGTCAAAATGTGCCAAAAGTTTTGGTACGGCGGAATCGAAAAACGGAGTACGCTAATCGATTTAGGAGGTGGATATTACCTAATGTCCGCCTGACGTTCTGGGTCCACTGGAACACTTTTAGTTTGACAGGTGTCAAAATGTCAAATCAGAATTCCGAGAATACGCGCTACGAAACGTGCTATACTCCGTAATGTTGCACAGAGGAAAGTCCACGTTTTGATTACACATCAAAATTAAAGCTATTTTCACCCTTCTGAGTTTCGCAAAATTTTCAAAGTTTTATTCACATATTATAAACGCTTTTTCTATTATACAGATCTGATCAAAAAGTTTTATAAAATGCGGCTTATAACAATAATGTAGCCTTTTGGTCTCAAAATATAACCTATCATGCGTAGCAGATAGACAAACAAACCAAAAAATATACAAATATCAATTAAACATTTAAATACAAATATTTTAATTTTTTAAAGTTAATGACACCCTGTAAAAAATATACATAAATAAATTAATATTTTTTCCAAATCTCAAAACGTTTTAAAAAGTTCTTAAAAAACTCTTAAAAACGTCTTGGATATAGTCACTCTTCCCCAGAGTCAAATCACGCTTAATTACTTCTAAATAAGACACCATTAAGTGGTCATTAATTACTTTTTAGGTCTTAAAAAAACGAAATGTCAAACCAGTATCAATGGCAACAACCTTGTTGAACAAGTGCATAGCAAGACAAGAGGAACTTCATAAACTGATCAGATTATGGTGCAGGAAATATGATTGAACTTAGTTTGCTTCCAAAATAAATTAATGGCAGTTTTTTTCCATTTATCCCAACAGTTTCTTATATTCAACATTTTTAAAAGATATATGTAACTTCTTATAGTGAGATTTCGTTTCGCTATACAGAAACATAACTTCAAGTTGACAGATAAGAAATCAGTGCAACAATGTCTTTAAAGATATCTGGAAGACCTCTTATTCAAGATGTCTTTGAGAGAGGACGCTAGTAAACTCTTAAAATACTCTTATTTTTAAGGAGTTAAAGAGGTTTTGAAGAAGTTTCAGAAAAAGATATGAAAAAATAACTTCAAAAAGAGGTCGATAAGATGTCTTCAAGATGTCTTGAGAGAGCAAGCTAGTAAACTCTTAAGATACTCTTATTTTTAAGGAGTTAAAGAGGTTTTGAAGAAATTTCATAAAGAGATATGGAAAAATAACTTCAAAAAGAGGTCTATAAGATGTCTTTGAGAGAGCAAGCTAGTAAACTCTTAAAATACTCTTATTTTTAAGGAATTAAGAAGGTTTTGAAGAAGTTTCATAAAGAGATATGAAAAAATAACTTGAAAAAGATGTCTATAAGGTGTTTTTAAGATGTATTTATAAGTATTGGCTTTAAATTATCTTTTTAGGAGTTCATAAAGTGCTTATTAAGTGCAATGGTATCAAGAAGACTGAACTAAGATGCCATTAAGAGCTGATAAATTTATTTCAAGAACTCTGCAAGAGTTTTTGTGTTGCTTGGGGAGGTATAATGGCTGACTGGATGACGGACTACCTTCACAACAGAATGTGCTGCGTCAAGACAAATGATGTGTTTAGTGAGGAAAAGGAGGTGCAATATGGAGTACCACAGGGATCTAATTTGGGTCCACTATTATTCATCCTTTATACAAACGAGTTACTTCGAGTATTTAAGCAAAGCATACCATTCGCTTTTGCTGACGATACTGCGATTGTTGTTCGTCATAGGTCTCTGGACACGGCGACAATTGTGATGCAAGATGAATTCAATGCGGCTGTTAGATGGTGTCATGACAACGGATTAGTGATAAATACTTCAAAAACAAAAATGATGCATATCCGAAGCCCACATTTCAAAATAACAGAAAAGCAGATTTACTTCAGAAATGATGCTTGCCCTAATACTTCGAACGAGTGCATTGACATAGTTGAAAGTTACAAATATCTTGGAGTGGTAATAGACTGCCATTTTCTATGGGACAAACATATTGACAAATTAAGAAAGGATCTGAAGAAGGCCCTATACGCTCTTTCCCATTTGCGGTACCATGCTTCCGAACCAGTTTTAAGACAGGTATATTATTCTTTAGTAGAGTCAAGATTACGATATGGAATACTTGCTTGGGGTAACGCAGCAACAACCCACATCCAAAAGCTACAAAAACTTCAAAATTCAGCACTGAAACACTTACAAAACAGTAACATACGACATAGAGACACGTTCTTCAAGTGGAACAAATTTTCAAAATGGCGATAATTTTAGAATACCACAATGATAGACGTTTCATTCGACCAATCGAGCACGAGGTAAGCACCAGACGTCGGGCCCAAGGTATGCTACTAATTCCAAGGAACTACAACACATATGGTAGAAGACAACTTCAATACATCGTTCCTTCAATAATCAACACATTACCTCGAGAGCAAGTAAATATCCAAAATTTTAAAACTAGAAAAAAAAACAACTAAAAAACTTCTTTTTGAATTGCTAAAATTAAATTCATTATTTTGTATTTTCTTCATAATTATTTTTTTTTGTGCTCTTGAACTCACTTTATTATTGAAAACAATAAGAAAACACAATCTTCTGCAGACAAGCCAAGGCTTCGCAGGAACTTATTAAAATTGTAAATATATTTCAGAAATAATAAAGTTTTTAAATACTCAAAAAAAAAATATCATGATAGAAAACTATCATGATAGAAAACTATCGTGATAGAAAAATATCATTATAGAACACTATCATGATAGAAAACTATCAATTTAAAAAACTATCATGATAGAAAACTATAATGATAGAAAACTATCGTGATAGAAAACTATCATGATAGAAAACTATCAATTTAAAAAACTATCATGATAGAAAACTATAATGATAGAAAACTATCGTGATAGAAAACTATCATGATAGAAAACTATCGTGATAGAAAACTATCATGATAGAAAACTATCATGATAGAAAACTATCAATTTAAAAAACTATCATGATAGAAAACTATAATGATAGAAAACTATCGTGATAGAAAACTATCATGATAGAAAACTATCGTGATAGAAAACTATCATGATAGAAAACTATCATGATAGTAAACTATCATGAGAGAATATTTTCGTGATAGAAAACTATCTACTACTATAGAAAACTATCGTGATAGCAAGCTATCATGATATAAAACTATCATGATAGAAAACTTTCATGATAGAAACCTATCATGATAGAAAACCATCGTAATAGAAAATTATTATGATAGAAAACTATCATGATAGAAAACTATAATGATAGAAAACTATCGTGATAGAAAACTATCATGATAGAAAACTATCGTGATAGAAAACTATCATGATAGAAAACTATCATGATAGAAAACTATCATGATAGAAAACTGTCGTGATAGAAAACTATTACGATTGAAAACTATCATGATAGAAAACTATCGTGATAGAAAACTATCATTATAGAAAACTATCATGATAGAAAACTATCATGATAGAAAACTATCATGATAGACAACTATCATGATAGAAAACTTTCATGATAGAAAACTATCATGATAGAAAACCATCGTGATAGAAAACTATCATGATAGAAAACTATCATGATAGAACACTATCATGATAGAAAACTTTCATGATAGAAAACTATCATGATAGAAAACCATCGTGATAGAAAACTATCATGATAGAAAACTATCATGATAGAAAACTATCATGATAGAAAACTATCATGAAAGAAAACTATCATGATAGAAAACTATAATGATAGAAAACTATCGTGATAGAAAACTATCATGATAAAAACTATCATGATAGAAAACTATCATGATAGAAAACTATCATGATAGAAAACTTTTATGATAGAAAACTATCATGATAGAAAACTTTCATGATAGAAAACTATCATGATAGGGAACTATCATGATAGAAAACTATCGCGATAGAAAACTATCATGATAGAAAACTATCATGATAGAAAACTTTCATGATAGAAAACTATCATGAAAGAAAACAATCGTGATAGAAAACTATCATGATAGAAAACTATCATGATAGAAAAATATCATGATAGAAAACTGTCATGATAGAAAACTATCATGATAGAAAACTACCATGATAGAAAACTATCATGATAGAAAACTATCATGATATAAATTATCATGATAGAAAACTGTCATGATAGCAAATTTTCATGATAGAAAACTATCATGATAGAAAACTATCGTGAAAGCTTCGCAGAGATACGCATATCTACGCTGATATACGTAGGTGTACGGAGGTCTAAGCAGATCTACGCAGATAACCGCGGGTATACGCAGGACATTCGCAGATATACGCTGGTCTATTTAGATATACGCAGATGTACGCAGATATACGCAAAACAGATACACGCATATCTACGGAAATCTACGCAGACACACGCAGATATACGCAAGTCGACGTAAATGTACGCAGAGCTACGCTGATGTACGCAGATTACTGCCAGATCTGCGCAGATGTACGCACATATACGCCAATTTACGCATACGCAGATTTACGAAAATATACGCAGATCTACGTTAATATACGCAGCTATACGCAGTCTACTATACGCATTCTACGTATATATATGCAGGTATACGCAGGATAGCAGATAGCAGATAAGCGGTTGGACACGCAGATATACGCAGATCTGCGCACATATACTCAGATATACTAGAAAACTCTCATGCATGTTGCATGTTATATGTTGCATGTTGCATGATAGAAAACTATAATGATGGAAAACTATCATGATAGAGAATTATCATGATAGAAAACTATCATAATAGAAAACTATCAATTTAAAAAAACTATCATGATATAAAACTATCATGATAGAAAACTATCAAGATAGAAAGCTTCGCAGATATACGCAGATCTACGCTGCTATACGCAGGTAAACGCAAGTCTAAGCAGATCTACGCAGATAACCGCGGGTATACGCAGGACATTCGCAAATATACGCTGGTCTATGTAGATATACGCAGATGAACGAAGATGTACGCAGATAAACGCAGATGTACGCAGATATACGACAAACAGATACACGCAGATCTACGCAAATCTACGCAGATATACGCAGGTCAACGCAAATGTACGCAGAGCTACGCTGATGTACGTAGATTACTGCCAGGCTACGCAGTAATACGCAGATCTACGCAAATGTACGCAGATATACGCAAAATTACGCAAATATGCGCAGATCTACACAAATATACGCAGATCTGCGTAGATATAAGCAGGTCTACGTGCCCAACTAACAATTTTGCCCCTATAATCATCCAAAGAAGCTTCATATAATCATCTCTTGCAATCATATAAGCACTATATAATAGTCCATAGAATTGAAAGGGCGCACATTTTAAACTCCTATTGGACCTTTATGGTCTAAATTCAGTTGCCCCCGAAAACACTTACTGGACTCAATTTAGAGGTCTTATAGAAGAAGGTGGAAAAATAAAAAAAAATATTTCACAATTGATTTATATTTATTAATTTATATTTTTATTTTATTTTATTAATTTTCTGATATTCTATTTGAAAGTTTTTATCTGAAATACAATCTTAGAATTTATTAGATATTATTTAAGTTATACAAATTACAAGGTTTCTGTGAGATTCGAACGATGGTCCTCTCGCACTGAAAGTCCACCACGCTAACCGCTCGACCATGGAAGAATATAATTACGATGAAAAAAAACGTATTCACTTTCTCCACACTGCTGGTTTGTGTCTATACTCTTTAGTATACCAGAAGTGGTTTGTGTTTTTACTAGTACAGCAGAAATGGTTTGTGGCTAAACTTAGCAAGTACCAGAAACTAATATAGAGATTGTATAATAATTTTACAGGATGACTATAGAACAAAAGCTCCGTCGTCATTTCATAAAAGCAATATAGAGAGATTATAGAAACATTGGTATATCGCTTCTATCAACCTGATAAAATTAGCATCAGAAAATATACCAACAAGGTATTTACTTCACGTCAGAGGGTAATAGGCGCGCTATAGAAACAAATAACACTATAATGTCTGAACTGCGAAGCAATTTTGTTAGTTGGGTGGGTATACGCAGGTATACGCAGGGTTACGCAAATTTATACAAAGTAGATAAGCGGATGGATACGCAGATAGAAAACTATCATGATAGAAAACTATCGCGATAGAAAACTATCATGATAGAAAACTATCATGATAGAAAACTTTCATGATAGAAAACTATCATTAAAGAAAACCATCGTGATAGAAAACTATCATGATAGAGAACTATCATGATAGAAAACTATCATGATAAAAAACTATCATGATAGAAAACTATCGCGATAGAAAACTATCATGATAGAAAACTATCATGATAGAAAACTATCGTGATAGAAAACTATCATGATAGAAAACTATCGTGATAGAAAACTATCATGATAGAAAACTATCATGATAGAAAACTATCATGATGGAAAACTATCATGATAGAAAACTATCATGATAGAAAACTATCATGATAGAAAACTATCGTGATAGAAAGCTTCGCAGATATACGCATATCTACGCTGATATACGTAGGTGTACGCAGGTCTAAGCAGATCTACGCAGATAACCGCGGGTATACGCAGGACATTCGCAGATATACGCTGTTCTATGTAGATATACGCAGATGTACGCAGATGTACGCAGATATACGCCAAACAGATACACGCAGATCTACGCAAATCTACGCAGACATACGCAGATATACGCAGGTCGACGCAAATGTACGCAGAGCTACGCTGATGTACGCAGATTACTGCCAGGCTACGCAGTAATATGCAGATCTACGCAGATGTACGCACATATACGCCAATTTACGCATACGCAGATTTACGAAAATATACGCAGATCTACGTTAATATACGCAGCTATACGCAGTCTACTATACGCATTCTACGTAGTATTTGCAGGTATACGCAGGATAGCAGATAGCAGATAAGCGGTTGGACACGCAGATATACGCAGATCTGCGCACATATACGCATATATACTAGAAAAATATCTTGCATGTTGCATGTTATATGTTCCATGTTGCATGATAGAAAACTATAATGATGGAAAACTATCATGATAGAGAATTATCATGATAGAAAACTATCAATTTAAAAAACTATCATGATATAAAACTATCATGATAGAAAACTATCATGATAGAAAGCTTCGCAGATATACGCAGATCTACGCTGCTATACGCAGGTATACGCAGGTCTAAGCAGATCTACGCAGATAACCGCGGGTATACGCAGGACATTCGCAGATATATGCTGGTCTATGTAGATATACGCAGATGAACGCAAATGTACGCAGATGTACGCAGATATACGACAAACAGATACACGCAGATCTACGCAAATCTACGCAGGCATACGCAGATATACGCAGGTCAGGCACGAGGCGTGACTTTTTTAGTAGCGGAAGGCACTTAACATAAAACCAAAAAGTAAAGACCTTTTTTTTAAGATCACATTTGTTTGTTTTTTTAATTCTTCTTAATCATTATTTTATACCTATGTACATAAAATAATTAAATAATTAAATAATTAAAATTAAATGATTCTATGCGAACAGAACCAAACATTTTTAAAGACACCATTGCACTTAAATATGAACCGCACTCTTTTCCATGCCTTTTGCCGGCTTTTGAAAAATTGTTAATATCATTAAACCTCGCACTGTTCCACACACTTTTTTCGTTTGCAAATAAAAGGCAAGGCCAACAGTACAACATATTTGTTCTTGAACATCCTGTTAACCACGAAAAAATTTCATATGATTGCATCGAAAAATGCCTAGTACACCGCTTTGTAACGGTGTTCATAATTACACAAGATTTCGGTCTTCCACCATCTATTATGTTTTTTTTTTTTTTTCATCAAACGATCTAGCTGAAAATGGTTTATCGAAAATACTTTCTATAGCGCAGTTACAGGAATTCTTATTTTTTCCCAAAAAGAATACATAAATTACAATTGAAAACAGGTGGATTGCTTATATCGCACACGGCCACGAAACTAATTAAAAAACTACCACCTTAGACCCTATTCCCACTCACACAAAAAATATCTTTTCTAACCCTTTCTTCTATGAAATTTAACTCATTATCAGTTTGAGACAGTACGCAACTCAATAGATACATCTTTGTTTTACCTCTATCTCTACTAGTTTTGTTTCATGGAATATGCAGAATGCATTCACTCAACTCATTCTTCATACGTTGGTCAAATGGCGAGAAACAAAAAAAAATTACTTTGACTTTGTGTTGGGATCTAAGCTAAGTATGCGAAATAATGGAATGCCTACCAGTTGTGCATTCTAGTTTTTGATGAAGCATTGTATGAATAGTGGTGGGTTATGTTGTATTCTCAATTTGGTTGGAGTTGAAGTAGTAGGGTAATTTGAAATTGATTTAAGAAAGCGACAGTAAAGAATGCATATCTGTTACGCATTCTTTAGTAATTTTGGTAAAAGATGATAATGGTCTCACAATGATGTTGGAATTTAATTCACAGAATGAAGATTTGATTATAGTAGAAAATAAAAGTAAATAGGTACCTATATCGTAACGGGAAAATGAATACGATTTGCAAGTTCGAATTTAATTCTTTGCTCCTACGATTTTTTTAATTTGTTCAACGGAAGCACTCATTCCACTCATTATATGGACGCTTCGTCCATGACGCAGGTCAACGCAAATGTACGCAGAGCTACGCTGATGTACGTAGATTACTACCAGACTACGCAGTAATACGCATATCTACGCAAATGTACGCAGATATACGCAAAACTACGCAAATATGCGCAGATCTACGCAAATATACGCAGGCTTACGCAAATTTATACAAAGTAGGTAAGCGGTTGGATACGCAGATATACGCAGATAGAAAACTATCATGATAGAAAACTATCATGATAGAAAACTATCATGATAGAAAACTATCATGATAGAAAACTATCATGATAGAAAACTATCATGATAGAAAACTATCATGATAGAAAACTATCATGAGAGAAAATTTTCGTGATACAAAACTATCATGATAGAAAACTATCGTGATAGCAAGCTAACATGATATATAACTATCATGATAGAAAACTTTCATGATAAATACCTATCATGATAGAAAACCATCGTGATAGAAAATTATCATGATAGAAAACTATCATGATAGAAAACTATAATGATAGAAAACTATCGTGATAGAAAACTATCATGATAGAAAACTATCGTGATGTAAAACTATCATGATAGAAAACTATCGTGATAGAAAACTGTCACGATTGAAAACTATCATGATAGAAAACTATCGTGATAGAAAACTATCATGATAGAAAACTATCATGATAGAAAACTATCATGATAGAAAACTATCATGATAGAAAACTTTCATGATAAAAAACTATCATGATAGAAAACCATCGTGATAGAAAACTATCATGATAGAAAACTATCATGATAGAAAACTATCATGATAGAAAACTATCATGATAGAAAACTATAATGATAGAAAACTATCGTGATAGAAAACTATCATGATAGAAAACTCTCATGACAGAAAACTATCATGATTGAAAACTATCTTGATAGAAAACTGTCATGATAGAAAACTATCATGATAGAAAACTACCATGATAGAAAACTATCATGATAGAAAACTATCATGATATAAATTATCATGATAGAAAACTGTCATGATAGCAAACTTTCATGATAGAAAACTATCATGATAGAAAACTATCGTGATAGAAAACTATCATGATAGAAAACTATCATGATAGAAAACTATCATGATAGAAAACTTTCATGATAGAAAACTATCATGATAGAAAACCATCGTGATAGCAAACTATCATGATAGAAAACTATCATGATAGAAAACTATCATGATAGAAAACTATCATGATAGAAAACTATCATGATAGAAAACCGTCATGATAGAAAACTGTCATGATAGAAAACTCTCATGACAGAAAACCATCGTGATAGAAAACTATCATGATAGAAAGCTTCGCAGATGTACGCAGATGTACGCAGATATACGCCAAACAGATACACGCAGATCTACGCAAATCTACGCAGACTTACGCAGATATACGCAGGTCAACGCAAATGTACGCAGAGCTACGCTGATGTACGCAGATTACTGCCAGGCAACGCAGTAATATGAAGATCTACGCAGATGTTCGCACATATACGCCAATTTACGCATACGCAGATTTACGCAAATATACGCAGATCTTCGTAAATATACGCAGCTATACGCAGTCTACTATATGCATTCTACGTAGATATATGCAGGTATACGCAGGATAGCAGATAGCAGATAAGCGGTTGGACACGCAAATATACGCAGATCTGCGCACATATACGCAGATATACTAGAAAACTATCATGCATGTTGCATGTTATATGTTGCATGTTGCATGATAGAAAACTATAATGATGGAAAACTATCATGATAGAAAATTATCATGATAGAAATCATTCATGATAGAAAACTATCAATTTCAAAAACTATCAATTTCAAAAACTATCATGATATAAAACTATCATGATAGAAAACTATCGTGATTGAAAGCTTCGCAGATATACGCAGATCTACGCTGCTATACGCAGGTATACGCAGGTCTTAGCAGATCTACGCAGATAACCGTGGGTATACGCAGGACATTTGCAGATATACGCTGGTCTATGTAGATATACGCAGATGAACGCAAATGTACGCAAATGTACGCAGATGTAAACAGATATACGACAAACAGATACACGCAGATCTACGCAAATCTATGCAGACATACGCAGATATACGCAGGTCAACGCAAAGGTATGCAGAGCTACGCTGATGTACGTAGATTACTGACAGGCTACGCAGTAATACTTAGGTCTACGCAAATGTACGCAGATATTTATTTATTTATTTATTTATTTCATCAATGGATTACAGTCTGCTGATTACATTTAATATGATAAATAAGCTTACAAGATAAAAATATTATATATATGTACATTAAATATTAAAACATAGCTTTGATACAAAACAGTTAATTGATTAACAAACAGTATGATTATACAGATTTACACATGATAAGTTCAAAAGTTTAATACTTGTCGTTTAAATTGATCCCTACTCACTACAATGTCGACTTCATTGCAGACGGAATTAAACAATGTCAAGGATCGTGAAATAGGCTCATTTAAACCATAATTGGTTCTATGATTAGACACATAAAAAAGTACACGTCTGTTTCTAAGTAATCTTTCCGGGACATAGAACTTTATTAGAGACAATAATTCAATTGAATCGATACGATTACATAAAATATCTTTAATAAATACTATGCTTTGAGTATTTCTTCTAACTTCGAGCGTTTTCAAATCAATAAGTGCACATCTTGAAGTATAGTTCGGCATTTCACCTATTTAATTTAGATTACGAAGTGCGAATCTGGTAAATCTTTTCTGAATTCGTTCTATTCTTTGTACACCATTCGCATAAAATGGACTCCAAATTACAGAACAATATTCAAGATAGGGGAGAACTAATGAATTAAATAAGGTTTTAAGGGTATATACGTCTCTAAATTCTTTTGAGTTTCGTCTTATAAAACCAAGCATTGAATTACCTTTGGATACTACAAAATCTATGTGCGCTCTGAAGTCCAATTGTGAATCTACAAACACACCAAGATCCTTCACTAATTCGACCCTTGAAAGTGGTTCATGGTTGAAATTATATAAATAATTTATAGCGTTAAATGACCTGGTTGCACTAAAAATCTTGCATTTCAAAAAATTTAACTCAAGGTGATTGTATTCACACCACTTTAAGAAAAGATCAATTTCCATCTGAAAACTTAAACAATCATTTAAAGATTGAATTGGATAAAAAATTTTCACATCGTCAGCATACATTAAACATTTAGATTTATGAAAGGTTAAAGGTAAGTCATTAATAATAAAATGCACGACTGGATCGCACGTACTTGCTCTTATGTTCAAGTTGTGTGGGACTTAAGAACTTTAAAAAATATTCAAGTAATTATGGAAAAAGTATAAAAAGCATTTAAATCGTTCTTTTAATTGTATAAACAGTCTGATAAATAACTTAGAGCTTAAAAAAAAGTATGCCATTTGATTACTTGAAAAAATATGAATTTATGCAAAAAAAAAATTTAAAATCGTTGGAGCCGTTTTCTTAAAAATTAATTTTTTATATATAAAATTTTTGTAACATTTTTCAAAAAAAAATTTGGTATGCAAATTTTGAGTGTATATTAATATACATTTAAAACTGAAGTTTCAAAATAATTCATCAACCCATTTTTGAAATATTGAATTTTCAAAAAAAAATTTGAATCTTTTTTTAAAAATCCAAAATTTATTTCTTTCAAAATTTTGGTATGCAGTATTATTTATATTTTAACAAAGCTTTTGTGTAAAATTTTTTATTGAAATCGGATGAGCGGTTAATGAGAAAACCTAGAATCAAAAAAACCGTTATATGGCAGGTACCGTTAATAAATCTTTTTGGTGATTTTTTTTCTTATTAAAAGGTACACCATATCTACAATAATACACTGAATTTTTTGTATCAAAATCGTTGGAGCCGTTTTTGAGATAAATAAGCTTTTCCTTAACGGTTGTATGGCAAGTACCGTTATTTTTTGAGCTAAAAAAAAAATTTCAATTTCCCCTCTGGAGAGTTAACAAAAAACCTTAAGTTCAAAATTTGAAGAAAATCGCTTCAGTGGTTTAGGCTGTAGGTTGAGGTACGGACAGACAGACAGACAGACAGACAGACAGACAGACAGACAGACAGAATTGTGCCACCCACTTTTTTCGTGTTCTCTATCATCGTAATGTCATGTTTGATTGTTATCTCAAATTTTTTTTTTTGCACGAATCCAAAACTTGCCCTATAGTACCTATATCGCAAGTAAAAATGAGGAAAAGCAATGGACCAAGGTGACTTCCCTGAGGAAGACCTGAATCAACACTAATAGGATTAGAGTAATACCCAGAAATATTGACAATTTGACTTCTATCAGATAGGTATGACTCTAGCCATAAAAGAAAATGGCTATCACAGCCTAATAACTTTAGTTTATGGAGTAGTAAACCATGGTGGACTCGGTCAAAAGCCTTAATAAAATCCGTATAGAGTACATCTACTTGGAATCCCTTTTCGATTTCATTTAAACAAAAGTTAGTGAAAAGAACGAGATTTGTGGCCGATGAGCGACCTTTAAAAAAACCATGTTGACTAGGCGATAAGAACTGTTTCACGGATGAATAGAATTTATCAGTAATAATCTTTTCAAGAAGTTTTGGAATAGCTGAAATTTTCGAAATTGGCCTATAATTTTTAATCAATTGTTTGGGACCACTTTTATAGATAGGGTTGATAAATGATATTTTCCACTCGTCCACAAACTCTGCTGACAAGAGTGATTTGTTATATAGGAGTGTCAGAGGAAAACAGATAGATGAGGAGCATTTTGATAAGAAAAGGGGAGGAATTTTATCATAGCCTGCTTTTTTAGAAATATCCAATTCACATAAAGCCTCTAAGACTTCATTCACAGACAGATGCGGAAGACAAAAATTAATGTTGGCATTGAAATTTGAATACTTTGACCTGAGATCCTCGATTATGTCTTTATTGTAAGACGATTTAAAAAATTTTGCAAAAAGGTCGGTAGAAGATTGTATAATCATTCGATTTTTCATTTTCATATTCCATACACTGTGGAAACTGAGATACATTATTGCGCTTCGAATTTATAAAAATATACGCCAAGTTACGCAAATATGCGCAGATCTACGCAAATATACGCAGATCTGCGTAGATATAAGCAGGTCTACGTGGGTATACGCAGGTATACGCAGGCTTACGCAAATTTATACAAAGTAGATAAGCGGTTGGATACGCAGATAAACGCAGATAGAAAACTATCATGATAGAAAAATATCATAATAGAAAACTATCATGATAGAAAACTATCATGAGAGAAAATTATCATGATAGAAAACTATCAAGATAGAAAACTATCGTGATAGAAAACTATCATGATAGAAAACTATCGTGATAGAAAACTATCATGATAGAAAACTATCGTGATAGAAAACTATCATGATAAAAACTATCATGATAGAAAACTATCATGATAGAAAACTATCATGATAGAAAACTATCATGTTAGAAAACTACCGTGATAGAAAACTATCACGATTGAAAACTATCATGATAGAAAACTATCATGATAGAAAACTATCGTGATAGAAAACTATCATGATAAAAACTATCATGATAGAAAACTATCATGATAGAAAACTATCGTGATAGAAAACTATCATGATAGAAAACTATCGTGATAGAAAACTATTATGATAGAAAACTATCATGATAGAAAATTATCATGATAGAAAACTATCAAGATAGAAAACTATCGTGATAGAAAACTATCATGATAGAAAACTATCATGATAGAAAACTATCATGATAGAAAACTATCGCGATAGAAAACTATCGTGATAGAAAACTATCATGATAGAAAACTATCATGATAGAAAACTATCGTGATAGAAAACTATCATGATAGAAAACTATCATGATAGAAAACTATCATGTTAGAAAACTATCGTGATAGAAAACTATCACGATTGAAAACTATCATGATAGAAAACTATCATGATAGAAAACTATCATGATAGAAAACTATCATGATAAAAACTATCATGATAGAAAACTATCATGATAGAAAACTATCGTGATAGAAAACTATCATGATAGAAAACTATCGTGATAGAAAACTATTATGATAGAAAACTATCATGATAGAAAATTATCATGATAGAAAACTATCAAGATAGAAAACTATCGTGATAGAAAACTATCATGATAGAAAACTATCATGATAGAAAACTATCATGATAGAAAACTATCGCGATAGAAAACTATCGTGATAGAAAACTATCATGATAGAAAACTATCATGATAGAAAACTATCATGTTAGAAAACTATCGTGATAGAAAACTATCACTATCATGATAGAAAACTATCACGATAGAAAACCGTCATGATAGAAAACTGTCATGCTAGAAAACTATCATGACAAAAAACTATCATGATAGAAAACTATCGTGATAGAAAACTATCATGATAGAAAACTATCGTGATAGCAAGCTAACATGATATAAAACTATCATGATGGAAAACTTTCATGATAAAAACCTATCATGATAGAAAACCATCGTGATAGAAAATTATCATGATAGAAAACTATCATGATAGAAAACAATAATGATAGAAAACTATCGTGATAGAAAACTATCATGATAGAAAACTATCGTGATAGAAAACAATCATGATAGAAAACTATCATGATAGAAAACTATCATGATAGAAAACTATCATGATAGAAAACCGTCATGATAGAAAACTGTCATGATAGAAAACTATAATGATAGAAAACTATCGTGATAGAAAACTATCACGATTGAAAACTATCATGATAGAAAACTATCGTGATAGAAAACTATCATGATAGAAAACTATCATGATAGAAAACTATCGTGATAGAAAACTATCATGATAGAAAACTATCATGATAGAAAACTATCATGTTAGAAAACTATCGTGATAGAAAACTATCACGATTGAAAACTATCATGATAGAAAACTATCGTGATAGAAAACTATCATGATAGAAAACTATCATGATAGAAAACTATCATGATAGAAAACTATCATGATAGAAAACTATCATGATAGAAAACTATCATGGTAGAAAAACATCGTGATAGAAAACTATTATGATAGAAAACTAACATGATAGAAAACTATCATGATAGAAAACTATCATGATAGAAAACTATCACGATAGAAAACCGTCATGATAGAAAACTATCAATTTAAAAAACTATCATGATATAAAACTATCATGATAGGAAACTATCATGATAGAAAACTATCGTGATAGAAAACTATCATGATAGAAAAATAACGTGATAGAAAACTATCGTGATAGAAAACTATCATGATAGAAAACTATCATGATAGAAAACTATCATGATAGAAAACTATCATGATAGAAAACTATCACGATTGAAAACTATCATGATAGAAAATTATCGTGATAGAAAACTATCATGATAGAAAACTATCATTAAAGAAAACTATCATGACATAAAACTATCATGATAGAAAACTTTCATGATAGAAACCTATCATGATAGAAAACTATCATGATAGAAAACTATCATGATAGAAAACTATCATGATAGAAAACTATCATGATAGAAAACTATCATGAGAGAAAATTTTTGTGATAGAAAACTATCATGATAGAAAACTATCGTGATAGCAAGCTATCATATATATATATATCGTGATAGCAAGCTATCATGATATAAAACTATCATGATAGAAAACTTTCATGATAGAAACCTATCATTATAGAAAACCATCGTGATAGAAAATTATCATGATAGAAAACTATCATGATAGAAAACTATCGTCATAGAAAACTATCGTGATAGAAAACTATCATGATAGAAAAATATCATAATAGAAAACTATCATGATAGAAAACCATCATGATAGAAAACTATCATGAGAGAAAATTTTCGTGATAGAAAACTATCATGATAGAAAACCATCATGATAGAAAACTATCATGATAGAAAACTATCATGATAGAAAAATATCATGATAGAAAACTATCATGATAGAAAACCATCATGATAGAAAACTATCATGATAGAAAACTATCATGATAGAAAACTATCATGATAGAAAACCATCATGATAGAAAACTATCATGAGAGAAAATTTTCGTGATAGAAAACTATCATGATAGAAAACTATCATGATAGAAAACTATCGTGATAGCAAGCTATCATGATATAAAACTATCATGATAGAAAACTTTCATGATAGAAACCTATCATGATAGAAAACTATCATGATAGAAAACTATCATGATAGAAAACTATCATGATAGAAAACTATCATGATAGAAAACTATCATGAGAGAAAATTTTTGTGATAGAAAACTATCATGATAGAAAACTATCGTGATAGCAAGCTATCATATATATATATATCGTGATAGCAAGCTATCATGATATAAAACTATCATGATAGAAAACTTTCATGATAGAAACCTATCATTATAGAAAACCATCGTGATAGAAAATTATCATGATAGAAAACTATCATGATAGAAAACTATCGTCATAGAAAACTATCGTGATAGAAAACTATCATGATAGAAAAATATCATAATAGAAAACTATCATGATAGAAAACCATCATGATAGAAAACTATCATGAGAGAAAATTTTCGTGATAGAAAACTATCATGATAGAAAACTATCATGATAGAAAACTATCGTGATAGCAAGCTATCATGATATAAAACTATCATGATAGAAAACTTTCATGATAGAAACCTATCATGATAGAAAACTATCATGATAGAAAACTATCATGATAGAAAACTATCATGATAGAAAACTATCATGATAGAAAACTATCATGAGAGAAAATTTTTGTGATAGAAAACTATCATGATAGAAAACTATCGTGATAGCAAGCTATCATATATATATATATCGTGATAGCAAGCTATCATGATATAAAACTATCATGATAGAAAACTTTCATGATAGAAACCTATCATTATAGAAAACCATCGTGATAGAAAATTATCATGATAGAAAACTATCATGATAGAAAACTATCGTCATAGAAAACTATCGTGATAGAAAACTATAATGATAGAAAACTATCGTGATAGAAAACTATCATGATAGAAAACTATCATGATAGAAAACTATCATGATAGAAAACTATCATGATAGAAAACTATCATGATAGAAAACTATCGTGATAGAAAACTACCACGATTGAAAACTATCATGATAGAAAACTATCGTGAGAGAAAACTATCATGATAGAAAACTATCATGATAGAAAACTATCATGATAGAAAACTATCATGATAGAAAACTATCATTAAAGAAAACTATCATGACATAAAACTATCATGATAGAAAACTATCATGATAGAAAACTACCATGAGAGAAAATTTTCGTGCTACAAAACTATCATGATAGAAAACTATCGTGATAGCATGCTAACATGATATAAAACTATCATGATAGAAAACTTTCATGATAAAAACCTATCATGATAGAAAACCATCGTGATAGAAAATTATCATGATAGAAAACTATCATGATAGAAAACTATCACGATTGAAAACTATCATGATAGAAAATTATCGTGATAGAAAACTATCATGATAGAAAACTATCATGATAGAAAACTATCATGATAGAAAACTATCATGATAGAAAACTATCGTGATAGAAAACTATCATGATAGAAAACTGTCATGATAGAAAACTATCACGATTGAAAACTATCATGATAGAAAATTATCGTGATAGAAAACTATCATGATAGAAAACTATCATGATAGAAAACTATCATGATAGAAAACTATCATGATAGAAAACTTTCATGATAGAAAACTTTCATGGTAGAAAACCATCGTGATAGAAAACTGTTATGATAGAAAACTATCATGTTAGAAAACTATCACGATTGAAAACTATCATGATAGAAAACTATCGTGATAGCATGCTAACATGATATAAAACTATCATGATAGAAAACTATCATGATAGAAAACTATCATGATAGAAAACTATCGTGATAGAAAACTATCATGATAGAAAACTGTCATGATAGAAAACTATCACGATTGAAAACTATCATGATAGAAAATTATCGTGATAGAAAACTATCATGATAGAAAACTATCATGATAGAAAACTATCATGATAGAAAACTATCATGATAGAAAACTTTCATGATAGAAAACTTTCATGGTAGAAAACCATCGTGATAGAAAACTGTTATGATAGAAAACTATCATGTTAGAAAACTATCACGATTGAAAACTATCATGATAGAAAACTATCGTGATAGCATGCTAACATGATATAAAACTATCATGATAGAAAACTACCATGAGAGAAAATTTTCGTGCTACAAAACTATCATGATAGAAAACTATCGTGATAGCATGCTAACATGATATAAAACTATCATGATAGAAAACTTTCATGATAAAAACCTATCATGATAGAAAACCATCGTGATAGAAAATTATCATGATAGAAAACTATCATGATAGAAAACTATCACGATTGAAAACTATCATGATAGAAAATTATCGTGATAGAAAACTATCATGATAGAAAACTATCATGATAGAAAACTATCATGATAGAAAACTATCATGATAGAAAACTTTCATGATAGAAAACTTTCATGGTAGAAAACCATCGTGATAGAAAACTGTTATGATAGAAAACTATCATGTTAGAAAACTATCATGATAGAAAACTATCATGATAGAAAACTATCATGATAGAAAACCGTCATGATAGAAAACTGTCATGATAGAAAACTATCATGACAAAAAATTATCATGATTGAATACTATCTTGATAGAAAACTGTCATGATAGAAAACTATCATGATAGAAAATTACCATGATAGAAAACTATCATGATAGAAAACTATCATGATAGAAAACTATCGTGATAGAAAACTGCCATGATAGCAAACTTTCATGATAGAAAACTATCATGATAGAAACTATCGTGATAGAAAGCTCCGCAGATATACGCATATCTACGCTGATATACGTAGGTGTACGCAGGTCTTAGCAGATCTACGCAGATAACCGTGGGTATACGCAGGACATTTGCAGATATACGCTGGTCTATGTAGATATACGCAGATGTACGCAGATATACGCCAAACAGATACACGCAGATCTACGCAAATCTACGCAGACATACGCAGATGTACGCAGGTCGACGCAAATCTACGCAGAGCTACGCTGATGTACGCAGATTACTGCCAGGCTACTCAGTAATATGCAGATCTACGCAGATGTACGCACATATACGTCAATTTACGCATACGCAGATTTACGCAAATATACGCAGATCTACGTAAATATACGCAGCTATACGCAGTCTACTATACGCATTCTACGTATATATATGCAGGTATACGCAGTATTGCAGATAGCAGATAAGTGGTTGGACACGCAGATATACGCAGATCTGCGCACATATACGCAGATATACTAGAAAACTATCATGCATGTTGCATGTTATATGTTGCATGTTGCATGATAGAAAACTACAATGATGGAAAACTATCATGATAGAGAATTATCATGATAGAAAACTATCATGATAGAAAACTTTCAATTTAAGAAACTATCATGATATAAAACTATCATGATAGAAAACTATCGTGATAGAAAGCTTCGCAGATATACGCAGATCTACGCTGCTATACGCAGGTATACGCAGGTCTAAGCAGATCTGCGCAGATAACCACGGGTAAACGCAGGACATTCGCATATTACCGCTGGTCTATGTAGATATACGCAGATGAACGCAGATGTACGCAGATATACGACAAACAGAAACACGCAGATCTACGCAAATCTACGCAGACATACGCAGATATACGCAGGTCAACGCAAATGTACGCGGAGCTACGCTGCTGTACATAGATAACTGCTAGGCTACGCAGTAATACGCAGATCTACGCAAATGTACGCAGATATACGCCAAATTACGCAAATATGCGCAGATCTACGCAAATATACGCAGATCTGCGTAGATATAAGCAGGTCTACGTGGGTATACGCAGGTATACGCAGGCTTACGCAAATTTATACAAAGTAGATAAGCGGTTGGATACGCAGATATACGCAGATGGAAAACTATCATGATAGAAAACTATCATGATAGAAAAATATCATGATAGAAAACTATCAGAAAACTATCATGATAGAAAACTATCAGAAAACTATCATGATAGAAAACTATCGTGATAGAAAACTATCATGATAAAAACTATCATGATAGAAAACTATCATGATAGAAAACTATCGTGATAGAAAACTATCATGATAGAAAACTATCGCGATAGAAAACTATCATGATAGAAAACTATCATGATAGAAAACTATCATGATAGAAAACTATCATGATAGAAAACTTTCGTGATAGAGAACTATCATGATAGAAAACTATCTTGATAGAAAACTATCATGATAGAAAACTATCTTGATAGAAAACTATCATGATAGAAAATTATAATGATAGAAAACTATCATTATAGAATACTATCATGATAGAAAACTATCTTGATAGAAAACTATCATGAAAGAAAACTATCATGATAGAAAACTATCATGATAGAAAACTATCATGATAGAAAATTTGCATGATAGAAAACTATCATGATATAAAACTATCATGATAGAAAACTATCGTGATAGAAAACTTCGCAGATATACGCAGATCTACGCTGCTATACGCAGGTATACGCAGGTTTACGCAGATATACGCAGATCTACGCAGATGTACGCAGATATACGCCAAATTATGCAAATATGCGCAGATCTACGCAAATATACGCAGATCTGCATAGATATACGCAGGTCTACGTGGGTATACGCAGGTATACGCAGGTATACGCAGGTATACGCAGGCTTACGCATATTTACGCATATTTATAGAAAACTGTCATGATAGAAAACTATCATGATAGAAAACTATCATGATAGAAAACTATCATGAGAGAAAATTTTCGTGATAGAAAACTATCATGATAGAAAACTATCGTGATAGCAAACTATCATGATATAAAACTATCATGATAGAAAACTTTCATGATGGAAACCTATCATGATAGAAAACCATCGTGATAGAAAATTATCATGATAGAAAACTTTCATGATAGAAAACTATAATGATAGAAAATTATCGTGATAGAAAACTATCATGATAGAAAACTATCGTGATAGAAAACTATCATGATAGAAAACTATCATGATAGAAAACTATCGTGATAGAAAACTATCACGATTGAAAACTATCATGATAGAAAACTATCGTGATAGAAAACTATCATGATAGAAAACTATCATGATAGAAAACTTTCATGATAGAAAACTATCATGATAGAAAACCATCGTGATAGAAAACTATCATGATAGAAAACTATCATGATAGAAAACTATCATGATAGAAAACTATCATGATAGAAAACTATCATGATAGAAAACTATCATGATAGAAAAATATCATGATAGAAAACTATCATGATAGAAAACTATCATGATAGAAAACCGTCATGATAGAAAACTATCATGATAGAAAACTACCATGATAGAAAACTATCATGATAGAAAACTATCATGATATAAATTATCATGATAGAAAACTGTCATGATAGCAAACTTTCATGATAGAAAACTAACATGATAGAAAACTATCGTGATAGAAAACTATCATGATAGAAAACTATTATGATAGAAAACTATCGTGATAGAAAACTATCATGATAGAAAACTAACGCGATAGAAAATTATCATGATAGAAAACTATCATTAAAGAAAACTATCATGATAGAAAACTATCATGATAGAAAACAATCATTATAGAAAACTATAATGATAGAAAACTATCATGATAGAAAAATATCATGATAGAAAACTATCATGATAGAAAACTATCGTGATAGAAAACTATCATGATAGCAAACTATCATGATAGAAAACTATCGTGATAGAAAACTATCATGATGGAAAACTAACGTGATAGAAAACTATCATGATAGAAAACTATCATGATAGAAATTTATCGTAATAGAAAACTATCATGATAGAAAACTATCATGATACAAAACTATCATGATAGAAAACTATCTTGCTTATTTCGGAAAAAATGTTTTGAGCGAAGTTGAAATGATAGAATACTTAAATGGAAGGGATTGGGAGAGACTATATAGATTCACTTAAAAAGCTGAAAGATACAGATTTCAAGTAATAAATGAGCTGTTTTGAAAATCAATTAAGCCTAAAATTTAAAGTTACCAAGTAAATCTATGTACAGTATGTTGATTTATATAATATGTAATTATCTTTTTCTATTTTTTTCTTTTTCATTGTATCAAAATTGAGCAAACTCTGGCAGACGACTTTTAAAGTCATGCTTATATGATTTATGAATTGTTAAATTGTAAACAAAATATGATTGAAAAAAAAAATAAATCAAATTATCTATCTATCTATCTATCCGTCATGATAGAAAACTTTCATGAAAGAAAACTATCATGACAGAAAACTATCATGATTGAAAACTATCTTGATAGAAAACTGTCATGATAGAAAACTATCATGATAGAAAACTACCATGATAGAAAACTATCATGATAGAAAACTATCATGATATAAATTATCATGATAGAAAACTGTCATGATAGCAAACTTTCATGATAGAAAACTAACATGATAGAAAACTATCGTGATAGAAAGCTTCATAGATATACGCATATCTACGCTGATATACGTAGGTGTACGCAGGTGTAAGCAGATCTACGCAGATAACCGCGGGTATACGCAGGACATTCGCAGATATACGCTGGTCTATGTAGATATACGCAGATATACGCCAAACAAATACACGTAGATCTACGCAAATCTACGCAGATATACGCAGGTCAACGCAAATCTACGCAGAGCTACGCCGATGAACGCAGATTACTTCCAGGCTACGCAGTAATATGCAAATCTACGCAGATGTACGCACATATACGCCAATTTACGCATACGCAGATTTACGCAAATATACGCAGATCTACGTAAATATACGCAGCTATACGCAGTCTACTATATGCATTCTACGTAGATATATGCAGGTATACGCAGGAAAGCAGATAGCAGATAAGCGGTTGAACACGCAGATATAAGCAGATCTGCGCACATATACGCAGATATACTAGAAAACTATCATGCACGTTGCATGTTATATGTTGCTTGTTGCATGATAGAAAACTATAATGATGGAAAACTATCATGATAGAGAATTATCATGATAGAAAACTATCATGATAGAAAATTATCAATTTAAAAATCTATCATGATATAAGACTATCATGATAGAGAACTATCGTGATAGAAAGCTTCGCAGATATACGCAGATCTACGCTGCTATACGCAGGTATACGCAAATGTACGCAGATATACGCAGATGTACGCAGATATACGACAAACAGATACACGCAGATCTACGCAAATCCACGCAGACATACGCAGATATACGCAGGTCAACGCAAATGTACGCAGAGCTACGCTGATGTACGTAGATTACTGCCAGGCTACGCAGTTATACGCAGATCTACGCAAATGTACGCAGATATACGCCAAATTACGCAAATATGCGCAGATCTACGCAAATATAAGCAGATCTGCGTAGATATAAGCAGGTCTACGTGGGTATACGCAGGTATACGCAGGCTTACGCAAATTTATACAAAGTAGATAAGCGGTAGGATACGCAGATATACGCAGATAGAAAACTATCATGATAGAAAGCTATCATAATAGAAAAATATCATGATAGAAAACTATCATGATAAAAAACTATCGTGATAGAAAACTATCATGATAGAAAACTATCGTGATAGAAAACTATCATGATAGAAAACTATCATGATAGAAAACTATCGTGATAGAAAACTATCATGATAGAAAACTATCATGATAGAAAACTAACGTGATAGAAAACTATCATGATAGAAAACTATCGTGATAGAAAACTATCATGATAGAAAACTATCGTGATAGAAAACTATCATGATAGAAAACTATCTTGATAGAAAACTATCATGATAGAAAACCATCATGATAGAAAACTATCGTGATAGAAAACTATCATGATAGAAAACTATCGTGATAGAAAACTATCATGATAGAAAACTATCATTAAATAAAACTATCATGATAGAAAACTATCATGATAGTTATTATGATATTATGATAGAAAACTATCATGATAGAAAACTATCATGATAGAAAACTATCATGATAGAAAACAATCATGATAGAAAACTATCGTGATAGAAAACTATCATGATAGAAAATTAACGTGATAGAAAACTATCATGACAGAAAACTATCATGATAGAAAACTATCATGATAGAAACTATCATGATAGAAAAATTTCATGATAGAAAACTATCTTGATAGAAAACTATCATGATAGAAAACTATCATGATAGAAAACTATCGTGATAGAAAACTATCATGATAGAAAACTATCATGATAGAAAAATATCATGATAATGTCTTTGGATGGCGATAACTCCTAAACCAAATGTCCAACAAAAAAAGATAGATGTTTGGATAGACATTTTCCAGAGCTTTCCAAAACTGAAAACCAGAACCTTCTATGATATCTGCTTTCCAAAACATGCGCTTCCAAAGTGATATTTTATTTTTTGCGTTTTTTGATTTACTAGCTTTAAAACGCCTTTGGATAGAGATATTTTCGCCATTAAGCCTTCCAAATTGTTTCGGTTTTCAATTTCTAAATTCTCTATTTAAAACCTATCCGTTACTGAAAACCAAACGCTTTTGCAACGTTTAGTTCATTAGATATTTGCACTGAAAGTAATTTTTATGCAGTTTCAACGCAATCCGTTTTATGCGAATAACTAACGAACCGAGCTTTCAAAATTGTTGCAAAAAATCACTTTTTTTTAAAAGTCAATGAAATAAATCATGACATACATTTTTGGAAAGGTGTATTCAAACCCAATGCATACATCCAAGCCAAATTTTTTTTCATGATCTGGTTAAGGAAATATCGCATCCAAAGTGATTTTACTGATTTTCTGCCCCAAAGCTACCTACCTTAATGTCTTTGGATGGCGATAACTCCTAAACCAAATGTCCAAAAAAAAAAAATTTTTTTTTGGATAGACATTTTCCAGAACTTTCCAAAACTGAAAACCAGAACCTTCTATGATATCTGGTTTCCAAAATATGCGCTTCCAAAGTGATATTTTATTTTTTGCGTTTTTTGATTTACTAGCATTAAAACGCCTTTGGATAGAGATATTTTCGCCATTAAGCCTTCCAAATTGTTTCGGTTTTCAATTTCTAAATTCTCTATTTGAAACCTATCCGTTACTGAAAACCAAATGCTTTTGCAACGTTTAGTTCATTAGATATTTGCACTGAAAGTAATTTTTATCAGTTTCAACGCAATCCGTTTTATGCGAATAACTAACGAACCGAGCTTTCAAAATTGTTGCGGTCTTCAGTGCTGAATAGGAAATGAACACACCTTTCCAAAAATGTAAAAATTTCATTATAAATTTTTTTCATGAAATCCGAAAAAAGCATGGACTACCCCCTTGCCGTTTTAAAAAAAAAAATCACTTTTTTTAAAAAGTCAATGAAATAAATCATGACATACCTTTTTGGAAAGGTCTATTCAAACCCAATGCATACATCCAAGCCAAATTTTTTTTCATGATCTGGTTAAGGAAATATCGCATCCAAAGTGATTTTACTGATTTTCTGCCCCAAAGCTACCTACCTTAATGTCTTTGGATGGCGATAACTCCTAAACCAAATATCCAAACAAAAAAAATTTTTTTTTGGATAGATAGTTTTTAGAGCTTTCCAAAACTGAAAACCAGAACCTTCTATGATATCTGGTTTCCAAAATATGCGCTTCCAAAGTGATATTTTATTTTTTGCGTTTTTTGATTTACTAGCATTAAAACGCCTTTGGATAGAGATATTTTCGCCATTAAGCCTTCCAAATTGTTTCGGTTTTCAATTTCTAAATTCTCTATTTGAAACCTATCCGTTACTGAAAACCAAATGCTTTTGCAACGTTTAGTTCATTAGATATTTGCACTGAAAGTAATTTTTATGCAGTTTCAACGCAATCCGTTTTATGCGAATAACTAACGAACCGAGCTTTTAAAATTGTTGCGGTCTTCAGTGCTGAATAGGAAATGGACACACCTTTCCAAAAATGTAAAAATTTCATCATAAAATTTTTTCATGAAATCCGAAAAAAAGCATTGACTACCCCCTTGCCGTTTTTTTCAAGAAAAAATCACTTTTTTTAAAAAGTCAATGAAATAAATCATGACATACCTTTTTGGAAAGGTCTATTCAAACCCAATGCATACATCCAAGCCAAATTTTTTTTCATGATCTGGTTAAGGAAATATTCGCATCCAAAGTGATTTTACTGATTTTCTGCCCCAAAGCTACCTACCTTAATGTCTTTGGATGGCGATAACTCCTAAACCAAATGTCTAAAAAAAAAAAAAATTTTTTTGGACAGACATTTTCTAGAGCTTTCCAAAACTGAAAACCAGAACCTTCTATGATATCTGGTTTTCAAAATATACGCTTCCAAAGTGATATTTTATTTTTTGCGTTTTTTGATTTACTAGCATTAAAACGCCTTTGGATAGAGATATTTTCGCCATAAAGCCTTCCAAATTGTTTCGGTTTTCAATTTCTAAATTCTCTATTCAAAACCTACCCGTTACTGAAAACCAAACGCTTTTGCAACGTTTAGTTCATTAGATATTTGCACTAAAAGTAATTTTTATGCAGTTTCAACGCAATCCGTTTTATGCGAATAACTAACGAACCGAGCTTTCAAAATTGTTGCGGTCTTCAGTGCTGAACAGGAAATGAACACACCTTTCCAAAAATGTAAAAATTTCATCATAAAATTTTTTCATGAAATCCGAAAAAAAGCATGGACTACCCCCTTGCCGTTTTTTTCAAAAAAAAAAATCACTTTTTTTTCCAAAGTGATTTTACTGATTTTCTGCCCCAAAGCTACCTACCTTGATGTCTTTGGATGGCGATTACTCCTAAACCAAATGTCCAAAAAAAAAAAAAAATTTTTTTTTGGATAGACATTTTCTAGAGCTTTCTAAAACTGAAAACCAGAACCTTCTATGATATCTGGTTTTCAAAATATACGCTTCCAAAGTGATATTTTATTTTTTGCGTTTTTTGATTTACTAGCATTAAAACGCCTTTGGATAGAGATATTTTCGCCATAAAGCCTTCCAAATTGTTTCGGTTTTCAATTTCTAAATTCTCTATTCAAAACCTACCCGTTACTGAAAACCAAACGCTTTTGCAACGTTTAGTTCATTAGATATTTGCACTAAAAGTAATTTTTATGCAGTTTCAACGCAATCCGTTTTATGCGAATAACTAACGAACCGAGCTTTCAAAATTGTTGCGGTCTTCAGTGCTGAACAGGAAATGAACACACCTTTCCAAAAATGTAAAAATTTCATCATAAAATTTTTTCATGAAATCCGAAAAAAAGCATGGAAATTACAAAATGCGTTCTATTAAAAGGTTTTTTAAAAAGAATTAAACTTTATTGATCTAAGTACGAAAATAATATAAGAGGAGATAAGTTGAGGTTGACCGCTGGCTGCTACGTTCTTGTGATGACTCTATGATGACTCGATGATGACTCTATGATGACTGTATGATGACTGTATCTTCACTTTATGAAAAGTATCAATTGTTGTGCGCTGTGGCGTCCTTTGTCAGCATTTTGTGATGGACTGTGGGTTTTTAAATGAAATGCCAATGTTATTCTTTCGTCTCTTATTACTGTTGCAGAAATATTCCAAATGATGGTTCTGCAATATTTGCTGCGGTGATCTTAATATTATGTAATTTTAGGTAGGTAGTTCAAATTTAAATTAGTTAATTTAGAAAAAAAAATTTAGGTTAAATAGCAAAATAAATCAATGTAAATAGTAAATAATATATAAAGACAATCTGTCAAAAATATAGTGGTAGTTTGGCCTGTGGGAAAAGAGAAATAAACTGTTTTATTGGTCGGAGACTTACCGCTTACGGGGATCCTGTGCACAGATTCCAATGGGTTCCAGTAGAGAGAATTATAAGTGGGTAAATTCCTGCTCACCGCCAAACCACAACTATCACAATCACTTTCTTTTTAGATTATTTTAACTTTTTTTTTCTTGGAATTTTTAAATCAATAAAAAAAATACTAATACAAAAAAAAAATTACTTATACTTTTTTTTCAAACACAATTATTAAGCTTACTTTTTTTTGTAGTTATTATGCACTCACTCTCTATTCCTTTTTTTCTGTTATTCTAACTTTTATACCTTTTTTTTGTTATTTCTTTTTTTTTTTCTTATTTCAATTTTGATTAAATTTTCTTTTTGTTGGGTCTTTGAATTCTCTTTTATAATTTTTGTCTAACTGACAGCTAATCCTCATTCGGGTTATATAAATTCGACGCTTTGCGCGAGACCAGTTTGGATTGCAACTCCTTCCTTTCCCCCGCACTTCACCGCACCACACCGTAGCTCGATCGGGGCTTCAGCCAGCCGATTGGTTTCGCAACCTTCACTTAACTGAGCTGTAGAATGGATCTTAGGTTTCTTGTTCGGGTGTCTATGCTTCGATTCAGTGTTTCGCTCAGGGAAGGAGGCCGTTACTGAACTAGACGCTGAGAGGAAAACGGCAAGTGCTCCAGTTATCGGATTTAAAGCGAAGAGCTCGCCCTTGGCCTTGGCCTTGGCCTTGAATTTGATTTGTTTGTTCGCTTTCTCTTCTTCGTTTCGTTCTTGCACTTGATACAAAATTACCACGAGACAGGTGCACGTGGTGCAAATGTCAAAAGGCCAACAATTCGGTGCTCTGCACAGAGGCGTCCTCGTGAGGTTCACAGTCTCGATTTGGTAGTGATATGCAAGCAAAGGCGTCTTGCGGTTTAAAGATAATTTCCTTTTTTTTTTTATGACCACTTGATTTTATTTTCTTTAAAAGATTTAAAAAAACTCCACAATTCTATTGAAATTATTCTAAAATGGAACTTGCTTAGAAAATATTATATAGTTTTTGTAACACGATATAATACCTGAGGAGGAGATCCTACTCGCTTGGTGGTCAAAATGAAAAGATCTACTCGGAACTTTGGCGGGAAGCTACATGATTCAATGCGATTGGTACCCACTGTTTCCTGAGTGAACTGAGCAACTTAAGCGCGCTAGTTCGAACTTCGAATTCCATATTTGACTACCAGAAAACAGGGTGCAACAAAATATATATATTTTTTTTTTGGTGTTCAGGAAAATAGTATAGATTCGTAACAAACCTCTTTCGTTTCTAGAATTTTGAAAGAAACGAAAAGGAAATCGAATCTTTTCTTTCGTTATTGTCTAATATCTTTTGCATGAAATCGCCCTATTAATTTTCCCTTTAAATCTTCCAAATCATACAAGCAGTTTCCTATCCTTTTCCTCACTCTACACTTAAGAAATTTTGGCATAAACTTAGCCGTCTTCTCTTTTGAAAATGAGCTTTGTCCAAAATTCCTCCTAAGAACCTCTTGTCCTTCAACGAATCGAACATTAGTCGCTCGACGATTATATGTTTTTTCAGCTTTCAGATGAGCCTTATTCAAGTTTTCTTTAACCTGAGTCCTAATCAGATGCATTCTATCTGCAGATGGAATCGTTTTAATTTCAGGATCAGCCAAAGCTTTCAGTTTTTTCAAAATCGGGTATTCACATCCGCTTAAAATCATATTCTGACCAAACAACACACAATAGGGTGAGTTATTCATTGAGGAATGGTAATCACTTCTTAGAGTTGAGGCTATTGTTGAGACATATTTGTCCCAATCGGTGTGTTTTTCTCCCACGAATACTCTTATTTTTGAAATTATTTCTCGATTTACTCGCTCGGAGCTGTTTGCTTGAGGAGAGTAAAGACCAGTCTTAATATGCTGAATCTTATACACATCCATTTTTTTTTTTGAAAACTCATCGAGACAAACTGTTTGCCGTTATCGCTATGTATAAACTCTGGGGTTCCAAATAGGTGAAAGACATCCTCCTCCAGATACTTACAAATAGCCGTTGAGCTTGCTTTACGCAATGGCTTCAAGAATATAAATTTCGAAAGATGATCGATCGCAATGAAAATTGCAGTATTCCCTTGTTTAGTTCTGGGGTATGGTCCAAGTAGATCAATGTATAACCTTTGCATTGTTCTTTCTGTGATGATCTGGTTACCCATTTTTGGTCGTAGGGTTGAATTGGCAGGTTTCACTGCTTTACAAATATCACACGCCGCAATGAAGGTTTTAACTTGCTTTACCATTTCTGGCCAATAATATTTCTGCCTAACTCGGAAAAGGGTCTTTTCAAGGCCACCATGACATCCAGGTGCCTCACAATGCTCATTTGCAATAGCCACTTCTGTCATCTCTTTTGGTAACCACAACCGCCCCAGACTTTCTTCCTCATCCAATGAACTTGTCCTAAATTTACATCGTTTGTAGACATAGCCATCTGAAATGCAGATGTCTGGCAAACAGGCTTGATTTTTATTTATATCTGTTTTTAGTGTTATGTATTCTTGTGAATTGAAGAATTCGGATTTTAGATCTATTTCCGACTGCCTGAAGGTTGTACTTAATTCGCACATGTCGAGTCTGGAGAGTGCGTCTGGTACGACGTTTAATGAACCTTTGCGATGTTTGTAGGAAACGCGGCAAGTCGATACACGATTACACGTCCTATCAAATCCTATCTCACTCATTTGTTCCATGAATAGTATATTTCCAACCTAAACCAAAGTATAAAATACAATGAACTTGTTGTCAATCAAAAACGTACATGTAAACGTCAAAGTCTAATACACACTTCAAGTGTAAACATTCATTGAACGTTCTCCACTTTCATTCCAACTTCAACTGTAAAGAGTCACATTTAAAGAGTGGTAATACTGCTTAAATCACGCTAATAGGAAATAAAAATGTCAAATAAGATATAAAGAATCTCGTGAGAATAATGAAATTCAATTCTTTAACGCCAATAAGAATGCAAGAGATAAATAAACTTTATCAAAGCTATAAATTAATATGAGACAAGATAATGAACGCAACCAATCTGAGTGTGTTCGAATATAGAAAAGTATCCAACGAACATTCACTATTGTGAACATGTCATGCCACGTCGACACGATTGGGGTTGTTTCAATCTCAAACAATTCCAAGTAGCCGGCGCAAATCAAGTAAGTTTCTTTTCTCACGACCGACCATCTTTCTTTTGTGTCTGGCCGTCGAACATTCAACATCTTTTTCTAATTAGGCGTGAAATAACCTAAGGAATTGGTAAGATAATATATAAAACGTTTGTAGAAAATCTTTTTGTAACAAGATTTCATAAACATTATTAGGATTCCTGCCAAATAATAAAGGGCGTTCGCTTTCTTTATTTTGGCAACGAAAATTTTTTGTCTGTCGCACGAGAGTGGACGTAGACATGAAGAATACCCACTCGAAGCAAATAAATTCAGCAGCAGAAAAATAGTATATGAGAATCGAGAAAACCCTAAAATAACAAGGTAATTATTTTGCTAATAATACTAGAAAACCTGAAAAGAAATAAGAAAAAAAAAGGAAACCTGAAAAGAAAATCTGAAATGAAAAGAACATTTTTTTTGAGGGTAGCACATGTGAATTCGCAAAATTCTAAAGTCCATTCTATCTTTGTAAATCCACAGGTGCGACGACGACGATGAAATATGATAAGGCTGACGAGAAAACTTTCACGAAAATTTCGCGACGGCCAGACGAGGATTATACATACAATATTCCCAATTTTGTCCAGAGTTCATTTGGATTCGCAAGATTCATCTTGCAGAAATTTGTTTCTCGATTCACATACATACCAAACAGCAAAGGCGACAAATATGTGCACGTGAATCTAAACCAATTTCGTCATCTTCGAAAGCAATAAAAAAAAAATTATGCAATATACATCCAACACAAGCCTAAAGTAATTTTCAAAGAGATTAATTTCATTTGTGAGACGCAATTTCTATAAAAGTCCATAAACACCTGCCTAAAATTTTAAGAATCGTAACCAAGTAAAGCATCAAGAAAAGCATCAAGAAATCCTGTTTCTGTTTTGCGGACTGAACACTAGATACATATCTAGCAAACCGTAACGCATTTTTTGTTGTTCCAGAATATCGAAATACATATCTATATGCCACGTCGTTCTCGAACACCACCGGTGCTCCAGAGAACGAATACAAAAAAAAAAGAATAATTTAACATCGATTTGTGGATATGTGTAAAAGTTTCGAATCGTATGAAAGTACAGTCAGTCAAGTCTATTTCTCGTACAAATCGTCCAATACTACATCAGTCAAGTCATTCATCTGTAGAAATTATCACATTCAACAAGTCAAGATCATTACATCTGTAGCTGGGGTCATGAAGAAATCTTCAAGTCAATTTCACCTCACATACGCACCTGTACCAGTACTAAATAACCAACCCTAAGGAATAATTAAACAAAAAGAAAAATACAAAGTGAAAAGAAAGTTATAACAAGATAAAAAAAGGAGTAACTGGTATTTATATTGTTATAGTAAGAAAATTTCGTAGTTGGAGATAATCTGAAAAAGGATAGTACAAAGTGTAGATTAGATTTTTGAATTTGCTGATAAGAAGAATACCTATTTTTGTTTTGATAAACGAATAATTTTCTAATAAGATAAAAGTAAATTTAGTGTGGATAGTTTTATGTGAAAGTATCTGAAAATATGATAGGATATGTTTCATGTTTGTGTGAAAGTATCTGAAAATATGATACAGAAATTTTAACATCTGGAAGTATCTGAAAATATGGTACAGTTATATAAAAAGTAAAGTTCATGAAAATTTTAAAGATCAAGTATGCAGTAAAGAAGAAAAGAATTGATACAGTAGAGTTCCAGTATCACGAAACCGATACTGAATTTTAGTTTGAAGGGCTTAGTTAGAGTAGGGAATTATTCTACTTAATTTAAATAACCTTGTGAATTCTTCCACTCTTTTGAAGTAAAAATTTTCAGCCAAATTAAGACAACTAAAATCATAATCGCGTGTACAAGATAAAGTTTTGGAACACACATATATTTCAACTAACAACCATCGGATATTAACAATTTTCTTTAATAATGAAAGCAGAAACCACAATCATCCAAGTTCGAGTGCACTTCAACGAGGAAAAGATCTGGTGAGTGAATTTTTCTTTAGTACATTATATATTTTATATATTTTGATAACGCATTTTATTTGATCCATATTATTTGAAATATATTTTGAAATTTTGATATTGCGAAAGATCATACAAAGAAATATCGTGACACATTTTTACAATCATTAGCGAATTACATAACGAATAAACGAACGCAGGTTCGAAAGATTTTTAATCGGGCTCAATTTTATTTATTGATTACGAAGGTTTTAAAAGAGTAATTACAAAAGAGATATCGAAGGATTAAAAAAAAAAAATACTCTATACATATATATATTATATAAACGGTTAATAACGAGACTGATTAAGAGCAGACGAAACCTCTAATACGTCCTTAAACAATTCAATAACGTTTGAAGAAATTTTAAAGCAATCTTGTCGAGTTTTGATAAAATTTAAGATAAATAATAGTAAAGAAGGAGATTCAGATAAACATAGTCAAACATTCGGGTGGAAGAATAATTAGTAAAGAAAATATTTGTTAGATAGAGTTCAAAAGATATATTGGTTTTGATTATGAATAAAATATACATTGTATGAAAGATTTTAAATTCAGTTTTGTGGAATTCAGAAAGTATAAAAGTAATGATCTATCGTTTTGTTTAATCAGAGACGTAACTGATTAAATATGGAAGAGTAAGTTTTAAGGTCGATGGGTCGAGAGAAGGAGGATTCAAGAATTTAAGGGAAGTTAATTTCTTTTAACTTCTCTTGTCCGTTAAGGGGATTCTCATTAAAATTATTCCGCCTTAAAAGAATCAAATACAGGAATATAAGGAAGAAGGTTCCTTATGTCGATAGGGTGGGTAAAGAAAGGCAGAGAGCGCAATAACAGCAGCGACTCTCAATCAAGGGGTTTCTGAAATTTAAGAATCAAATGGAAACCAAAGGTTTCATATCAGGTCGTAAATCTGATGTGATAGGGAGGGGTAAGCTCGATTCAAGGGACACGACCATCTATGTTTCCCTACATTTAAAAATTCACAAAAACACAAGCTTCAACACAAAAACAAAAATTATGAAGGATAGGTACAGTATTTTGATCGTGTCGATAAACATAAGATTTCGGGCCCTAGGATTTTTAACATTTATTACTAGCCTACAACATCTAGGTTGGCTGGTCGAAAACAATGTAACACCGTCTCGCTCCAACTGCAAGAACCTACCTCTATCGGTGAGTTAAGCATGACCAGGTGGTTGTAGCAGCGCAGACAACCCTTGTTTGAAAACTGCATGGACATTCTATTAGACGTTGATAGAAAAGAGCGTAGCGTGTAGGATGAGGTAGGAATTCCTTCAGAGAAGCCGGTATTCAGAGAGTTGTTTCATGGTCTCTTTTCTGAAACCAAAGTTGCTTAAACTCAACTTATGTTTTTATATACACTCTGTGATGTCCTCAGCTCTCTCAGGAATATGTTCGGTGAATTCAGCGAGTTATAGTAGTCAGTTTGATTTGAAGTGGTCAGAGCGAACCTCACGAAATCATATGAGTTATTATGACTCGAATATGAGAGGAATTCGGCAATTTTCGAAACCACAGTATTTTTGAGAATAGTGTATAGTAACATCGAAACATATTCAATAAAGGTGGTGTGAGGAACTGAGGTTTCCACATCACTTCTGTGAGGAATATATGGGCAAGGTATTTCTATTCGTTACAGATGATGCTCAACGAGGAGCTCGATAACGATAAATAATGAGATATACCAAAGTCGAAATAAAAATTTAATAAAAGGAATTTCATTTTAATTTCCGATATCCGGATATTTGTTCGTTACAAAAACTATCGAGATAGAAAACTATCATAATAGAAAACTATCATTATAGAAAACTATCACCATAGAAAACTATGTAACGGAATGGTGTTCCCTCTTTGTAAACTGGCGATGTTCGGCCTTTCCAGTTTTCATCCTAAACCACAGGATACTCAGGGTGAGAAAGGAAATACAAAGAGGGTGGTCCAGTCGGCCAAGTGCTGGTGTAGGCATGCTCGCTTTAGCCTGGTACTAACTCGTCGGTGGGGTGGGATCTTGCGCTCACCACTGGACTGCCGTATACTTTTCCCTACATGCCTATCTCGCGTCAAGAATCTATCGAATTCCTCATTATCACAAAAACGAATTTAAAAGCAAACAAACATTCTTTTGTGGAAGCCGTGATGTTATAGGCTTCCGAGTGGTACCCTCCCTTCGGTTCCCCGCGCTAAGTGAGAACCCCGTGGTTACCGCTCCACTCAAATAATCTACGATAACCCCTAACGTACTTAAGTGAAAACTCAAGCTTCACTCAATTCGCCGCCGTCGAGCCTCATTTCCCCTCTGTTAACTTTCCTAAGCACCTCTCCTAAAACTTACCAACTAGCATGATAACTTCCTTAATGACCAGCAGTAAAATATCCACACCCGGAGATTAAAATCAAAATAAGAAATCTTTATTCAATATAGCCGAATATTATGTTAAAATTCATGGATTTCTTGGGTTAGCATTTTGACTCTCCATAATAAAAAAAAAATAATTCAGTTAAAATCACAAAAAGTAAAAAAGAAATTAAATTTAAATAATAATAAGTAAGAATGTATGTTCTTATCAGGACCAAAAACAAAATCTCTGACATGAGTGAAAGAGTATGTCTAACTAAATTCTTAGATGGCTACAATATAAAAGTTTATAAAATTCAACCAAAATTTAAATTTATCGAATTCACTCAAAGTTCAATGACCGCTTTCAATAACGATCTCTCTTGGTTTAGTAAAAAAAAAATGAGTGTCAAACTTACGGAGTGTATAACACTTTCGTTCAATGGACAATTGCACCTTCTTTCTTTTTGTATATACATTTGATTGACAAAATCTTTGGACTCACCGCGAATTCTCCTCCAATGAAGTGGTGCGCACTACCTCCTTGACTGGACCTGGAGCTTTTATGTTGAGTTTTATTACTCTGGCCTCTTCTGACGATCTTTATGCTATTATTAATGGGGAAAAAGGTAAAAATGTCAAATTGAACGAATTACGAGCATATACATGTACATATATGTATGTAATAATTTGGATACTTAGCTTTGAGTGTATTCGTTACATAAGGAGTATTAAATTTTATGATTCGGAGTAGTATGTCAAAATGCTTAGAATTTTGTTGTCTTGGAGTCCGAGACTGCCATTAGCGAGTGTTCTCTTGAGGTAACCGGCTGGTTGGACGAAAAGCTGCACTTTCAGGGCTGAACAAATTGTCTGAAATGGAAGGCCGTGTTTTGCTTTGACCAAGGCCAGATTCGAAGATTGGACTTTGATAGGAAAGATCTACGGCCAATTTCCTTGTGACGGTGACACGTACTTCCCTTCGACTAGATCTAGGAGGAACCCTTCTAGACCTTTAATACGCGCCCCACGTGTTCCGCGACGTGCAATGAGGGACATGCACTTCACAGACCAAACACGTGGGCACAGCTGTCTGACCTTTTTTTTTGTGTGTGAAGTGATTCTTTCTTCTATGCAATAAAAACAATTAACTTCAATACACTTTAGCTATTTATTTGTGTCTCAATTACCTTCGAACTTATTTGATTTATTTTAACAAATCGGCCGAATGTGGTTACTTTCCGTTGGAATCGGTCAGATGGAATGTTATTCTTATTAGCTTATGGATTACCGTGGTGGTTGAAGATATTTCTTGGTCTTACAAAATTAACTTATAGGACGTCGGTCGTGTCTATTTGAAAAGCAGCACGATTGCGAAACCTTAAAAGTATTTAGTTAAATTCCGAGAAAATCAAAACTTTCATTTAGATTACCTTTATTAATTTTCATAAAAAAGTTTACAAAAAAAAATTTATTATAAATCCCAATGTTGGTATTTGACTTTCTCAGAACTTAACAAAATTTTAATCGTGGCTTGTTAAACGATTATTGGAGGGTTTTGGAAATGTTCCTTTCAGTGTGGATGTCAATTTAGAAAAGAGCCGCGAAAGTATTTTTTTTAGGTTATGTCCGCCAATAACCATAGTGTTCACACTCTGCTTAACTTGAAACGAGGGAATCGAATCGATAACTTTTAGGTATATCGAAACGGAAAAAGGCCTAGTCGATGACAGCATCCACTACCCTACAACAAACAAAAACAGATCAAGGGAATGTGATATCACATTCAAGCTAGCCTATACACATCTTTTTAATTTCGGGCACAATCTGGATGAAATTGAAAAGAAAAGGCGGTAAAGTATTTTCACCTTCTTGTTACTCGACCCACGCCTGAGATAAAATTCCCTTGATTTTATTACTTTCCAAAGAAAATGTATGACATTATTTTACACCTCACGCTTCTTATACAATTGATCATAATTATTTCTACGGCATACGTTCAGTAAAAAAAAAAATAAAAATATTTTTCAGGTCACTATGTCGTATACGTAATTTTTTTTTTTTTTTTTATTGGCGTATATCCTTTGCATGCACTACTCCTAATGTATTTCCTTTTATATCTTCGAGTTCATACATATTATTGCCCACTATGCTTTTGATTCTGGCTGGGACGAACTTTGGGCATAGCTTAGCATTTCGTCGTTTTGTAGCGTCACTCAAGATGAAATTTCGTTTGTAAATTTTTTGTCCTACCTGATAAAGCCGATTTTTGCTCCTAAGGTTATAGGTTTTTTCATACGTTTTATGTGCCTGCTCTAAAGATTCTTTGATCTTATTATGTATCAAATTCATCTTTGCTGATTTTGGTAACAAGTCAATTTCAGGGTTATTAAGATTCTTCAATTTTTCAATAATAAATAGTCTGATCCATGAACGATTTTACTTTGGCCAAAAAGAGCTTCGTGAGGCGACATGCCAATCGTCGAATGCACTGTTGTTCGTAGCGCACATACAATGGACAATAGATTTTTGTCCCAATTAGTTTGGTCAGAACCAATGTACGAGCGGATTGCGGCTAAGATTGAGCGATTGACACGCTCGCTTGCAATTGCCTGAGGCGAATACGATGCTGTCTTTATATGTTTAGTGCCATTTGTATTTAAAAACTTCGAGAATTCTTTGCCTACAAATTGTCTACCGTTGTCTGACATAAGAGATTCAGGTACCCCAAATAAAGAAAATACTTCTCCGTCTAAAAACTTAATGGCGGTTTCCGCAGTCGCTTTACGCAAGACTCTAACAAGGACAAATTTCGTAAGCTGATCCAAACACACTATCATGAACGTATTTCCCTTTTTCGACCTAGGGTAGGGCCCCAGAAAATCAACATACACGTGTTGGAAGGGCCTATCTACGATGTACGCCTGCCCCATAGGTGGTCTGAGAATGGTGTTTGGGGCTTTACATGATTTACAAACATCGCAGTCGGCGATGAACGTTTTCACTTGAGCCGCCATATTAGGCCAGTAAAAACGCTCACGCAGGCGATACAATGTTTTTGCGATTCCACCATGCGAAGTGCGAGGGGGATCATGAGCCAATCGGATTAAACGATCTGTAAGCGGAGAGGGGATCCAGAGTTTCCAGACACAATCATCTTCTCTGGGATCTCCTGTGCATGGTTTGACCTTCTTGTATGCAAAACTTTCTGATACACGAAGGTCAGGTAGCTGGCTTTGATTTTTCTCAATTGTTTTAATTAATCCTACATATTCATCCGACCTAAATGCCGGGTCTGTAAGATCAATCTGTAAAACATCGGAAGTGTTCGCAGTACCATTTATTTTAGATATAATCTCATCTACGGCGTAGACCCGCGAGAGTGCATCCGGAACAACGTTCTGCGTACCCTTCCTATGTTCAGTTTCAAATGAGAATCGCTGAAGTCTTAAACTCCAACGTGCTAAACGACCGTTTAAGTCTTTTTGACTCATGAGCCACCTGAGGCTCGCATGGTCAGTCACAACTGTAAACTCCTGTCCTTCCACGTACGACCGAAATTTCTCCACGCCAAGAACCGCAGCTAAGCATTCCAGCTCTGTAATGCTATAGTTGCGCTGGGCTGATGTGAGCTTGTGGGAGTAATAATATATGGGTCTCTCCACCCCATCCTCATCTTCCTGGCACAAGACGCAACCGATGCCTGAGGTAGAAGCATCGCAGAGGATTTTAAACGGCTTTTTGAAATCTGGATTTATCAAAATTGGGGCTGAAGTCAAAGCAAGCTTAAGCTCTTCAAAAGCCTTAAGGGCTTCAGAGGTGAAAATAAAAGTCTTACACTTCTTCAGGGTGTTAGTCAACGGAGTCGCTAGTGCAGAGTAATTGCTAACAAAGCGTCGGTACCACCCTGAAAGTCCTAAAAATCTTCGAACCTGCCTCGCTGTCTTTGGAATTGGGAAATCTTTTATTGCAGATACCTTATCGGGATCGGTTTTAATGCACCCACCACCCACAATATATCCTAAAAATTTCAGCTCCTTAAAGCAAAATTTCGACTTTTCCATATTAATGGTTAGTCCTGCGTTTTTGAGAAGTGTTGCAAGTTGGGAAAGGATTTTTAAATGCTCGTCAAAAGTCGCCGAAACTACCAACAGATCATCCAAATAAACGAAGATATTCTGTCTCAATTCATGAGGAATCACTTTGTCCATGAGTCTGCATAGCCGCTGAGCAGGATTGCAGAGGCCAAAGGGCATAACCGTGAATTGATAGAGAGGTCTGCCGGGCACAGCAAACGCTGTCTTTTCCCTTGATGACTTCTCCAGCGGTATCTGCCAAAAGGCGTCCTTCAGATCCACACTTGAGATAAAGTGTGTCTCTGACTGACGACTTAGCAGACCATCAACATGATGAAGTGGATAGGCATTGTTCTTCGTAGCTTTGTTCACTTTCCTAGAGTCCAGGCACAGGCGATTTTTCCCGGGCTTCTGTACCAGGACAATAGGGGAGCTCCACGTGCTTTCGCTTTCCTCGATGACTCCCAATGAGAGCATCCTATCCAATTCAGCATACATCATGGTTTGTACCGCCGGAGAAACCGGGTAAAAACGTTGCTTAATGGGCTCTGCATCCCCTGTATTCCTTCAGAGAAGCCGGTATTCAGAGAGTTGTTTCATGGTCTCTTTTCTGAAACCAAAGTTGCTTAAACTCAACTTATGTTTTTATATACACTCTGTGATGTCCTCAGCTCTCTCAGGAATATGTTCGGTGAATTCAGTAGTTATAGTAGTCAGTTTGATTTGAAGTGGTCAGAGCGAACCTCACGAAATCATATGAGTTATTATGACTCGAATATGAGAGGAATTCGGCAATTTTCGAAACCACAGATAACTCGGCTGTTGAGTCGGCATAAGGTGTTTTTGAGAATAGTGTATAGTAACATCGAAACATATTCAATAAAGGTGGTGTGAGGAACTGAGGTTTCCACATCACTTCTGTGAGGAATATATGGGCAAGGTATTTCTATTCGTTACAGATGATGCTCAACGAGGAGCTCGATAACGATAAATAATGAGATATACCAAAGTCGAAATAAAAATTTAATAAAAGGAATTTCATTTTAATTTCCGATATCCGGATATTTGTTCGTTACAAAAACTATCGAGATAGAAAACTATCATAATAGAAAACTATCATTATAGAAAACTATCACCATAGAAAACTATGTAACGGAATGGTGTTCCCTCTTTGTAAACTGGCGATGTTCGGCCTTTCCAGTTTTCATCCTAAACCACAGGATACTCAGGGTGAGAAAGGAAATACAAAGAGGGTGGTCCAGTCGGCCAAGTGCTGGTGTAGGCATGCTCGCTTTAGCCTGGTACTAACTCGTCGGTGGGGTGGGATCTTGCGCTCACCACTGGACTGCCGTATACTTTTCCCTACATGCCTATCTCGCGTCAAGAATCTATCGAATTCCTCATTATCACAAAAACGAATTTAAAAGCAAACAAACATTCTTTTGTGGAAGCCGTGATGTTATAGGCTTCCGAGTGGTACCCTCCCTTCGGTTCCCCGCGCTAAGTGAGAACCCCGTGGTTACCGCTCCACTCAAATAATCTACGATAACCCCTAACGTACTTAAGTGAAAACTCAAGCTTCACTCAATTCGCCGCCGTCGAGCCTCATTTCCCCTCTGTTAACTTTCCTAAGCACCTCTCCTAAAACTTACCAACTAGCATGATAACTTCCTTAATGACCAGCAGTAAAATATCCACACCCGGAGATTAAAATCAAAATAAGAAATCTTTATTCAATATAGCCGAATATTATGTTAAAATTCATGGATTTCTTGGGTTAGCATTTTGACTCTCCATAATAAAAAAAAAATAATTCAGTTAAAATCACAAAAAGTAAAAAAGAAATTAAATTTAAATAATAATAAGTAAGAATGTATGTTCTTATCAGGACCAAAAACAAAATCTCTGACATGAGTGAAAGAGTATGTCTAACTAAATTCTTAGATGGCTACAATATAAAAGTTTATAAAATTCAACCAAAATTTAAATTTATCGAATTCACTCAAAGTTCAATGACCGCTTTCAATAACGATCTCTCTTGGTTTAGTAAAAAAAAAAATGAGTGTCAAACTTACGGAGTGTATAACACTTTCGTTCAATGGACAATTGCACCTTCTTTCTTTTTGTATATACATTTGATTGACAAAATCTTTGGACTCACCGCGAATTCTCCTCCAATGAAGTGGTGCGCACTACCTCCTTGACTGGACCTGGAGCTTTTATGTTGAGTTTTATTACTCTGGCCTCTTCTGACGATCTTTATGCTATTATTAATGGGGAAAAAGGTAAAAATGTCAAATTGAACGAATTACGAGCATATACATGTACATATATGTATGTAATAATTTGGATACTTAGCTTTGAGTGTATTCGTTACATAAGGAGTATTAAATTTTATGATTCGGAGTAGTATGTCAAAATGCTTAGAATTTTGTTGTCTTGGAGTCCGAGACTGCCATTAGCGAGTGTTCTCTTGAGGTAACCGGCTGGTTGGACGAAAAGCTGCACTTTCAGGGCTGAACAAATTGTCTGAAATGGAAGGCCGTGTTTTGCTTTGACCAAGGCCAGATTCGAAGATTGGACTTTGATAGGAAAGATCTACGGCCAATTTCCTTGTGACGGTGACACGTACTTCCCTTCGACTAGATCTAGGAGGAACCCTTCTAGACCTTTAATACGCGCCCCACGTGTTCCGCGACGTGCAATGAGGGACATGCACTTCACAGACCAAACACGTGGGCACAGCTGTCTGACCTTTTTTTTTGTGTGTGAAGTGATTCTTTCTTCTATGCAATAAAAACAATTAACTTCAATACACTTTAGCTATTTATTTGTGTCTCAATTACCTTCGAACTTATTTGATTTATTTTAACAAATCGGCCGAATGTGGTTACTTTCCGTTGGAATCGGTCAGATGGAATGTTATTCTTATTAGCTTATGGATTACCGTGGTGGTTGAAGATATTTCTTGGTCTTACAAAATTAACTTATAGGACGTCGGTCGTGTCTATTTGAAAAGCAGCACGATTGCGAAACCTTAAAAGTATTTAGTTAAATTCCGAGAAAATCAAAACTTTCATTTAGATTACCTTTATTAATTTTCATAAAAAAGTTTACAAAAAAAAATTTATTATAAATCCCAATGTTGGTATTTGACTTTCTCAGAACTTAACAAAATTTTAATCGTGGCTTGTTAAACGATTATTGGAGGGTTTTGGAAATGTTCCTTTCAGTGTGGATGTCAATTTAGAAAAGAGCCGCGAAAGTATTTTTTTTAGGTTATGTCCGCCAATAACCATAGTGTTCACACTCTCCTTAACTTGAAACGAGGGAATCGAATCGATAACTTTTAGGTATATCGAAACGGAAAAAGGCCTAGTCGATGACAGCATCCACTACCCTACAACAAACAAAAACAGATCAAGGGAATGTGATATCACATTCAAGCTAGCCTATACACATCTTTTTAATTTCGGGCACAATCTGGATGAAATTGAAAAGAAAAGGCGGTAAAGTATTTTCACCTTCTTGTTACTCGACCCACGCCTGAGATAAAATTCCCTTGATTTTATTACTTTCCAAAGAAAATGTATGACATTATTTTACACCTCACGCTTCTTATACAATTGATCATAATTATTTCTACGGCATACGTTCAGTAAAAAAAAAAATAAAAATATTTTTCAGGTCACTATGTCGTATACGTAATTTTTTTTTTTTTTTTTATTGGCGTATATCCTTTGCATGCACTACTCCTAATGTATTTCCTTTTATATCTTCGAGTTCATACATATTATTGCCCACTATGCTTTTGATTCTGGCTGGGACGAACTTTGGGCATAGCTTAGCATTTCGTCGTTTTGTAGCGTCACTCAAGATGAAATTTCGTTTGTAAATTTTTTGTCCTACCTGATAAAGCCGATTTTTGCTCCTAAGGTTATAGGTTTTTTCATACGTTTTATGTGCCTGCTCTAAAGATTCTTTGATCTTATTATGTATCAAATTCATCTTTGCTGATTTTGGTAACAAGTCAATTTCAGGGTTATTAAGATTCTTCAATTTTTCAATAATAAATAGTCTGATCCATGAACGATTTTACTTTGGCCAAAAAGAGCTTCGTGAGGCGACATGCCAATCGTCGAATGCACTGTTGTTCGTAGCGCACATACAATGGACAATAGATTTTTGTCCCAATTAGTTTGGTCAGAACCAATGTACGAGCGGATTGCGGCTAAGATTGAGCGATTGACACGCTCGCTTGCAATTGCCTGAGGCGAATACGATGCTGTCTTTATATGTTTAGTGCCATTTGTATTTAAAAACTTCGAGAATTCTTTGCCTACAAATTGTCTACCGTTGTCTGACATAAGAGATTCAGGTACCCCAAATAAAGAAAATACTTCTCCGTCTAAAAACTTAATGGCGGTTTCCGCAGTCGCTTTACGCAAGACTCTAACAAGGACAAATTTCGTAAGCTGATCCAAACACACTATCATGAACGTATTTCCCTTTTTCGACCTAGGGTAGGGCCCCAGAAAATCAACATACACGTGTTGGAAGGGCCTATCTACGATGTACGCCTGCCCCATAGGTGGTCTGAGAATGGTGTTTGGGGCTTTACATGATTTACAAACATCGCAGTCGGCGATGAACGTTTTCACTTGAGCCGCCATATTAGGCCAGTAAAAACGCTCACGCAGGCGATACAATGTTTTTGCGATTCCACCATGCGAAGTGCGAGGGGGATCATGAGCCAATCGGATTAAACGATCTGTAAGCGGAGAGGGGATCCAGAGTTTCCAGACACAATCATCTTCTCTGGGATCTCCTGTGCATGGTTTGACCTTCTTGTATGCAAAACTTTCTGATACACGAAGGTCAGGTAGCTGGCTTTGATTTTTCTCAATTGTTTTAATTAATCCTACATATTCATCCGACTTAAATGCCGGGTCTGTAAGATCAATCTGTAAAACATCGGAAGTGTTCGCAGTACCATTTATTTTAGATATAATCTCATCTACGGCGTAGACCCGCGAGAGTGCATCCGGAACAACGTTCTGCGTACCCTTCCTATGTTCAGTTTCAAATGAGAATCGCTGAAGTCTTAAACTCCAACGTGCTAAACGACCGTTTAAGTCTTTTTGACTCATGAGCCACCTGAGGCTCGCATGGTCAGTCACAACTGTAAACTCCTGTCCTTCCACGTACGACCGAAATTTCTCCACGCCAAGAACCGCAGCTAAGCATTCCAGCTCTGTAATGCTATAGTTGCGCTGGGCTGATGTGAGCTTGTGGGAGTAATAATATATGGGTCTCTCCACCCCATCCTCATCTTCCTGGCACAAGACGCAACCGATGCCTGAGGTAGAAGCATCGCAGAGGATTTTAAACGGCTTTTTGAAATCTGGATTTATCAAAATTGGGGCTGAAGTCAAAGCAAGCTTAAGCTCTTCAAAAGCCTTAAGGGCTTCAGAGGTGAAAATAAAAGTCTTACACTTCTTCAGGGTGTTAGTCAACGGAGTCGCTAGTGCAGAGTAATTGCTAACAAAGCGTCGGTACCACCCTGAAAGTCCTAAAAATCTTCGAACCTGCCTCGCTGTCTTTGGAATTGGGAAATCTTTTATTGCAGATACCTTATCGGGATCGGTTTTAATGCACCCACCACCCACAATATATCCTAAAAATTTCAGCTCCTTAAAGCAAAATTTCGACTTTTCCATATTAATGGTTAGTCCTGCGTTTTTGAGAAGTGTTGCAAGTTGGGAAAGGATTTTTAAATGCTCGTCAAAAGTCGCCGAAACTACCAACAGATCATCCAAATAAACGAAGATATTCTGTCTCAATTCATGAGGAATCACTTTGTCCATGAGTCTGCATAGCCGCTGAGCAGGATTGCAGAGGCCAAAGGGCATAACCGTGAATTGATAGAGAGGTCTGCCGGGCACAGCAAACGCTGTCTTTTCCCTTGATGACTTCTCCAGCGGTATCTGCCAAAAGGCGTCCTTCAGATCCACACTTGAGATAAAGTGTGTCTCTGACTGACGACTTAGCAGACCATCAACATGATGAAGTGGATAGGCATTGTTCTTCGTAGCTTTGTTCACTTTCCTAGAGTCCAGGCACAGGCGATTTTTCCCGGGCTTCTGTACCAGGACAATAGGGGAGCTCCACGTGCTTTCGCTTTCCTCGATGACTCCCAATGAGAGCATCCTATCCAATTCAGCATACATCATGGTTTGTACCGCCGGAGAAACCGGGTAAAAACGTTGCTTAATGGGCTCTGCATCCCCTGTATTTATTGTATGTTTTTCTAGTTTGGTCCGCCCGAGCCCTAATTTGGCTGCGGACGTAAACAAACCTATAACACTTTGAAGTTCCATTTTCTGATCGGCTGGTAGGTCGTGAGCATTTGGGTCACAAACGGGGTCTTCTATTGAAATCTCGGCGATAATATGGGGTGCAATACCGAAAGTTTTCCAAAAATTCACCCCCAAATATAAGGGCTGCTCTAAAGATGGCACTAAGAAGAAAGTTATATCCTTGGATATGCCTTTGTAAGTTACTGCTGTAGAGAATTCACCTACAATAGATTGCGGGTCTCCACTCGCGGTTTTCACTTTTGACTGGAAAGATTTATAGGGAACGCCTGCCTCTTTCATTAGGTCCAAACAACCTGAACCCAAACAGCTAATGCTGGCGCCACTGTCTAGGAGCCCTTGCATTTTTTTTCCAAAGATGAAAACACTAGCATATGGCCTTGGGTCATCAGTGTCACAAAGTTTCGTTCCACAAATAGCTTTATGCTTTTCCCGTTTTTCTTTAAATCTTTCTCTAAGCTTAAGGATAGGTTTTGGAGTTTCTTTGAAGATTCGAGCTCGGGCTTCATAGTAATCTTTTAACCTTTCGTGTAGAGATTTTTGATTGCGAAAATTTTGTAGAGGTGAATCTGGATTTGCTTTGAAAGAATTATTTGCTGGTCGTTTTAAAAGAGCAATATTAGAATTATTAGGTAGTTTGAGTTGTATATTTTGTGTGGGAGAGATACGTCAGGTGAAAAAGGTAGATCCGGTAAAGAGTAAGCAGATGGTTTTACTATGGGTTCGCCTACATAGATTTGGATTCCGGAGTCACTTTTTGAGGGCAAGACTCCCCGGTTGTATTGCCCCGGTTCTGGTTTCCCGAACACTTAGGACATTTTGGGGATGTGGTATTTTCAGTGCCACATCTGAAACAAAAAAGACTCCTCTGTGGGCTGGGGCATTGCTTATAAGAATGTCCTTTGACCTTACAGTTCCAGCAGGTATAAGCAATTTGATTCTTCTGAGTGGATGTGAAGGCAATAGCATCTAAATTGTCTTGTTCTTCGGTAGGATATTCTATCTCGTTAACTTTGGCCTTTTGATTTAAATGAAGAAACGTTCTTGAGTTCAAATTTTGGTTTTGTACTGCGTGTTTTTCTATCGCCCGACACACATACACTAACTCAGGTAATCTATCTGTGTTGAACGTTATTAGAAGTTCTCCTGTTCGACGTTTGACATTTTGCTTGATGAGCTCAATCAATTCCCTAGGTGCCTTAGGGAACTGTAACCTAGCATTCATTACCAGGATATCCTGATAAAAATCATCGAAACTTTCTGTGACTCCTTGCCTTCGGTCGAACATTTTTCGCAAGAGTTCGGAGTCAGTTTCGATGCTCCTAAACTGCTCAACGAGGGAAAATTCTAAATTACTCCAAGTGGCTCCTGGATTGGACTTTAAAAACGTCCAAAACCAACTCTCCACTTGACCAGCTACGAAAAGATGGAAATGGAGGAATATGTCCTCCCAACTTACTTTGTAGCATATCTTCAGACGTTTTAAACGAAATAAAAAGCAACTAACAACACACTCATTAACGATCTGTTTAAAAATGAGTATATTGATCGCTTCCAAAAATGTAAATTACACTGCTCAGCAGCCATAGCTCCGAGATTATATGGACTCCCGAAAACTCACAAGCCAGGTCTTCCACTTCGTCCAATTTTATCTTCAATGAACGTACCTTGCTATAACTTATCCAAACACATCGGAACAATTATAAAAAATATCGTTTCGGTTACATAATATAAAAAACTCTTTTCAGTTAAAAGAAAAGTTGCAAGATGTAATTTTAGATGAAGATGATGTTATGGTTTCTTTTGACGTCATTTCATTATTTACCAACATCCCTACTTATTTAGCAATAAAAAACATTTTAAAAGAGTGGAACATAATAAAGGACCACACTAAAATAACCAAACAAAAATTTCTAAAACTTTTAGAATTCTGTCTACGAGACAATAACTATTTCCAATTCAATGAAAAGTTTTTTTCGCAAACATATGGAATGCCAATGGGTAACCCCCTTTCACCAACGGTGGCAGACATTATTCTGGACAATCTTCTTGACGAAACCATAGAACAACTCAACAAAATAGGTATACAAATCAAATTTATTGCTAAATACGTAGATGACATTTTTGCCATCATCAAAGTAAAAGAAAAAGACATAATTCTCAACAAGCTAAATTCATACCACAACAAAATACAATTTACAATAGAAAATGAACACAACAATAGCCTTCCCTACCTAGACCTACTTCTACATAGAGAAAATAATAAAATAATATACAACTGGTATTCAAAAGAAACTGCATCAGGGCGAATGATTAATTTCCACTCAACTCAACCGACAAAACAAAAAATAAACACAGCATTAAATTTCATTAACAAGGTCCTAGATCTATGTGATAAAAGATATGAAATGGACAATATAAGAAAAATAAAAACTATACTACAATTGAATGACTACCCACACTACATAACAAACAGTCTACTTAAATCAAGAACCGAACAACAAAAAATTAACCTTTCAAATAACAACAACAATTACACAAAAACAAAAACTGACAATAATACAAAAAAGTTTTTTTGTGTACCATATGTACCTAAACTCACTGACAACAGAAGCTTACACCAATTAATAGAAAATAGTGGGGTCGCTTAGCGACAAATTTCGAGATGATGTGTTTTTGCCTTACAAAAGCACCAAATTTTTTTTAGGTACTACTTAGGTCCATAGCTTGAGATTTAGGGTAGGACCCATCTCGGCGGTCAGCCATTTTGGATTTTATAGCCACCATTTTGAAATTCAGGTATATTATTAATATCTCGGCTTCTAAATCACTTAGGATCCCAAGCTTGGTGTCTAGGTATACATTTTTGGGGTCAGGGAATACAACCACATACTTTTCAAATGTTAAAGTTTGCAAATATACGAAGGGGGCATGGGAGTCATGACCGCCTTGCTCCAAGACGATCAAATATTATATTTAGGGTCGGATAATGTGTATACACAAGTTGAAAATGTATCTGACTAAACTTATCCAAGGAGGGAAATCGAGGGTCATGACACCCCCCCCCCTCAGAGCCTAGGAAAAAGTATAAATACAAAACAAACTTCATTTAAACGCATAGAAGTGCAAAAACTGACGCGACGTATGGCTAGCCCAAATTATTTCATAACCGTAATTTTACCTTTTATGAGGCCATGGTAATATTATTCGCGAAGACTGTATGTTTTGTCGTATCGAGTTTTTCTGAAAGAAAAATGAATAAGTTAAATGTAAATACATTTAAGTTAGGTTGTATAAGTATATATTAATAACAAACTATCCAATTATTAAATCGAGTGACAAAAATATGTAATTCTAAGATATAAGGTTGAAAATGAAATAAGATATATGTACATGTACATACATACATGTACATGTAGTACCTCGTGGCATGATGGTTAATGCGTAGGACTGTCATGCCGAAGGTGTGGGTTCGATTCCCAGCCGTGCCACCTAAAAACAGAAATGTTTTATCCGAGGTTCTGCCTCTTGCGAATAACTGACAAATCCTCCAAAAGTATACTTGTCATGAAAAAGTGTTTCTCATTTAGCCGTTCGGACTCGGCAAAAACCTGTAGGTCCCCTTTATTTCTGTACACTGTTGAATGTGTTCACTGGTACACCATACTCCTGCCTGATATATACAGCCCGCTTTGAGTGTTGAAGTTATGCATCTTTTGTTGGTGGAAGTTTCTCCACTGTCTTAGTCTTCTGACAAAACAGCTCCTTGCTGACATCATTCACACTGTCCGAATTACTGTATTTAACATATAATATTACCGTGAAGCGTTCTAGCCTTTTAAATGTTCACCATCAAGCTCTGTGTAGGGATGTAATGCTATGCATGTTAAGGTATGTCGGTATGTGTCACCTCATGATAACAATTCCATGCCTCCCACGCAGATTTCTTGCCTCGTCCGAAAAATGAAGATGTTATATCGCAACCCGTAAAACTGTGAAATACGGGGAAGCCAAGGATTGTTGTACGCTCAGTTTCTCTTAATAGCATTGATGTCTATATAATTAAATGATCTGCCCGTACCAAAGACAACAGAAATCATTAAATTTGTGCACAAGTTCATCAGGTGATGGAACTTGCCAATGAGGATTACCACCACGTCCGTGTCAACAGTACGAATCATACACCTACTACAGCCATTCTTCATTATGTTCGAAAAGAGTCAGAGGCAAAGAATCATCGTGTAATAGGGGACTTAGAAAAATCTTGCGTGAATGGTCGCATTTAGACAACTAACCAAAACATAGATATTGCTTAAAACAGCTGACAGAGAAATTGAATTTTAAATTTGATTTATGATCATCTATATGATATTTTAAGATTTTTTCTATTTCTGTTTTCTTGTTGAACGGAGTCCAAGATGATGAAAATCTGCATTTTGTATTTGCATTTAACTTATTCATTTTCCTTTCAGAAAAACTCGATACGACAAAACATACAGTCTTCGCGAATAATATTACCATGGTCTCATAAATGGTAACATTACGGTTATGAAATAAATTAGGCTAGTTGTACGTCGCGTCAGTTTTTGCACTTCTGTGTGTTTAAATGAAGTTTGTTTTGTATTTATACTTTTTCCAGGGCTCTGAGGGGGGGGGGGGGGGGTGTCATGACCTCCGATTTCCCTCCATGGATAAGTTTAGTCAGATACATTTTCAACTTGTGTATACACATTATCCGACCCTAAATATAATATTTGATTGTCTTGGAGCAAGGGGGTCATGACCCCCATGCCCCCTTCATATATATGCAAACTTTAACATTTGAAAAGTATGTGGTTGTATTCCCTGACCCCAAAAATGTATACCTAGACACCAAGCTTGGGATCCTAAGTGATTTAGAAGCCGAGATATTAATAATATACCTGAATTTCAAAATGGCGGCTATAAAATCCAAGATGGCTGACCACCGAGATGGGTCCTACCCTAAATCTCAAGCTATGGACCTAAGTAGTACCTAAAAAAATTTGGTGCTTTTGTCCAGCAAAAACAGATTTTCTTACTAAGCGACCCTACTAAAAAGAGAACATTTCATTTTCACATAAACCAAATCTCACACTTAGAACATTGTTCACAGACACAAAATCAAAAATAAATAAACAACAACAACACAATGTGGTTTATCAAATTAAATGTAATGGCAAAGAGAATGAAAACTGTGATCTAGTGTACATAGGACAAACAAAGAGAAATTTAACAACCAGACTTGCGGAACACGAAGCAGACATACGTAAACACAAAGAGACAACAGGGCTTTCGCAGCATATAGCAAGCAGCGGACACTCGGTGGATTTCAAAGATGTAACAATATTGGACAAGGAGAGCAAACTCAACACAAGACTAACTCTAGAGAGTCTAAGAATCCAACAACAAATAAAGAGGACTATGAACACGAAAGAAGACACCGACAGTATTAAACAAAGCTATGCTGTAGCAATCTGAAGTACCTGAGCCCAGCTGTGATATAAGTGTCATTGTTTTGTTTTTTGAATTTGAATTGTAACTGATTGTTCTTAAGTTATATTAGGGGTATTCATGCAACTGCGTAAAACACTAGATAAGTTTACGATTTGGTTAATTTTATCTTTTGGTTAATGAACTGTCAAATTTTGTATGGGAAATGGTTTACGCAATTTGGTTAATTTTATCCAAGGATTTAGCTGCGGAAAATTAACCAAATATTTGGTTAAACTTATCCAAACGTCATTGTGACTTTTAGAGATTGAATTAGGCGTGTTTGTGACTTTTAGAATTAGGCGTGTTTAGAAAGATGATACAAATGATATCTCGGAGAACTAAAAAAAATAATTATTGCATTACAATTATCACCAAGATAAAAGTTGTGAATTAAAACGTAGTTTACAAAAAAAAAAAAAATAATTAGATACAAGGTCTACATTTACTCAACGATTAAAGGCTCTACCCAACCAACGCGAAATTATAGCGAAGCATTCGCAAAGACAGTTTTTTGTTGTTTTTTAGTATTGATATCATTCACTTTAATTTCGTGTTGGTTTGGGAGAAAAGTACATTATGGGCGTGACATATGATTTGCTTGTATTCGTTAATTTTCATCCGCCCACTGCCATGAGCTTGCGACTAATATACTTCTACCTTACAACGCGACTATTGTCATGTATATTATGGTAGAACTATGATAATTGTTGGTAGTTTACTGAAGTGGTCGTACTCATCTCACGGGAGTGAAACTGATATTTGGTGAAGTTGGAACGAAAAAAAGAGAGGGACGATTCATTTTACTTAAGTGGAATATTCTACACTTCTTCTTTTGACTGTTTGGAAAGCAACTTTTCGAGGGTTTTTAACCCATTGATTTTGACAGGCAAAAGTTTCGTTGTCGTTCCGAATATTTCGCATTGGTTTGAGAAAGACTAAATAGTTCTAGCTTTACATTTTGTTTTATCCTTCCGAGTTTCCGACTTCTCGTGGGTTAAAAATTACTACGTTTACAATAAGGATCGGGAGCTCCAGGTTATTTGTCACTTGAGTTGAGTTTAAATGGTATTTAGATTCCAGCAAAATGAATGGCATTGATGTATTTATTTCAATGCAAAACAAATATAATTGAATTAACAGGAGTACTTACTACACGTATCTATTAAAACAAATATATATTTGTACACATACATGCAAATTAACAGACCATAATGCATTATCTGTAAAACCATGCCGAACGCGCCCAAATATTTGACGTTTAACGAACAGCTGATTCAATTACACAGCATTTAACCAAATTAATAAAAAGGTCGTTCATGCAAACTTTTGCGTAAACTTATCATTTTAAACAATTTGTAAACTTACGACGTTGCATGAATACCCTTATTAATTGTTTTTTTATGTTAAAGTTTGTGTCAGTGCCGTCTCGGGAAGGATGCAATTTTAGTTTTAAGAAAACAGATATGTAATTTTTAAACAAAAAAATGAGAGAAAAAGTATAGTTGGGTCAATATTTCAAAATATTAATATTTCAGTCTCCTTCATTTTTGAACCGAAGTACAAAATTTTGTTATAAGTTTGTTAATTGGATGGCTTGAAACAAACGGGTTCTAATATTTGCTCTAGAAAAAATAAAGTTAAAAAGAATATCATACCCGCTATCTCCATTTAAACACCCAAAATGTCATTCCCCTGACGTGTCCCCAGGCCTACTTACCACACTGTCTGAATTTTAGCAACGAAACTAAAAACGATACAAGAAATCTAATGATGCAGTCTTTTTAATAATATATGCATCCTAACTAAAAGATAGTTAAATGATTTTTAGTTGCTTTATTTTTTTAAATCGGAGCTATTAAGTAAGTGTCCCCCATAAATTGATCATTTCTATCCCACCAATGGAAATTTAAAAAAAATATATATAGGCTCAAAATAGAAAACTGATTTTTTTGTTGTTTAACGGTACAGAATTGCTCTTTATGAAAATTGAAGTAAGGGTTTCAAAAAAACTTTGTTGTCTTTTTTATTTCAAGTTAAGGCAATGATTTTGTTTTTCGTCAAGCGAAATTGTCATTCCTCTAACGCGTGTTTTTTACTAAACCGTGTAGTATAAAAATTTAAAAAGTTTTACTCGTCTGTGTCTTTTACAAGGGCCTACGTGAAAAATAAAATAAAATATCTAATTTTCTAATAACCTCCATTTAATTCTCATAAAACACCCTTCGGAGTCATTCCCCTAACATCATTTTTTGTGTCATTCCCCTGACTCTCAAGTTTTCATTATAATGACTGATTGCGTTTTGGTAACTCTAGCAGAATCATTAATATTACATTTAAACATATTTACAGTATTTTTAGTAGTTTTAAATTTTTTCACATTTTCTCGGTCAAAATACCATAAAAAAATACGATTATTACTATAAAATGTTTAGTCTCGCAAAATCCTTGAATCATGAGAGCAAGTTCGTGCAACATAGTCGTGGATGCTATTTTTCATGTTAGTATTTGTTCTCTTTTTTCCTTACACTCCTGAAACCATTCGCAAAATTAAATATCCATCTAATCAACGGAGTAAATATAAATTTTTGTCATTCCCCTGATACAAGTATCATTTCCCTGACTTAAAAAACCGTTAGATTTGATCAAATGTTATGACTCCTTGTTTTAAAGTGGTTATTATAAAGTTATTAAGAGACATAATTGTTCGTCTACCAATATAGGATCTTTTGAGCGAGGGTCCACTTTGGAGTGAAAAATATTAATGTTTTGAAATATTGACCCAGTTGCTATTTTTGTTATATAAACTAAAATTTATCATTATCAACAGATTGAAATAAATATAACCCCTGAAGAAGTAAGGATTACTTACGAAACGTTGGGAAAATAATGGAATAGAAAGTTGTTTTTATTCGCATTTTTTACAAATAGACCAAAAGAGCCTAAACAAACACAGTGGAAAAGATAAACAAAAAATTGGTCAAATCAAATAATATGAAATAAAAAGTCGTCGACAGTCATTCGCTGGTTGTCTAACTTGAGTCCCCATTTTTTGAACTCAACCGAGCGAAGAGACAAGTTAGTTAGAGGACGATCACTAGGAGTTGTGGAGTTAAGATTTAGAGCGTTTAGTTGGCTTAAGAAACTTTGCACATTCTCACTATGATGTGTAGGATCAATTGGATTCTGACGGTTACTCTGAGACTGGTGTGTACTAGGGTTTGGATTGATTGGGCTTGCATTCCGGGAACTATGATTTTGTGGGGGTTGTAGGTTCTCTATCGGCTCTTGTTCTCTTCTAGTAATTACTTTCCTTCTCAAATTAAGCCTTTCAGCCTCGTATTCGGCTTTTCGGTTCTTTAAGTCCTCGGCCCTACTAAGCCCTATTGCAGCCGTAACAATATTCTCAATATAGCGTTTGAGGCTTTCATCTAGTGAAAAAGGGTTTTGAGCGTCAACAGGGTTGTCTGCTGGAGGATTTCTTGGATCGGTTTCACCCTCATCTCCGGCAGTCGTAACCCTTTGACTTGTACCCGGATTATTTAAATCCTGCTCAAAATCTTCCAAATCCTTATCTCTAGTATTCTTTTTTTGACCCTTTGGAGGCATTTTGAATTATGATAAGCTAAGAATGAACTTAGAATCGATTATAAAAAAAAAGTACCAGACAATGACGTTGTCAGAATAAAAAGGGTAGAATATTTGGGGCTCAAAATCACGAAAGGAATACTTATAATTGTCTATGTGTATAATAACTATTCAAGGTATGTGTAAACTCTTGTAAAGAAGGAGTAGGTACTCCTACCAAATGCTATCGCATCGAAAAGGAAAAAACTAAATATGTAACTCAAAAAATGAAAATTTATATGAAAATGCTAGAATTAAAGATTTTACATTTAAAAGCTGAGAATGAAAAACTAAAGTTTCAATCTAAAATAAATCTATAACCAAAAAAAAGATTATCTAAATATGTCACAGTCAAAAAAAATATCTCATATGATCATGTGGTGCTTCTGAAAGTCGAGAAGGTTTTTTTGAGTAACTCAACGGCGAGAAAAAAAAAAAAATGTTTGCTTGTGAATGTGTTAACTAGTAGCTGCCAAGAAATGTTAATAGAACTATAGTGCATAGAGCGCTATTGAAAGAAATAGTTCTTACAACTGGAATCTAACAGACGTTAATACCGACATATAGTACTCTTAATAATTCTTTTAAGCTACCAATAAACGACAAAAATAATTAATATTTTCTTTTTTTAAAAATATAAGAGGTACGATTTTAGTCAGTTTACTCATGGACAAAAGTTTGTTGGAACAGAACTCAGGCGCAGCAGCCGGAGACGTGGTTTCTCAGAACCGGTATCCCCCGGTCGTCTGATGAACTCCTCCAAACAAAAGTTTAAACTTATGACCATGATCCTCAGATACCAATACATTAACTGGAAAGTTTGTAAACTTACATGAATTCCAGGACATTGATAAATGATGGGTCATTGTTTTTTTTTATATCGAAAATTGCAAATTTGAAACGCTACAAGAAGTTATGTCATGATAAACTATACTTGGTTGGTCGTTCTGAATTTGTTTTTCTTTTAAGTCATGGAATATATAAGAAGAAAAATAAAACTATATAATCCTGGGGTTTGTTTAAACCTTCATCAAAAAATTTGGCGATCATAAAACTGACTAAAGAAAAAATTCGTTTCGGGTTTTATGAAACGATAATCCTTATAAAAAAAATTCTTGCCCCAAATTGGGCGCCACCTGTGTAACGGAATGGTGTTCCCTCTTTGTAAACTGGCGATGTTCTGCCTTTCCAGTTTTCATCCTAAACCACAGGATACTCAGGGTGAGAAAGGAAATACAAAGAGGGTGGTCCAGTCGGCCAAGTGCTGGTGTAGGCATGCTCGCTTTAGCCTGGTACTAACTCGTCGGTGGGGTGGGATCTTGCGCTCACCACTGGACTGCCGTATACTTTTCCCTACATGCCTATCTCGTTTCAAGAATCTATCGAATTCCTCATTACCACAAAAACGAATTTAAAAGCAAACAAACATTCTTTTGTGGAAGCCGTGATGTTATAGGCTTCCGAGTGGTACCCTCCCTTCGGTTCCCCGCGCTAAGTGAGAACCCCGTGGTTACCGCTCCACTCAAATAATCTACGATAACCCCTAACGTACTTAAGTGAAAACTCAAGCTTCACTCAATTCGCCGCCGTCGAGCCTCATTTCCCCTCTGCTAACTTTCCTAAGCACCTCTCCTAAAACTTACCAACTAGCATGATAACTTCCTTAATGACCAGCAGTAAAATATCCACATCCGGAGATTAAAATCAAAATAAGAAATCTTTATTCAATATAGCCGAATATTATGTTAAAATTCATGGATTTCTTGGGTTAGCATTTTGACTCTCCATAATAAAAAAAAAATAATTCAGTTAAAATCACAAAAAGTAAAAAAGAAATTAAATTTAAATAATAATAAGTAAGAATGTATGTTCTTATCAGGACCAAAAACAAAATCTCTGACATGAGTGAAAGAGTATGTCTAACTAAATTCTTAGATGGCTACAATATAAAAGTTTATAAAATTCAACCAAAATTTAAATTTATCGAATTCACTCAAAGTTCAATGACCGCTTTCAATAACGATCTCTCTTGGTTTAGTAAAAAAAAAATGAGTGTCAAACTTACGGAGTGTATAACACTTTCGTTCAATGGACAATTGCACCTTCTTTCTTTTTGTATATACATTTGATTGACAAAATCTTTGGACTCACCGCGAATTCTCCTCCAATGAAGTGGTGCGCACTACCTCCTTGACTGGACCTGGAGCTTTTATGTTGAGTTTTATTACTCTGGCCTCTTCTGACGATCTTTATGCTATTATTAATGGGGAAAAAGGTAAAAATGTCAAATTGAACGAATTACGAGCATATACATGTACATATATGTATGTAATAATTTGGATACTTAGCTTTGAGTGTATTCGTTACATAAGGAGTATTAAATTTTATGATTCGGAGTAGTATGTCAAAATGCTTAGAATTTTGTTGTCTTGGAGTCCGAGACTGCCATTAGCGAGTGTTCTCTTGAGGTAACCGGCTGGTTGGACGAAAAGCTGCACTTTCAGGGCTGAACAAATTGTCTGAAATGGAAGGCCGTGTTTTGCTTTGACCAAGGCCAGATTCGAAGATTGGACTTTGATAGGAAAGATCTACGGCCAATTTCCTTGTGACGGTGACACGTACTTCCCTTCGACTAGATCTAGGAGGAACCCTTCTAGACCTTTAATACGCGCCCCACGTGTTCCGCGACGTGCAATGAGGGACATGCACTTCACAGACCAAACACGTGGGCACAGCTGTCTGACCTTTTTTTTTGTGTGTGAAGTGATTCTTTCTTCTATGCAATAAAAACAATTAACTTCAATACACTTTAGCTATTTATTTGTGTCTCAATTACCTTCGAACTTATTTGATTTATTTTAACAAATCGGCCGAATGTGGTTACTTTCCGTTGGAATCGGTCAGATGGAATGTTATTCTTATTAGCTTATGGATTACCGTGGTGGTTGAAGATATTTCTTGGTCTTACAAAATTAACTTATAGGACGTCGGTCGTGTCTATTTGAAAAGCAGCACGATTGCGAAACCTTAAAAGTATTTAGTTAAATTCCGAGAAAATCAAAACTTTCATTTAGATTACCTTTATTAATTTTCATAAAAAAGTTTACAAAAAAAAATTTATTATAAATCCCAATGTTGGTATTTGACTTTCTCAGAACTTAACAAAATTTTAATCGTGGCTTGTTAAACGATTATTGGAGGGTTTTGGAAATGTTCCTTTCAGTGTGGATGTCAATTTAGAAAAGAGCCGCGAAAGTATTTTTTTTAGGTTATGTCCGCCAATAACCATAGTGTTCACACTCTGCTTAACTTGAAACGAGGGAATCGAATCGATAACTTTTAGGTATATCGGAACGGAAAAAGGCCTAGTCGATGACAGCATCCACTACCCTGCAACAAACAAAAACAGATCTAGGGAATGTGATATCACATTCAAGCTAGCCTATACAACTATCATGATAAAAAACTATTATGATAGAAAACTATCATTATAGAAAACTGTCATGATAGAAAACTATCAAGATAGAAAACTATCATGATAGAAAACTATCATGATAGAAAACTATCATGATAGAAAACTATCATGAAAGAAAACTATCATGATAAAAAGCTATCATGATTGAAAACTGTCATGATACGAAAATATCATGATAGAAAACTATCATGCATATTGCAAGTTGCATGTTCTATGCAGATATACGCAGCTCCACGCAGATATACGCATATCTACGTAGATAGATGCAGACATACGCAGATATACATTGATTTACGCAGATATACGCAGATACCCGCAGGTCTTCTTAGATATACGCCTGGCTACGCAGATATACGCTGGCCTACCCAAATGCAGATCAACGCAGATCTACGCAAATAGACGCAAACATACGGAGATATACGTTGATCTAATTATATATACGCAGATTCCCGCAGGTTGACGTAGATATACGCCAGGCTACGCTGATATTAGCTTATATACGCAGATATACTCAAATACCCGCAGGTCTGAGCAGATATAAGTAGATATACGCCGGTCTACGCAGATATACAAAGTTCTACGCAGATATACATATATGTACGCAGATAGATGCAGGCATACGCAAAATAATAGATAAATAGAAGATATACGCATATCTTCGCAGATATACGTTGAAGGCCTAGGTACGCAGATTAACACAGATCTACGCAGATATACGCAGAATTACTTAGATATACGCAGATATAGGCAGATATATGCATATATAGGCAGGTCTACACAAGTATATGCAGATCTACGCAGCTTCTATAAAGCTTTCATCAAAAATAAATTTCTAATAGAAGTCATGACTTTCATAACTGCTTCTTTAAAGTCGTTTGAAAGCTTGATATAGAAAATTAAACGAGAATAGCGTCTTTGTTTCGGATAGACCTCTGTAAATAACATTAACGTAGAACCATGAAACTGTCACTGTATAGGGATTGTATAGAATAGTTTAATTGAAGTTTCTGTCACTTGGTCTTCAAAAGAATTCGGTTACAATTTGCTGGAAGCCTTATCGAATACTTCGCAGAGACTTCTCAGATTTTATTAACGAACGATAATAGAAAATGTCAGTCTATGCTAAAGAGACTCAAATCTGTCAAAGTCATAGAAAACTATCATGATAGCAAACTGTCATGAAAGAAAACCATCATGATAGAAAACTACGCAGATCTACGCTTATGTACGCATATATTCGCCTGGCTACGCAGATCCACGCAAATCTACGCAAATATACGCAGATCTGTGCAGATCTTTGCTAAAATACGCAGATAAACGCAGATATACGTAGATATACGCAGATATACGCAGATATAAGCAGACATACGCAGGTCTACGCAAGTAGACGCAGATCTACCGAGATATATGCTGGGTTATGCAGATATACAGATCTTTGCAGATCTACACAGATATACGTAGATATACGCAGATCTATGAAGATCAACGCAGATATACGCAAGTCATGATAGAAAACTATCATGATAGAAAACTATCATGATAGAAAACTATCATGACAGCAAACTGTCATGATAGAAAGCTATCATGATAGAAAACTATCATGATAGAAAACTATCATGATAGAAAACCATCATGATAGAAAACTACGCAGATCTACGCTGATGTACGCATATATTCGCCTGGCTACGCAGATCCACGCAAATCTACGCAAATATACGCAGATCTGTGCAGATCTTTGCTAATATACGCAGATATACGCAGATATATGCAGATATACGCAGATACAAGCAGATTTACGCAGATATACGCAGATATAAGCAGACATACGCAGGTCTACGCAAGTAGACGCAGATCTACCGAGATATATGCTGGGTTATGCAGATATACAGATCTTTGCAGATCTACACAGATATACGCAGATCTACGGAGATGTACGCAGCTATACGCCAAGTTACGCAGATATACGCAGATCTACGCAGATATGCGCAGATCTACGCAGACATGTTTTAAATGTCGTTTCAGTCTATCTAAATTGTTCCAATTGGCAAAACGACTTTGCTAAACTATCTGAAGCAATGCAGATTTTGGGCGAAAAAAGTTGCATACTCATAGGACATTTTAGTGCTCGTACTAGGCAGGAGCAATGTCCAAGTTTCGAAAGCCATAATTTAATCATAAGGAAATCAAAGGATCATTAAATAAACACCAGGGAAAGATCCTGGAAATGGGAAGCGCCTTCGATCTTTCTATAGTAAGTGGCACTGAAAAAGGAGACGAGGAAGGAAAACTCACTTTTGTTCGAAATCCGAGACAATCCGTAATTGATTACCTTTTTGTTGCACTAGATAGTAATTCTTTGATTTCAAATTTTGAGGCGGATAGTCAAATATACTCTGACCGTATGCCTCTGATCACCACACTAAATACACTAAATACTTCAGAGACAGCAAACCCCCTTTTACCAAAACTGAAATGGCGAGGAAACCAAGTCGGATCTTACAATAGGAACTTAAATCAGAACATTATAGTGCATGCTCCTGGCGAATCTGAAACCACAATAAACGACCTACAGCAAATAATTGAATTGTCAGCAGTCCCACAAAACAGAAAAATAATAGCGGGAAAATATCACCGTGGTATGACAGGGAATGTGAGTCTGCGAGAAGAAAATCATTCGCGCTTTTAAAGCAATACCTGACCTTCAATTCCAACTGTTTGAAAAAATATTACTTAGAAGCAAATCGAGCATACAGAGCCTTGTGCAAGTCAAAAAAAGAAAACTTCATTAAAACCCAGACGGAAAGTTTAATAAATTGCAAAAATTCCTTAGATTTTTGGAAAGCCATTCAAAATATTAAAGGAAGACAACTTGCCATAGGTACTCTACTCCCTGCATCGACACTCCGAGAATATTTTGAAAAACAAGTAACTACGGAACTCTATGAAAAAGAAATGCAGTACGCTAGACCCACTTTTCAAAAACAAATTTTAGACTGTGATATAACCTTCTCTGAAGTAAAGGCAACAATCGGGACATTAAAAGATAATAAGGTGCCGGGCTGCGACCTGATCCCCAATGAATTTCTTAAAAATGAAAAATGAAACAGAGGAATTCCTTAAATATCTCACGGTAGCATAAAACAATGTATTCAAATCTGGAGAAATACCCGAGGCTTTAAGGAAATCAGTAATTTTCCGATCTTTGAAAAAGGAGATAGAATAGATCCATCAAATTATCGCAATATCCCCTTTCTAAATTCATCTTTGAAAATATTTATGGAGATACTGCGATGCCGTCTTACGAAATGGATTGAGAACAATCATCTTCTCAGTGAATTCCAAATTGGATTTAGAAAAGGCTATTCCACCGCAGATCACATCTTCAGCCTGACTAATACTGCAGAATTATGTCTACGTAGGCACCACAAGCTGTATGTCTTCTTCGTGGACTTTCGAGCAGAATTTGAATCTATTAACAGAAGGGTTCTTATGTACAAATTGTACAGGGACGGAATGTCACTGAAGTTTGGCAGTGTAATTGAGGGCATCTACAGTCAAACATGGAATGCAGTTTGGAATGGAAAAAATCTCTCTGAGTGGTTTCTTTCTACGGTTGGGTTAAAACAAGGATGCAATATAAGTCCACCATTATTTTCCTTATATATTGAAGACCTTCTAAGAATCATGCCTTGTGGAATTACAGTAGATGGTCTTCAGATCAAGATCCTTATGTATGCTGATGATCTAGTTCTACTGGCCGAGTCTCCTGAGTCACTTCAGTTGATGATCAACAGATTGCGTGGCTATTGCTCTGAGTGGAACTTGACAGTGAACTTGAATAAGTCAAAGACTATGGTCTTCTGGAGAGGAACGGGGCGCTTAGCTGGAAACGAAAGATGGTACTACGGTGCAGAACAAATCGAGATGGTAAAAGAATACCAGTACCTAGGATTTACCATAACAAGCAACCTCAACCTCGAAAAGCACCTGACCAAAAAACTATCGGCTTCCAAAAATGCGATCGGAACAGTTTGGCAAAACGTGTATGCAAACAAGGACCTTGATTTTAGATCTAAATACAAAGTTTTTGTTGCTACATCTGAAACAATAATGCTGCTATGCAGCACAATCATGGGGATGGCGTCACTATGAAACAGTTGAAAAGCTACTGCGATTTTACCTAAAACGCCAGTTCCGACTACCAGATCCAACACCAAATTACATGCTCCTTATTGAAACGGGTCTATCGCCGCTTTACCTCAAAACCTTAAAACTTCATTTTACTATATATACATATATATGAATCTAATGTATAGTCCGACTGAGAAAATTGCACGAAAAATTGCAGTGGCTGTCATAAAATCAATGAGTTCCTGATTTGAAGAATGGAAAAACATAGCTGAAGGGTGTGCGATACCATTTAATTTAAGTTATGAAAAGCTCCCAACGTGGAAACCATACCTATATGATTTACTACAAAAGCTTGACGCAAATCTTATAAATAACAGCATCGAACTGCCGAAAGGCTCATTATACAGGGAAACCTATTTCCACGCTTGAATACAATCTTGGTGAAGCTAATTATTTCCATCACCACCTTAACGCAGAGAAAATATCAATGATTTTTCGAGCAAGAGGAGAATTGCTTCCCTTGAACTTCATATTACATCGAAATGACTTACAAATTTAATGTTCAACACAAATGTAAAAGAAATAATTAATAATCTGTACTATAAACAATTTAAAGAATAATAAATCTATCTATCTATCTCTCTATACTAGAAAACTATCACGCATGTTGCATGTTATAGTTGCATGTTGCATGATAGAAAAATATCATGATAGAAAACTATCATGATAGAAAACTATCATGATAGTAAACTATCATGATAGAAAACTATCATGATAAAAAACTGTCATGATAGAAAACTATCATGATAGAAAACTATCATGTTAAGAAACTGTCATTATAGAAAACTATTGTGATAGAAAACTGTCATGATAGAAAACTATCATGATAGAAAACTATCAAGAAAGACAACTGTCATTATAGAAAACTATCGTGATAGAAAACTACCATGACAGAAAACTATCATGATAGATAACTATTATGATATAAAACTGTCATTATAGAAAATTTATAATTTCTGATAACTTTCGAATGGAACGGGTGGTTCCAAAATCCATAGACGTATTAACCATGCCAGCGGATGAGCTGAAGAAGTAACGAGTCAGGCGGACTCTTACTTGATTCGAAAGCAACACAACAACACAGCATCAGTATAGCTTAAAATTATCTTAACATAACTATATTTAACTCAATAACTTATGGTAGACATTTTGGGTAGTTAAAGCATTATTTTTTTTCTTAAAAATCGGTTATTAATTTTTAATTACAAAAGGTCTATCGGAATTAAAAAAAAAGAATAGATTTTCGTGGTTGTTAAAATATTTCACTCTCTCGCCTTGAAATAATTGGTTTTTGAATAGTTGATTTACGCTTCGAAACGAATCACCCGCGAGTATTTTGGTATTAACTAGGAGAATGCCTAGCGAAGGCCTTTTCTCGGCTTTGATTCTTTTCAATTTTTCTCAAAAGTTAAGTATGGGATAGGTCTGAACTCGGCCATTAAGTTTCGGCAAGTTTTGGAAAAACATCCAACAACTTGTTGAACTTGTGTTTGAGAGAGAGTAAGATTCAGCAAGTATTGGACAGACATCCAACAACTTGTTGAATTTAGGTGTGTGTGAGTTTCGTTGACATTCAACAACGGTGGTTTTCTGGGGAGCAAAAAAGCCTTCCAGGAAGCCGGTGTCCCGTGACCGATAATCACGAAAACGTATGGCTGAATGTATGAATGTGTGAGTGATTGGAATGGCTGAAGGAAGGATTCGGTTGATAGCTGGGAAGTTCACTCTTGATCTTGAGAGAGCTAACCAAGCGAAAAGTTGAATTTTGAGGATACGAGGAAAATTTGAAGAACTGAAATCGAGGAAAAGTTTTGAAATTTAAAGTAAAGTAAAGTTCGAAATTTTTGATTGATAAAGTAAAAGGAAAGGAATTAGAGGTGATTCGGGGAGTGAGCAGTGACGTGCGGCACTCGAACGAACTGGGTAGACAGTTATAAATTTAATTAATTATTTTCCATCTTATCCAGTCAAAAATAAAAACTGTTAACAAAGTCCAAAAAACAGCGTATGTCTCTTTGAAATCAAACGTTTGACTTCACACAAGACTTCACAAACGTGTCTAAAAAACATGGCTACCAATAATGAACTCTATTAAGCAAAAATTAAATACCTATTTAATACAAGAATACAAATTACAAAAAATTGTACATTGTACAAATGCTTGTATTTTTTTGAAACAAACGTTGAAGGGCCAAGATATGTATGTACATAGTCCACACAAAGTTTTAGAAACATTATTTTGAAAGCCTATCCAAGTCATAAAAACTGTCCTTGAATATGTCATCCTCATCCTTACTATTTTGTGTTGAGATAATGGTGATCAAAGACAAAAGTATGCATTTGTTTGACTAAAAGTTATATAGGTACACCAATCTCAAACAAACAAAACTTGCAGACCTAAATTAAAGCTGAATAAAAAATGTATTGATTTATAAAAAAAATTCAAGAAACTCATAAAACAAAGAAAATAATAGAACATTTGATTCTTGTACCATTTCTCTCAGTCGCAATAAGGCAATAATGGTACCTTAAAATAAATATGCATTTGTAAAACAATTTCAAAACAAGAAGAAGCACACAGCTTCAAAATGCTTTTTGTTTCGACTCAATACAGCAACTAATCCCAAAGATACAGCTCTTCAAAACGTCAGTAGTGTACTTCTGCGAAAGAGTCCAGCCTTCCTACCTATTGCATTTTTTAGGGTTGACCTCCAACTACCCAATCCCCTTTAATCAACTCCAAAAATAAAAAATTAAGAAGTTGTTCTCTTCACTTAACAGTCAACGAAAAAGTTTCGAATTTAATTCAATAAGACAGATTCGAATCTGTCTACTTGCTTCACATAGAAATTCTACTTAAGCAACATAATCCGCTGATTTTATTTTCATATAATTAAGGTAGAACGAAAGACTCTGTCTTCGTTTTCAGTCGGGTTTTCCCGAAGCACGTAGCAGATGCAGAAGGCAGAGCCATAGCGAAGCTATAGCGTTTGTATTGTGTGAGCTTTGAGATTTTGTGCTTTGTGGTTGTTGGTAGAGGTCAAATTATTATCTAAAGAAATAAAAGTAGGTGTGAAAAATGTGAGTGTGTGAATAGTAAGGGATGAATGTATGATTTATATTTGTTAAATTATAGGTGTTGACAATTTGAGATAGGTAATGGATGTTAGGGACTTAATGCAATGAATGTAAACACAGTTTTCTTGATTGTAACAAGTAGGTTTCTTTTCTTTCTCTCTTTACTGTAGGGTAGACACTGTCTAAAACGTCTTATTGGCGCACCGTCAGGCCTGGTTCACACGAGATTGTACCGCACGTTTTTTATCGCATTCGGTTTTTACCGAACAAAAATCGGGTGTTCACACGATATTTATATTTATTCGTTTAAGACTTGAATAGCTGCAGTATAATGAAAATGTATGGAAAAGTTTGAATTTGTGAAGTATTTTATTTTTATCTTTTTAAGGGAAGGAGCTAGAAAGCTGAAATTTGGACGGATGATAGAAATTATTGATTTAAATATGAAGCAAAAAAAATAAGAGCCCTAGAATACCGTTGGACGGAGATAACGGCATTATTTGAGCGCTTTCACATATGAACTCATATCTCTTTATTGCATTAATGAATTTTCTTGTTGTTTTAAATATAACATAAATAAAATTACGGTTATTTTGATACCCCATTCATTATCGTACGTGGTTTATAAGCGGTAAAATCTTGATTTTAAATTGATCGAAAAATCAAAACAATTGCATTGAAATTACCTGCTTGGACCATTGTCCACAACCATCCACCAGCGAGAAGATCCCGTTATCTACATGGAATTTGTTTAATTAAAATTTGATATGGATGGCTTTAAAAAATTATAGCTCCCGTTCTACTGATTGGATCTTCAAGGTTTAGGTCTTTAATGAAAGCTGATGTAACCGGCTATATTGTGTAAACAAATCATTGAGGAGGGGCAAAAATTTTCATACTAAAAGGGTGAATAAGGCCCAATTCAATTCCATTTATTTTATTCTAAATTAAAATGTTCATAAAAATTTTTATAATTTTAAGAAACTAAAAACGCATATTTATTGCCTCATTCCTCTTCTTTATTTTAAAACCTTGACCTACAAGATCCATTGAGTATCACCGGAGTTATAATTTTTTTAAACCAACCATATCGGTCGATTAGTTTTTTTTGTGTACATCGGCTTTTCTCTCCACTGAAGCTCATTCTATGCCAACGAACAAATACCCAACGTGGATTCAAACCGTGTGAACGAAACTATATAAAACTATACGGCAACATGCACATGCAACATGATCATGTAACATGCACATACAACATGCTACATGCAACATGATACATGCACATGCAACGCAATATGCCCATGCAACATGCACATGCAACATGCACATGCAACATGCAAAAGCAACATGCACATGCACATGCAACATGCACATGCAACATGCCTATGCAACATGCACATGCAACATGCACATGCAACATGCACATGCAACATGCACATGCAACATGCACATGCAACATGCACATGCAACATGCACATGCAACATGCACATGCAACTTGCACATGCAACATGCACATGCAACATGCACATGCAACATGCACATGCAACATGCACATGCAACATGCACATGCAACATGCACATGCAACATGCACATGCAACATGCACATGCAACATGCACATGCAACATGCACATGCAACATGCACATGCAACATGCACATGCAACATGCACATGCAACATGCACATGCAACATGCACATGCAACATGCACATGCAACATGCACATGCAACATGCACATGCAGTATGCAACATGCAATATGCACATGCAAAATGCACATGCAACAAGCATATGCAACATGCACATGCAACATACAACATGCAATATGCACATGCAACATGCACATGCAACATGCACATGCACATGCACATGCAACATGCACATGCAACATGCACATGCAACATGCATATGCAACAGCCACATGCAACATGCACATGCAACATGCACATGCAACATGCACATGCAACATACACATGCAACATGCACATGTAACATGCACATGCAACATGCACATGCAACATGCACATGCAACATGCACATGCAACATGCACATGCAACTTGCACATGCAACATGCACATGCAACATGCACATGCAACATGCACATGCAATATGCAACATGCGCATGCAACATGCACATGCAACATGCACGTGCAATATGCAAGTTAGTTATTTTATGCGCGAGGAATGAAAAAATATATTTTTTTACTGTGCAACCGCACAGTTCAAGTACTTTATTGAGACTCGAATAACTTAAATCTTATTTACATTATGATAACCTACGAGTAATACCAAAAAGTACAAGCATATGCAACATGCACATGCAACATACAACATGCAATATGCACATGCAACATGCACATGCAACATGCACATGCAACATGCACATGCAACATGCACATGCAACATGCATATGCAACAGCCACATGCAACATACACATGCAACATGCACATGTAACATGCACATGCAACATGCACATGCAACATGCACATGCAACATGCACATGCAACATGCATATGCAACAGCCACATGCAACATGCACATGCAACATGCACATGCAACTTGCACATGCAACATGCACATGCAACATGCACATGCAACATGCACATGCAACATGCACATGCAATATGCAACATGCGCATGCAACATGCACATGCAACATGCACGTGCAATATGCAAGTTAGTTATTTTATGCGCGAGGAATGAAAAAATATATTTTTTTACTGTGCAACCGCACAGTTCAAGTACTTTTTTGAGACTCGAATAACTTAAATCTTATTTACATTATGATAACCTACGAGTAATACCAAAAAGTGCCGACGCAGCAACCATTCGGTTGCTCACCTCTTTTAGTTCCCAAGAATTCGACGCTTGCATCCGCACTGACCTGTAGTATAGATATGTGTCAGCATGTTTGGCGGCACATGTATCCGCAACACCTATAGACGCTGTGGGAACGTGTGTCAGCGTATTTAGTGCTAACTTGCACAAGCAACATGCCCATGCAATTTGCAACATGCATATGCAACATGAACATGCAACATGCAACATGCACATGCAGCATGCACATGCAACAAGCTCATGCAACATTCAACATGCACATGCAACATGCGCATGCAACATGCACATGCAACATGCACATGCAACATGCACATGCAACATGCACAGGCAACATGCACATGTAACATGGACATGCAACATGCACATGCAACATGCACATGCAACATGCATATGCAACATGCACATGCAACATGCAACATGCAACATGCACATGCAACATGCACATGTAACATGCACATGCAACATGCACATGCAACATGCACATGCAACATCCACATGTAACATGCACATGCAACATGCACATGCAACATGCACATGCAACATGCATATGCAACATGCACAAGCAACATGCCCATGCAATTTGCAACATGCACATGCAACATGAACATGCAACATGCAACATGCACATGCAGCATGCACATGCAACAAGCTCATGCAACATTCAACATGCACATGCAACATGCAACATGCACATGCAACATGCACATGCCCATGCACATGCAACATGCACATAAAACATGCACATGCAACATGCACATGCAACATGCACATAAAACATGCAACATGCACATGCAACATGCAACATGCAACATGCAACATGCAACATGCAACATGCAAGATGCAACATGCAACATGCAACATGCAACATGCAACATGCAACATGCAACATGCAAATGCAACATGCACATGGAACATGCGCATGCAACATGCACATGCAACATGCAACATGCACATGCAACATGCAACAGGCACATGCAACATGCACATGCAACATACACATGCAACATGCAACATGCACATGCAACATGCACATGCACATGCACATGCACATGCACATGCAACATGCACATGCCACATGCACATGCAACATGCACATGCAACATGCAACATGCACATGCAACATGCACATGGAACATGCACATGCAAAATGCACATGCAACATGCATATGCAATATGCCCATGAAATATGCACATGCAACATGCACATGCAACATGCACATGCAACATGCAACATGCACATGCAACATCTACATGCACATGCACATGCACATGCACATGCACATGCACATGCACATGCACATGCACATGCACATGCACATGCAACATGCACATGCCACATGTACATGCAACATGCACATGCGACATGCACATGCAACATGCACATGCAACATGCAACATGCACATGTAACATGCACATGCAACATGCACATGCAAAATGCACATGCAACATGCACATGCACATGCACATGCACATGCAACATGCACATGCCACATGTACATGCAACATGCACATGCAACATGCAACATGCACATGCAACATGCACATGGAACATGCACATGCAAAATGCACATGCAAGATGCACATGCAACATGCATATGCAACATGCAAATGCAATATGCACATGCAACATGCACATGCAACATGCAACATGCACATGCAACATGCACATGCACATGCACATGCACATGCACATGCACATGCACATGCACATGCAACATGCACATGCAACATGCACATGCAACATGCACATGCACATGCACATGCACATGCACATGCACATGCACATGCACATGCACATGCAAATGCAACATGCACATGCCACATGCACTTGCAACATGCACATGCAACATGCAACATGCACATGTAACATGCACATGGAACATAAACATGCAAAATGCACATGCAAGATGCACATGCAACATGCATATGCAACATGCCCATGCAATATGCACATGCAACATGCAACATGCAACATGCAACATGCACATGCACATGCAACATGCACATGCACATGCAACATGCACATGCAACATGCACATGCAACATGCACATGCAACATGCAACATGCAACATGCAACATGCACATGCAACATGCACATGGGACACGCACATGCAACATGCAACATGCACAACAACATGCAAATGCAACATGCACATGCAACATGCAACATGCAGATTAAACATGCACATGCAAATTGCACATGCAACATGCATATGCAACATGCACATGCAACAAGCACATGCAGTATGCAACATGCAATATGCACATGCAACATGCACATGCAGATGCAACATGCACATGCAACATGCACATGCGACACGCACATGCAACATGCAACATGCACAACAACATGCAAATGCAACATGCACATGCAACATGCAACATGCAGATGCAACATGCACATGCAAATTGCACATGCAACATGCATATGCAACATGCACATGCAACATGCACTTGCAACATGCAAATGCAACATGCACATGCAACACGCATATTCAACATGCACACGCAACATGCACATACAACATGCACATGCAACATGCTACATGCAACATGTACATGCAACCTGCACATGCAATATGCCCATGCAACATGCACATGCAACATGCACATGCAACATGCACATGCAACATGCATATTCAACATGCACAAGCAACATGCACATACAACATGCACATGTAACATGCTACATGCAACATGCACATGCAACTTGCACAAGCAATATGCCCATGCAACATGCACATGCAACATGCACATGCAACATGCACATGCAACATGCACATTCAACATGCACATGCAACATGCACATGCAACAAGCACATGCAGTATGCAACATGCAATATGCACATGCAACATGCATATTCAACATGCACACGCAACATGCACATACAACATGCACATGCAACATGCATATGCAACATGCAAATGCAACATGCACATACAACATGCACATGCAACATGCACATGCAACATGCACATTCAACATGCACATGCAACATGCACATGCAACAAGCACATGCAGTATGCAACATGCAACATGCAATATGCACATGCAACATGCATATTCAACATGCACACCCAACATGCACATACAACATGCACATGCAACATGCATATGCAACATGCAAATGCAACATGCACATACAACAAGCACATGCAACATGCACATGTAAATGCACATGCACATGCAACTTGCACATGCAACATGGACATGCAACTTGCACATGCAACTTGCACATGCAACATGCACATGCAACATGCATCTTGTACATGCAACATGCACATGCAACTTGCACATGCAACTTCTACATGCAACATGCAACTTGCACATGCTACTTGCATTTGCAACATGCAACTTGCACATGCAACTTGCACATGCAACATGCACATGCAACTTGCACATGCAACATGCAAAATGCAACATGCTACTTGCACATGCAACATGCACATGCAACTTGCACAAGTTGAATGTGCATGTTGCATGTGCAAGTTGCATGTGCAAGCTGCATGTGCATGTTGCATGTTGCATGTGCAAGTTGCATGTGCAAGTTGCATGTGCATGTGCATGTTGCATGTGCAAGTTGCATGTGCAAGTTGCATGTGCAAGTTGCATATGCAAGTTGCATGTGCAAGTTGCACGTGCATGTTGCAAGTGCAAGTTGCATGTGCAAGTTGCATGTGCAAGTTGCATGTGCATGTTGAATAAGCAAGTTGCATGTTGCATGTGCATGTTGCATGTGCAAGTTGCATGTGCAAGTTGCATGTGCATGTTGCATGTGCAAGTTGCATGTTCAAGTTGTATGTGCATGTTGCATGTGCAAGTTGCATGTGCAAGTTGCATGTGCATGTTGCATGTTGGATGTGCAAGTTGCGTGTGCAAGTTGCATGTGCATGTTGCATGTGCAAGTTGCATGTGCAAGTTGCATGTGCATGTTGCTGTGCATGTTGCATGTGCAAGTTGCATGTGCCAGTTGCATGTGCATGTTGAATGTGCAAGTTTCATGTGCAAGTTGCATGTGCATGTTGCATGTGCAAGGTGCATTTTCAAGTTGCATGTGCGTGTTGAATGTGCAAGTTGCATGTGCATGTTGCATGTGCAAGTTCCATGTGCAAGTTGCTTGTGCATGTTGCATGTGCAAGTTGCATGTGCAAGTTGCTATTGCGTTTTGCATGTTCAAGTTTGCATGTGCATGTGCATGTGCATGTTGCATGTGCAGTTGCATGTTGCATGTTGCATGTTGCATGTTGCATGTTGCATGTTGCATGTTGCATGTTGCATGTGCATGTTGCATGTTGCATGTTGCATGTTTGCATGTTGCATGTTGCATGTTGCATGTTGCATGTTGCATGTCTTGCATGTTGCATGTTGCATGTGCATGTGCATGTTGCATGTGTTGCATGTTGCATGTTGCATGTTGCATGTTGCTGTTGCATGTTGCATGTTGCATGTTGCATGTTGCATGTTGCATGTTGCATGTTGCATTTGCTTGCATGTTGCATGTTGCATGTTGCATGTTGCATGTTGCATGTTGCATGTTGCATGTTGCATGTTGCATGTTGCATGTTGCATGTTTGCATGTTGCATGTTGCATGTTGCATGTTGCATGTTGCATGTTGCATGTTGCATGTTGCATGTTGCATGTTGCATGTTGCATGTTGCATGTTGCATGTTGCATGTTGCATGTTGCATGTTGCATGTTGCATGTTGCATGTTGCATGTTGCATGTTGCATGTTGCATGTTGCATGTTGCATGTTGCATGTTGCATGTTGCATGTTGCATGTTGCATGTTGCATGTTGCATGTTGCATGTTGCATGTTGCATGTTGCATGTTGCATGTTGCATGTTGCATGTTGCATGTTGCATGTTGCATGTTGCATGTTGCATGTTGCATGTTGCATGTTGCATGTTGCATGTTGCATGTTGCATGTTGCATGTTGCATGTTGCATGTTGCATGTTGCATGTTGCATGTTGCATGTTGCATGTTGCATGTTGCATGTTGCATGTTGCATGTTGCATGTTGCATGTTGCATGTTGCATGTTGCATGTTGCATGTTGCATGTTGCATGTTGCATGTTGCATGTTGCATGTTGCATGTTGCATGTTGCATGTTGCATGTTGCATGTTGCATGTTGCATGTTGCATGTTGTTCATGTTGCATGTTGCATGTTGCATGTTGCATGTTGCATGTTGCATGTTGCATGTTGCATGTTGCATGTTGCATGTTGCATGTTGCATGTTGCATGTTGCATGTTGCATGTTGCATGTTGCATGTTGCATGTTGCATGTTGCATGTTGCATGTTGCATGTTGCATGTTGCATGTTGCATGTTGCATGTTGCATGTTGCATGTTGCATGTTGCATGTTGCATGTTGCATGTTGCATGTTGCATGTTGCATGTTGCATGTTGCATGTTGCATGTTGCATGTTGCATGTTGCATGTTGCATGTTGCATGTTGCATGTTGCATGTTGCATGTTGCATGTTGCATGTTGCATGTTGCATGTTGCATGTTGCATGTTGCATGTTGCATGTTGCATGTTGCATGTTGCATGTTGCATGTTGCATGTTGCATGTTGCATGTTGCATGTTGCATGTTGCATGTTGCATGTTGCATGTTGCATGTTGCATGTTGCATGTTGCATGTTGCATGTTGCATGTTGCATGTTGCATGTTGCATGTTGCATGTTGCATGTGCATGTTGCATGTTGCATGTTGCATGTTGCATGTTGCATGTTGCATGTTGCATGTTGCATGTTGCATGTTGCATGTTGCATGTTGCATGTTGCATGTTGCATGTTGCATGTTGCATGTTGCATGTTGCATGTTGCATGTTGCATGTTGTGCATGTTGCATGTTGCATGTTGCATGTTGCATGTTGCATGTTGCATGTTGCATGTTGCATGTTGCATGTTGCATGTTGCATGTTGCATGTTGCATGTTGCATGTTGCATGTTGCATGTTGCATGTTGCATGTTGCATGTTGCATGTTGCATGTTGCATGTTGCATGTTGCATGTTGCATGTTGCATGTTGCATGTTGCATGTTGCATGTTGCATGTTGCATGTTGCATGTTGCATGTTGCATGTTGCATGTGCATGTTGCATGTTGCATGTTGCATGTTGCATGTTGCATGTTCGATGTTGCATGTTGCATGTTGCATGTTGCATGTTGCATGTTGCATGTTGCATGTTGCATGTTGCATGTTGCATGTTGCATGTTGCATGTTGCATGTTGCATGTTGCATGTTGCATGTTGCATGTTGCATGTTGCATGTTGCATGTTGCATGTTGCATGTTGCATGTTGCATGTTGCATGTTGCATGTTGCATGTTGCATGTTGCATGTTGCATGTTGCATGTTGCATGTTGCATGTTGCATGTTGCATGTTGCATGTTGCATGTTTGCATGTTGCATGTTGCATGTTGCATGTTGCATGTTGCATGTTGCATGTTGCATGTTGCATGTTGCATGTTGCATGTTGCATGTTGCATGTTGCATGTTGCATGTTGCATGTTGCATGTTGCATGTTGCATGTTGCATGTTGCATGTTGCATGTTGCATGTTGCATGTTGCATGTTGCATGTTGCATGTTGCATGTTGCATGTTGCATGTTGCATGTTGCATGTTGCATGTTGCATGTTGCATGTTGCATGTTGCATGTTGCATGTTGCATGTTGCATGTTGCATGTTGCATGTTGCATGTTGCATGTTGCATGTTGCATGTTGCATGTTGCATGTTGCATGTTGCATGTTGCATGTTGCATGTTGCATGTTGCATGTTGCATGTTGCATGTTGCATGTTGCATGTTGCATGTTGCATGTTGCATGTTGCATGTTGCATGTTGCATGTTGCATGTTGCATGTTGCATGTTGCATGTTGCATGTTGCATGTTGCATGTTGCATGTTGCATGTTGCATGTTGCATGTTGCATGTTGCATGTTGCATGTTGCATGTTGCATGTTGCATGTTTGCATGTTGCATGTTGCATGTTGCATGTTGCATGTTGCATGTTGCATGTTGCATGTTGCATGTTGCATGTTGCATGTTGCATGTTGCATGTTGCATGTTGCATGTTGCATGTTGCATGTTGCATGTTGCATGTTGCATGTTTGCATGTTGCATGTTGCATGTTGCATGTTGCATGTTGCATGTTGCATGTTGCATGTTGCATGTTGCTGTTGCATGTTGCATGTTGCATGTTGCATGTTGCATGTTGCATGTTGCATGTTGCATGTTGCATGTTGCATGTTGCATGTTGCATGTTGCATGTTGCATGTTGCATGTTGCATGTTGCATGTTGCATGTTGCATGTTGCATGTTGCATGTTGCATGTTGCATGTTGCATGTGCATGTTGCATGTTGCATGTTGCATGTTGCATGTTGCATGTTGCATGTTGCATGTTGCATGTTGCATGTTGCATGTTGCATGTTGCATGTTGCATGTTGCATGTTGCATGTTGCATGTTGCATGTTGCATGTTGCATGTTGCATGTTGCATGTTGCATGTGCATGTTGCATGTTGCATGTTGCATGTTGCATGTTGCATGTTGCATGTTGCATGTTGCATGTTGCATGTTGCATGTTGCATGTTGCATGTTGCATGTTGCATGTTGCATGTTGCATGTTGCATGTTGCATGTTGCATGTTGCATGTTGCATGTTGCATGTTGCATGTTGCATGTTGCATGTTGCATGTTGCATGTTGCATGTTGCATGTTGCATGTTGCATGTTGCATGTTGCATGTTGCATGTTGCATGTTGCATGTTGCATGTTGCATGTTGCATGTTGCATGTTGCATGTTGCATGTTGCATGTTGCATGTTGCATGTTGCATGTTTGCATGTTGCATGTTGCATGTTGCATGTTGCATGTTGCATGTTGCATGTTGCATGTTGCATGTTGCATGTTGCATGTTGCATGTTGCATGTTGCATGTTGCATGTTGCATGTTGCATGTTGCATGTTGCATGTTGCATGTTGCATGTGCATGTTGCATGTTGCATGTTGCATGTTGCATGTTGCATGTTGCATGTTGCATGTTGCATGTTGCATGTTGCATGTTGCATGTTGCATGTTGCATGTTGCATGTTGCATGTTGCATGTTGCATGTTGCATGGCATGTTGCATGTTGCATGTTGCATGTTGCATGTTGCATGTTGCATGTTGCATGTTGCATGTTGCATGTTGCATGTTGCATGTTGCATGTTGCATGTTGCATGTTGCATGTTGCATGTTGCATGTTGCATGTTGCATGTTGCATGTTGCATGTTGCATGTTGCATGTTGCATGTTGCATGTTGCATGTTGCATGTTGCATGTTGCATGTTGCATGTTGCATGTTGCATGTTGCATGTTGCATGTTGCATGTTGCATGTTGCATGTTGCATGTTGCATGTTGCATGTTGCATGTTGCATGTTGCATGTTGCATGTTGCATGTTGCATGTTGCATGTTGCATGTTGCATGTTGCATGTTGCATGTTGCATGTTGCATGTTGCATGTTGCATGTTGCATGTTGCATGTTGCATGTTGCTGTTGCATGTTGCATGTTGCATGTTGCATGTTGCATGGTTGCATGTTGCATGTTGCATGTTGCATGTTGCATGTTGCATGTTGCATGTTGCATGTTGCATGTTGCATGTTGCATGTTGCATGTTGCATGTTGCATGTTGCATGTTGCATGTTGCATGTTGCATGTTGCATGTTGCATGTTGCATGTTGCATGTTGCATGTTGCATGTTGCATGTTGCATGTTGCATGTTGCATGTTGCATGTTGCATGTTGCATGTTGCATGTTGCATGTTGCATGTTGCATGTTGCATGTTGCATGTTGCATGTTGCATGTTGCATGTTGCTTGTTGCATGTTGCATGTTGCATGTTGCATGTTGCATGTTGCATGTTGCATGTTGCATGTTGCATGTTGCATGTTGCATGTTGCATGTTGCATGTTGCATGTTGCATGTTGCATGTTGCATGTTGCATGTTGCATGTTGCATGTTGCATGTTGCATGTTGCATGTTGCATGTTGCATGTTGCATGTTGCATGTTGCATGTTGCATGTTTGCATGTTGCATGTTGCATGTTGCATGTTGCATGTTGCATGTTGCATGTTGCATGTTGCATGTTGCATGTTGCATGTTGATGTTGCATGTTGCATGTTGCATGTTGCATGTTGCATGTTGCATGTTGCATGTTGCATGTTCATGTTGCATGTTGCATGTTGCATGTTGCATGTTGCATGTTGCATGTTGCATGTTGCATGTTGCATGTTGCATGTTGCATGTTTGCATGTTGCATGTTGCATGTTGCATGTTGCATGTTGCATGTTGCATGTTGCATGTTGCATGTTGCATGTTGCATGTTGCATGTTGCATGTTGCATGTTGCATGTTGCATGTTGCATGTTGCATGTTGCATGTTGCATGTTGCATGTTGCATGTTGCATGTTGCATGTTGCATGTTGCATGTTGCATGTTGCATGTTGCATGTTGCATGTTGCATGTTGCATGTTGCATGTTGCATGTTGCATGTTGCATGTTGCATGTTGCATGTTGCATGTTGCATGTTGCATGTTGCATGTTGCATGTTGCATGTTGCATGATGTTGCATGTTGCATGTTGCATGTTGCATGTTGCATGTTGCATGTTGCATGTTGCATGTTGCATGTTGCATGTTGCATGTTGCATGTTTGCATGTTGCATGTTGCATGTTGCATGTTGCATGTTGCATGTTGCAGTGATGTTGCATGTTGCATGTTGCATGTTGCATGTTGCATGTTGCATGTTGCATGTTGCATGTTGCATGTTGCATGTTGCATGTTGCATGTTGCATGTTGCATGTTGCATGTTGCTGTGCAGTGTTGCATGTTGCATGTTGCATGTTGCATGTTGCATGTTGCATGTTGCATGTTGCATGTTGCATGTTGCATGTTGCATGTTGCATGTTGCATGTTGCATGTTGCATGTTGCATGTTGCATGTGCATGTTGCATGTTGCATGTTGCATGTTGCATGTTGCATGTTGCATGTTGCATGTTGCATGTTGCATGTTGCATGTTGCATGTTGCATGTTGCATGTTGCATGTTGCATGTTGCATGTTGCATGTTGCATGTTGCATGCTTTGCATGTTGCATGTTGCATGTTGCATGTTGCATGTTGCATGTTGCTGATGTTGCATGTTGCATGTTGCATGTTGCATGTTGCATGTTGCATGTTGCATGTTGCATGTTGCATGTTGCATGTTGCATGTTGCATGTTGCATGTTGCATGTTGCATGTTGCATGTTGCATGTTGCATGTTGCATGTTGCATGTTGCATGTTGCATGTTGCATGTTGCATGTTGCATGTTGCATGTTGCATGTTGCATGTTGCATGTTGCATGTTGCATGTTGCATGTTGCATGTTGCATGTTGCATGTTGCATGTTGCATGTTGCATGTTGCATGTTGCATGTTGCATGTTGCTGTTGCATGTTGCATGTTGCATGTTGCATGTTGCATGTTGCATGTTGCATGTTGCATGTTGCATGTTGCATGTTGCATGTTGCATGTTGCATGTTGCATGTTGCATGTTGCATGTTGCATGTTGCATGTTGCATGTTGCATGTCTTGCATGTTGCATGTTGCATGTTGCATGTTGCATGTTGCATGTTGCATGTTGCATGTTGCATGTTGCATGTTGCATGTTGCATGTTGCATGTTGCATGTTGCATGTTGCATGTTGCATGTTGCATGTTGCATGTTGCATGTTGCATGTTGCATGTTGCATGTTGCATGTTGCATGTTGCATGTTGCATGTTGCATGTTGCATGTTGCATGTTGCATGTTGCATGTTGCATGTTGCATGTTGCATGTTGCATGTTGCATGTTGCATGTTGCATGTTGCATGTTGCATGTTGCATGTTGCATGTTGCATGTTGCATGTTGCATGTTGCATGTTCAGTTGCATGTTGCATGTTGCATGTTGCATGTTGCATGTTGCATGTTGCATGTTGCATGTTGCATGTTGCATGTTTGCATGTTGCATGTTGCATGTTGCATGTTGCATGTTGCATGTTGCATGTTGCATGTTGCATGTTGCATGTTGCATGTTGCATGTTGCATGTTGCATGTTGCATGTTGCATGTTGCATGTTGCATGTTGCATGTTGCATGTTGCATGTTGCATGTTGCATGTTGCATGTTGCATGTTGCATGTTGCATGTTGCATGTTGCATGTTGCATGTTGCATGTTGCATGTTGCATGTTGCATGTTGCATGTTGCATGTTGCATGTTGCATGTTGCATGTTGCATGTTGCATGTTGCATGTTGCATGTTGCATGTTGCATGTTGCATGTTGCATGTTGCATGTTGCATGTTGCATGTTGCATGTTGCATGTTGCATGTTGCATGTTGCATGTTATGTTGCATGTTGCATGTTGCATGTTGCATGTTGCATGTTGCATGTTGCATGTTGCATGTTGCATGTGCAGTTGCATGTTGCATGTTGCATGTTGCATGTTGCATGTTGCATGTTGCATGTTGCTGTTGCATGTTGCATGTTGCATGTTGCATGTTGCATGTTGCATGTTGCATGTTGCATGTTGCATGTTGCATGTTGCATGTTGCATGTTGCATGTTGCATGTTGCATGTTGCATGTTGCATGTTGCATGTTGCATGTTGCATGTTGCATGTTGCATGTTGCATGTTGCATGTTGCATGTTGCATGTTGCATGTTGCATGTTGCATGTTGCATGTTGCATGTTGCATGTTGCATGTTGCATGTTGCATGTTGCATGTTGCATGTTGCATGTTGCATGTTGCATGTTGCATGTTGCATGTTTGCATGTTGCATGTTGCATGTTGCATGTTGCATGTTGCATGTTGCATGTTGCATGTTGCATGTTGCATGTTGCATGTTGCATGTTGCATGTTGCATGTTGCATGTTGCATGTTGCATGTTGCATGTTGCATGTTGCATGTTGCATGTTGCATGTTGCATGTTGCATGTTGCATGTTGCATGTTGCATGTTGCATGTTGCATGTTGCATGTTGCATTTGCATGTTGCATGTTGCATGTTGCATGTTGCATGTTGCATGTTGCATGTTGCATGTTGCATGTTGCATGTTGCATGTTTGCATGTTGCATGTTGCATGTTGCATGTTGCATGTTGCATGTTGCATGTTGCATGTTGCATGTTGCATGTTGCATGTTGCATGTTGCATGTTGCATGTTGCATGTTGCATGTTGCATGTTGCATGTTGCATGTTGCATGTTGCATGTTGCATGTTGCATGTTGCATGTTGCATGTTGCATGTTGCATGTTGCATGTTGCATGTTGCATGTTGCATGTTGCATGTTGCATGTTGCATGTTGCATGTTGCATGTTGCATGTTGCATGTTGCATGTTGCATGTTGCATGTTGCATGTTGCATGTTGCATGTTGCATGTTGCATGTTGCATGTTGCATGTTGCATGTTGCATGTTGCATGTTGCATGTTGCATGTTGCATGTTGCATGTTGCATGTTGCATGTTGCATGTTGCATGTTGCATGTTGCATGTTGCATGTTGCATGTTGCATGTTGCATGTTGCATGTTGCATGTTGCATGTTGCATGTTGCATGTTGCATGTTGCATGTTGCATGTTGCATGTTGCATGTTGCATGTTGCATGTTGCATGTTGCATGTTGCATGTTGCATGTTGCATGTTGCATGTTGCATGTTGCATGTTGCATGTTGCATGTTGCATGTTGCATGTTGCATGTTGCATGTTGCATGTTGCATGTTGCATGTTGCATGCTGCATGTTGCATGTTGAATGTGGCATTTTGCATGTTGCATGTTGCATGTTGCATGTTGCATGTTGCATGTTGCATGTTGCATGTTGCATGTTGCATGTTGCATGTTGCATGTTGCATGTTGCATGTTGCATGTTGCATGTTGCATGTTGCATGTTGCATGTTGCATGTTGCATGTTGCATGTTGCATGTTGCATGTTGCATGTTGCATGTTGCATGTTGCATGTTGCATGTTGCATGTTGCATGTTGCATGTTGCATGTTGCATGTTGCATGTTGCATGTTGTATGTTGCATGTTGCATGTTGCATGTTGCATGTTGCATGTTGCATGTTGCATGTTGCATGTTGCATGTTGCATGTTGCATGTTGCATGTTGCATGTTGCATGTTGCATGTTGCATGTTGCATGTTGCATGTTGCATATGGAAGTTGCATGTGCATAATGCATGTGGAGGTTGCATGTGCAAGTTGCATGTGCATGTTGCATGTGCAAGTTACATGTGCAAGTTGCATGTGCAAGTTGCTTGTGCATGTAACATGTGCAAGTTGCATGTGCAAGTTGCATGTGCAAGTTGCATGTGCATGTTGCATGTGCAAGTTGCATGTGCATGTTGCATTGCATGTGCAAGTTGCATGTGCAAAATGCATGTGCATGTTGCATGTGCAAGTTGCGTGTTGCATGTGCATGTTGCATGTTGCATGTTGCATGTTGCATGTTGCATGTTGCATGTTGCATGTTGCATGTTGCATGTTGCATGTTGCATGTTGCATGTTGCATGTTGCATGTTGCATGTTGCATGTTGCATGTTGCATGTTGCATGTTGCATGTTGCATGTTGCATGTTGCATGTTGCATGTCGCATGTTGCATGTTGCATGTTGCATGTTGCATGTTGCATGTGCATGTTGCATGTGCAAGTTGCATGTGCAAGTTGCATGTGCATGTTGCATGTGCAAGTTGCATGTGCATGTTGCATGTGCATGTTGCATGTTGCATGTTGCATGTGCATGTTGCATGTGCAAGTTCCATGTGCAAGTTGCATGTGCATGTTACATGTGCAAGTTGCATGTGCAAGTTGCATGTGCAAGTTGCATGTGCAAGTTGCATGTGCAAGTTGCATGTTGCATGTGCAAGTTGCATATGCAAGTTGCATGTGCAAAATGCATGTGCAAGTTGCATGTGCAAGTTGCATGTGCAAGTTGCATGTGCATGTTGCATGTGCAAGTTGCATGTGCAAGTTGCATGTGCAAGTTGCATGTGCATGTTGCATGTGCAAGTTGCATGTTGCATGTGCATGTTGCATGTGCAAGTTGCATATGCAAGTTGCATTTGCATGTTGCATGTGCAAGTTTCATGTGCATGTGCATGTTGCATGTGCATGTTGCATGTGCATGTTGCGTGTGCATGTTGCATGTGTAAGTTGCATGTGCATGTTGCATGTGCATGTTGCATGTGCAAGTTGCATGTGCAAGTTGCATGTGCAAGTTGCATGTGCATTTTGTATTTGCAAGTTGCATATTTCTATCAATTTAAAAAACTATCATGATATAAAACTATCATGATAGAAAACTATCATGATAGAAAACTATCATGATAGAAAACTATCATGAAAGAAAACTATCATGATAGAAAACTATCATGATGGAAAACTATCATGATAGAAAACTATCATGATAGAAAACTATCGCGATAGAAATCTATCATGATAGAAAACTATCATGAAAGAAAACTATCATGATAGAAAACTATCGTGATAGAAAACTATCATGATAAAAAACTATCATGATAGAAAACTATCATGATAGACAACTATCGTGATAGAAAACTATCATGATAGAAAACTACCGTGATAGAAGACTATCATGACAGAAAACTATCATGATAGAAAACTTTCATGATAGAAAACTATCATGATAGTAAACTATCATGATAGAAAACTATCATGATAGAAAACTATCATGATAGAAAATTATCATGATAGAAGACTATCATGATAGAAAACTATCATGATAGAAAACTGTCATGATAGAAACCTATCATGACAGAAAACTATCATGATTGAAAACTATCTTGATAGAAAACTGTCATGATAGAAATCTATCATGATAGAAAACTATCATGATAGAAAACTATAATGATGGAAAACTATCATGATAGAGAATTATCATGATAGAAAACTATCATGATAAAAAACTATCAATTTAAAAAAATATCATGATATAAAACTATCATGATTGAAAACTATCGTGATAGAAAGCTTCGCAGATATACGCAGATCTACGCTGCTATACGCAGGTCTAAGCAGATCTATGCAGATAACCGCGGGTATACGCAGGACATTCGCAGATATACGCTGGTCTATGTAGATATACGCAGATGAACGCAGATGCACGCAGATTTACGACAAACAGATACACGCAGATCTACGCAAATCTACGCAGACATACGCAGATATACGCAGATATACGCAGATCAACGCAAATGTACGCAGAGCTACGCTGATGTACGTAGATTACTGCCAGGCTTCGCAGTAATACGCAGATCTACGCAAATGTACGCAGATATACGCCAAATTACGCAAATATGCGCAGATCTACGCAAATATACGTAGATCTGCGTAGATAAAAGCAGGTCTACGTTGGTATACGCAGGTATACGCAGGCTTACGCAAATTTATACAAAGTAGATAAGCGGTTGGGTACGAACGTATAAGCAGATAGAAAACTATCATGATAGAAAACTATCATGATAGAAAAATATCATGATAGAAAACTATCATGATAGAAAACTATCGTGATAGAATACTATCATGATAGAAAACTATCATGATAGAAAACTATCGTGATAGAAAACTATCATGATAAAAAACTATCATGATAGAAAACTATCATGATAGAAAACTATCGTGATAGAAAACTATCATGATAGAAAACTATTGTGATAGAAAACTATCATGATAGAAAGCTGTCATGATAGAAAACTATCATGATAGAAAACTATCATGATAGAAAACTATCGTGATAGAAAACTATCATGATAGAAAACTATCATGATAGAAAACTATCATGATAGCAAAATTATCATGATAGAAAACTAACATGATAGAAGACTATCATGATAGAAAACTACCATGATAGAAAACTATCTTGAAAGAAAACTATCATGATAGAAAACTATCATGATAGAAAACTATCATGATAGAAAACTATCACGATTGAAAACTATTATGATAGAAAACTATCATGATAGAAAACTATCATGAAAGAAAACTGTCGTGATAGAAAACTATCACGATTGAAAACTATCATGATAGAAAACTATTATGATAGAAAACTATCATGATAGAAAACTATCATGAAAGAAAACTATCGTGATAGAAAACTATCATGAAAGAAAACTATCGTGATAGAAAACTATCATGATAGAAAACTATCGTGATAGAAAACTATCATGATAGAAAACTATCATGATATAAATTATCATGATAGAAAACTATCATGATAGAATACTATCATGATAGAAAACTATCTTAATAGAAAACTATAATGAAAGAAAACTATCATGATAGAAAACTATCATGATAGAAAACTATCATCATAGAAAACTATCATGATATAAATTATCATGATAGAAAACTGCCATGATAGCAAACTTTCATGATAGAAAACTATCATGATAAAAAACTATCGTGATAGAAAGCTTCGCAGATATACGCATATCTACGCTGATATACGTAGGTGTACGCAGGTCTAAGCAGATCTACGCAGATAACGGCGGGTATACGCATGTTGCATGTGCAAGTTGCATGTGCAAGAAAACTATCATGATAGACAACTATCGTGATAAAAAACTATCATGATAGAAAACTACCGTGATAGAAGACTATCATGACAGAAAACTATCATGATAGAAAACTTTCATGATAGAAAACTATCATGATAGTAAACTATCATGATAGAAAACTATCATGATAGAAAACTATCATAATATGAAAATTATCATGATAGAAGACTATCATGATAGAAAACTATCATGATAGAAAACTGTCATGATAGAAACCTATCATGACAGAAAACTATCATGATTGAAAACTATCTTGATAGAAAACTGTCATGATAGAAATCTATCATGATAGAAAACTATCATGATAGAAAACTATAATGATGGAAAACTATCATGATAGAGAATTATCATGATAGAAAACTATCATGATAAAAAACTATCAATTTAAAAAAATATCATGATATAAAACTATCATGATTGAAAACTATCGTGATAGAAAGCTTCGCAGATATACGCAGATCTACGCTGCTATACGCAGGTCTAAGCAGATCTATGCAGATAACCGCGGGTATACGCAGGACATTCGCAGATATACGCTGGTCTATGTAGATATACGCAGATGAACGCAGATGCACGCAGATTTACGACAAACAGATACACGCAGATCTACGCAAATCTACGCAGACATACGCAGATATACGCAGATATACGCAGATCAACGCAAATGTACGCAGAGCTACGCTGATGTACGTAGATTACTGCCAGGCTTCGCAGTAATACGCAGATCTACGCAAATGTACGCAGATATACGCCAAATTACGCAAATATGCGCAGATCTACGCAAATATACGCAGATCTGCGTAGATAAAAGCAGGTCTACGTTGGTATACGCAGGTATACGCAGGCTTACGCAAATTTATACAAAGTAGATAAGCGGTTGGGTACGAACGTATAAGCAGATAGAAAACTATCATGATAGAAAACTATCATGATAGAAAAATATCATGATAGAAAACTATCATGATAGAAAACTATCGTGATAGAATACTATCATGATAGAAAACTATCATGATAGAAAACTATCGTGATAGAAAACTATCATGATAAAAAACTATCATGATAGAAAACTATCATGATAGAAAACTATCGTGATAGAAAACTATCATGATAGAAAACTATTGTGATAGAAAACTATCATGATAGAAAGCTGTCATGATAGAAAACTATCATGATAGAAAACTATCATGATAGAAAACTATTGTGATAGAAAACTATCATAATAGAAAACTATCATGATAGAAAACTATCATGATAGCAAAATTATCATGATAGAAAACTAACATGATAGAAGACTATCATGATAGAAAACTACCATGATAGAAAACTATCTTGAAAGAAAACTATCATGATAGAAAACTATCATGATAGAAAACTATCATGATAGAAAACTATCACGATTGAAAACTATTATGATAGAAAACTATCATGATAGAAAACTATCATGAAAGAAAACTGTCGTGATAGAAAACTATCACGATTGAAAACTATCATGATAGAAAACTATTATGATAGAAAACTATCATGATAGAAAACTATCATGAAAGAAAACTATCGTGATAGAAAACTATCATGAAAGAAAACTATCGTGATAGAAAACTATCATGATAGAAAACTATCGTGATAGAAAACTATCATGATAGAAAACTATCATGATATAAATTATCATGATAGAAAACTATCATGATAGAATACTATCATGATAGAAAACTATCTTAATAGAAAACTATCATGAAAGAAAACTATCATGATAGAAAACTATCATGATAGAAAACCATCATCATAGAAAACTATCATGATATAAATTATCATGATAGAAAACTGCCATGATAGCAAACTTTCATGATAGAAAACTATCATGATAAAAAACTATCGTGATAGAAAGCTTCGCAGATATACGCATATCTACGCTGATATACGTAGGTGTACGCAGGTCTAAGCAGATCTACGCAGATAACGGCGGGTATACGCATGTTGCATGTGCAAGTTGCATGTGCAAGTTGCATGTGCAAGTTGCATGTGCATGTTGCATGTGCAAGTTGCATGTTGCATGTGCATGTTGCATGTTGCATGTTGCATGTTGCATGTTGCATGTTGCATGTTGCATGTTGCATGTTGCATGTTGCATGTTGCATGTTGCATGTTGCATGTTGCATGTTGCATGTTGCATGTTGCATGTTGCATGTTGCATGTTGCATGTGGCATGTTGCATGTTGCATTTTGCATGTTGCATGTTGCATGTTGCATGTTGCATGTTGCATGTTGCATGTTGCATGTTGCATGTTGCATGTTGCATGTTGCATGTTGCATGTTGCATGTTGCATGTTGCATGTTGCATGTTGCATGTTGCATGTTGCATGTTGCATGTTGCATGTTGCATGTTGCATGTTGCATGTTGCATGTTGCATGTTGCATGTTGCATGTTGCATGTTGCATGTTGCATGTTGCATGTTGCATGTTGCATGTTGCATGTTGCATGTTGCATGTTGCATGTTGCATGTTGCATGTTGCATGTTGCATGTTGCATGTCGCATGTTGCATGTTGCTTGTTGCATGTTGCATGTTGCATGTGCATGTTGCATGTGCAAGTTGCATGTGCAAGTTGCATGTGCATGTTGCATGTGCAAGTTGCATGTGCATGTTGCATGTGCATGTTGCATGTGCAAGTTGCATGTGCAAGTTGCATGTTGCATGTGCAAGTTGCATATGCAAGTTGCATGTGCAAAATGCATGTGCAAGTTGCATGTGCAAGTTGCATGTTGCATGTGCATGTTGCATGTGCAAGTTCCATGTGCAAGTTACATGTGCAAGTTGCATGTGCAAGTTGCATGTGCAAGTTGCATGTGCAAGTTGCATGTGCAAGTTGCATGTTGCATGTGCAAGTTGCATATGCAAGTTTCATGTGCAAAATGCATGTGCAAGTTGCATGTGCAAGTTGCATGTGCAAGTTGCATGTGCATGTTGCATGTGCAAGTTGCATGTGCAAGTTGCATGTGCAAGTTGCATGTGCATGTTGCATGTGCAAGTTGCATGTTGCATGTGCATGTTGCATGTGCAAGTTGCATATGCAAGTTGCATTTGCATGCTGCATGTGCAAGTTTCATGTGCATGTGCATGTTGCATGAGCATGTTGCATGTGCATGTTGCGTGTGCATGTTGCATGTGTAAGTTGCATGTGCATGTTGCATGTGCATGTTGCATGTGCAAGTTGCATGTGCAAGTTGCATGTGCAAGTTGCATGTGCATGTTGTATTTGCAAGTTGCATATTGCTATCAATTTAAAAAAACTATCATGATATAAAACTATCATGATAGAAAACTATCATGATAGAAAACTATCATGATAGAAAACTATCATGAAAGAAAACTATCATGATAGAAAACTATCATGATGGAAAACTATCATGATAGAAAACTATCATGATAGAAAACTATCGCGATAGAAATCTATCATGATAGAAAACTATCATGAAAGAAAACTATCATGATAGAAAACTATCGTGATAGAAAACTATCATGATAAAAAACTATCATGATAGAAAACTATCATGATAGACAACTATCGTGATAGAAAACTATCATGATAGAAAACTATCGTGATAGAAGACTATCATGACAGAAAACTATCATGATAGAAAACTTTCATGATAGAAAACTATCATGATAGTAAACTATCATGATAGAAAACTATCATGATAGAAAACTATCATGATAGAAAATTATCATGATAGAAGACTATCATGATAGAAAACTATCATGATAGAAAACTGTCATGATAGAAACCTATCATGACAGAAAACTATCATGATTGAAAACTATCTTGATAGAAAACTGTCATGATAGAAATCTATCATGATAGAAAACTATCATGATAGAAAACTATACTGATGGAAAACTATCATGATAGAGAATTATCATGATAGAAAACTATCATGATAAAAAACTATCAATTTAAAAAAATATCATGATATAAAACTATCATGATTGAAAACTATCGTGATAGAAAGCTTCGCAGATATACGCAGATCTACGCTGCTATACGCAGGTCTAAGCAGATCTATGCAGATAACCGCGGGTATACGCAGGACATTCGCAGATATACGCTGGTCTATGTAGATATACGCAGATGAACGCAGATGCACGCAGATTTACGACAAACAGATACACGCAGATCTACGCAAATCTACGCAGACATACGCAGATATACGCAGATATACGCAGATCAACGCAAATGTACGCAGAGCTACGCTGATGTACGTAGATTACTGCCAGGCTTCGCAGTAATACGCAGATCTACGCAAATGTACGCAGATATACGCCAAATTACGCAAATATGCGCAGATCTACGCAAATATACGCAGATCTGCGTAGATAAAAGCAGGTCTACGTTGGTATACGCAGGTATACGCAGGCTTACGCAAATTTATACAAAGTAGATAAGCGGTTGGGTACGCAGGTATAAGCAGATAGAAATCTATCATGATAGAAAACTATCATGATAGAAAAATATCATGATAGAAAACTATCATGATAGAAAACTATCGTGATAGAATACTATCATGATAGAAAACTATCATGATAGAAAACTATCGTGATAGAAAACTATCATGATAAAAAACTATCATGATAGAAAACTATCATGATAGAAAACTATCGTGATAGAAAACTATCATGATAGAAAACTATCGTGATAGAAAACTATCATGATAGAAAGCTGTCATGATAGAAAACTATCATGATAGAAAACTATCATGATAGAAAACTATCGTGATAGAAAACTATCATGATAGAAAACTATCATGATAGAAAACTATCGTGATAGAAAACTATCGTGATAGAAAACTATCATGATAGAAAACTATCATGATAGAAGACTATCATGATAGAAAACTACCATGATAGAAAACTATCTTGAAAGAAAACTATCATGATAGAAAACTATCATGATAGAAAACTATCATGATAGAAAACTATCACGATTGAAAACTATTATGATAGAAAACTATCATGATAGAAAACTATCATGAAAGAAAACTATCGTGATAGAAAACTATCACGATTGAAAACTATCATGATAGAAAACTATTATGATAGAAAACTATCATGATAGAAAACTATCATGAAAGAAAACTATCGTGATAGAAAACTATCATGAAAGAAAACTATCGTGATAGAAAACTATCATGATAAAAAACTATCATGATAGAAAACTATCATGATAGAAAACTATCATGATATAAATTATCATGATAGAAAACTATCATGATAGAATACTATCATGATAGAAAACTATCTTAATAGAAAACTATCATGAAAGAAAACTATCATGATAGAAAACTACCATGATAGAAAACTATCATCATAGAAAACTATCATGATATAAATTATCATGATAGAAAACTGCCATGATAGCAAACTTTCATGATAGAAAACTATCATGATAGAAAACTATCGTGATAGAAAGCTTCGCAGATATACGCATATCTACGCTGATATACGTAGGTGTACGCAGGTCTAAGCAGATCTACGCAGATAACGGCGGGTATACGCAGGACATTCGCAGATATACGCTGGTCTATGTAGATATACGCAGATGTACGCAGATGTACGCAGATATACGCCAAACAGATATACGCAGATCTACGCAAATCTACGCAGACATACGCAGATATACGCAGGTCGACGCAAATGTACGCAGAGCTACGCTGATGTACGCAGATTACTGCCAGGCTACGCAGTAATATGCAGATCTACGCAGATGTACGCACATATACGCCAATTTACGCATACGCAGATTTACGCAAATATACGCAGATCAACGTAAATATATGCAGCTATACGCAGTCTACTATATGCATTCTACGTAGATATATGCAGGTATACGCAGGATAGCAGATAGCAGATAAGCGGTTGGACACGCAGATATACGCAGATCTGCGCACATATACGCAGATATACTAGAAAACTATCATGCATGTTGCATGTTATGTGTTGCATGTTGCATGATAGAAAATTTTAATGATGGAAGACTATCATGATAGAGAATTATCATGATCGAAAACTATCGTGATAGAAAGCTTCGCAGATATACGCAGATCTACGCTGCTATACGCAGGTATACGCAGGTCTATACAGATCTTCGCAGATAACCGCGGGTATATGCAGGACATTCGCAGATATACGCTGGTCCATGTGGATATACGCAGATGTACGCAGATGTACGCAGATATACGCCAAACAGATACACGCAGATCTACGCAAATCTACGCAGATATAGGCAGGTCGACGCAAATGTACGCAGAGCTACGCTGATGTACGCAGATTACGGCCAGGCTACGCAGTAATATGCAGATCTACGCAGATATACGCTCATATACGCCAATTTACGCATACGCAGATTTACGCAAATATACGATTCATATAAATATACGCAGCTATACCCAGTCTACTATATGCATTCTACGTAGATATATGCAGGTATACGCAGGATAGCAGATAGCAGATAAGCGGTTGGACACGCAGATATACGCAGATCTGCGCACATATACGCAGATATACTAGAAAACTATCATGCATGTTGCATGTTATATGTTGCATGTTGCATGATTGAAAACTATAATGAAGGAAAACTATCATTATAGAGAATTATCATGATAGAAAACTATCATGATGGAAAAATATCATGATAGAAAACTGGCATGATAGAAAACTATCATGATAGAAAACTACCATGATAGAAAACTATCATGATAGAAAACTATCATGATATAAATTATCATGATAGAAAACTGTCATGATAGCAAATTTTCATGATAGAAAACTATCATGATAGAAAACTATCGTGATAGAAAGCTTCGCAGATATACGCATATCTACGCTGATATACCTAGGTGTACGCAGGTCTAAGCAGATCTACGCAGAAAACCGCGGGTATACTCAGGACATTCGCAGATATACACTGGTCTATTTAGATATACGCAGATGTACGCAGATGTACGCAGATATACGCAAAACAGATACACGCATATCTACGGAAATCTACGCAGACACACGCAGATATACGCAAGTCGACACAAATGTACGCAGAGCTACGCTGATGTACGCAGATTACTGCCAGGCTACGCAGTAATATGCAGATCTACGCAGATGTACACACATATACGCCAATTTACGCAAACGCAGATTTACGCAAATATACGCAGATCTACGTAAATAAACGCAGCTATACGCAGTCTTCTATATGCATTCTACGTAGATAAATGCAGGTATACGCAGGATAGCAGATAGCAGATAAGCGGTTGGACACGCAGATATACTAGAAAACTATCATGCATGCGTTGCATGTTATATGTTGCATGTTGCATGATAGAAAGCTATAATGATGGAAAACTATCATGATAGAGAATTATCATGATAGAAAACTATCATGATAGAAAACTATCAATTTAAAAAAACTATCATGATATAAAACTTTCATGATAGAAAACTATAAAGATAGAAAGCTTCGCAGATATACGCAGATCTACGCTGCTATACGCAGGTATACGCAAGTCTAAGCAGATCTACGCAGAAAACCGCGGGTATACGCAGGACATTCGCAGATATACGCTGGTCTATGCAGATATACGCAGATGAACGAAGATGTACGCAGATGTACGCAGATTTACGACAAACAGATACACGCAGATCTACGCAAATCTACGCAGACATACGCAGCAGTGACGAAGCGTCCATATATTGAGTGGAATGAGTGCTTCCGTAAGACAGTTCACAAAATGCTCATAGCAAAGAATTAAAATTAATTAAAAAATTCAAATTGTATATACATATGTACATTATATACCTACATTTACATCATTGACCTATTATATAGTATGTCAATGATTTGCATTCTTGATCTCTAATATTAATAAATTATCTCTTATATTAATTAATTATTTCCCAATATTATTACATATCACGGGAAATGATTATTATCTTTTAATAAAATCACTCACGAAAACAACGCTTAAATCTGCACATCATCTAACCAAACCCACAAATTTCCACTCTACGCCAAGCCAAGCCATTTGAGAATGCGTAACATCACTCCATTCTGCATTATAAAATACTATACGAGAGTTTTTGCTCTAGAATGCGCAACAGCTAGGCATTCTCTGATTTTTCCTTCTTAACTCAAATTTCGTCCCAAATTCAAAGTAAATCTGATGATTTCTTTCTGTCTGCCCAACGTGGGAAGAATGAGTTGAGTGAACTCATTATGGATATTCAATAGCAAAACTAAAGAAGTATTGAGTCGTTTCCTGCCGCACATTCATATTGAAAAAGGGGTAGTTTTAGTTTTATACTTTGGATCTTCGGTGTTGTGATTGTGTGTGTGTGAATGCAAATCGTATACGTAGTGTTTCATCGAGAAGAAATGCATTGATTGGTGTTTTTTTTTTCGATTCGATTAAGTTTTTTGGGCGATATTGTTTTGTTTATGATTGCTTTGGCGTTTTGCTTATGAGTACAAATGCATAGTAAAGAGTGTTTCAAATAAACTTATTTCAGCTAGAGGAAATACATTTATACTCATTATAGGCGCAATTCAAGCGGTGTGATATAAATTCTTAATTAAAGGACTTATATTTTTTTAATTTTAAGGTGTGTGCTTCCGCTTCCGAAAAAGTCACGCCTCGTGCCTGATACGCAGATATACGCAGGTCAACGCAAATGTACGCAGAGCTACGCTGATGTACGTAGATTACTGCCAGGCTACGCAATAATACGCAGATCTACGCAAATGTACGCAGATATACGCAAAATTACGCAAATATGCGCAGATCTACACAAATATACGCAGATCTACGTAGATATAAGCAGGTCTACGTGGGTATACGCATGTATACGCAGGCTTACGCAAATTTATACAAAGTAGATAAGCGGTTGGATACGCAGATAGAAAACTATCATAATAGAGCTTTGTGTACCATAAAGGAAGAAACGACTTGCTCCTTCATCCAGCTCTTGGCTAAGTAGAGATGTAAGACGTTTAAGAAATCTTAAAAATAGTTTTTATAAGAAATGGAGAAATACACATAACATCTATAATTATAATGTTTTTGTTTACTATAGGAAACTATTTAATAATAACCTTAGAACATCTTATAAGTCTCACATTACACAAATTAAGTGTAATATTACAAGTAATCCAAAATACTTTTGGAAATATATCAACTCTAAAAGAAAATGCTCAACTCTCCCATCATCTGTGCAATACAAGAATAAAACCTCTAACTGTGATAAAGAAATCAGTGATTTGTTTGCCGAGTTTTTCCAACAAACATATAGTTCCTGTGATATTGAATACTGTGATAATCTTAAACAACCAATCTGTGATATACCTCTTTTAAAATTGACTGAAGCGGAAGTAGTGCAATATATTGATAATTTAAAAGATAACTGTTCGTCTGGTCCTGATTGTATTCCATCAATATTTATTAAATCTTGTAAGTCTCATATTTCATCTATAATAACGTATTTGTTTAACTGTTCGCTGTCAACTGGTGTTTTTCCTACTATATGGAAATCTTCGTTTATTCTACCCCTTCATAAATGTGGCAGTAAAAACAATATTGAAAACTATAGAGGGATAGCCAAGCTTTCTTGTCTGCCAAAGCTTTTTGAAAAAATAGTTAGTGATCATATACGTTTTTATTGTAAGAGACTGATTGCACCTGAACAACACGGCTTCTGTTTTCAAAAATCAACCACTACAAACCTATTGGAATTCACAAACCTAACAAATAGAAATATGGTACAAGGTCTTCAAACGGATGTGTTTTATGCGGATCTGAGTAAGGCCTTTGACAGAGTGAATCATGCTATTCTTTATCACAAACTTAATAATTATGGATTTCCAAAATGGATATTAACATGGATTTTGTCATACTTAACAAACCGAACACAAAATGTTTCATTTAAAAATTGTTACTCTAAAGTCATAAACGTACTATCGGGGGTCCCTCAAGGAAGCCATATTGGTCCACTGTTATTTATTTTATTCATAAATGATATACGCAACGTCATCCAGTATTCAAACATATTTATTTTTGCCGATGATTTCAAACTATCATATAGTTTTAACTCTCCAAATGGGTATTTATTCCTTCAACATGACATCGATAGAGTTTTTGAATGGTCTATATCAAACGGTATGGATCTCAATATAAAAAAGTGTAAAGTGATGACCTATTCTCGGAAAAGGGAACCTCTTCTTACCTCTTATTTTATCGGAGAAAATTTATTAGAAAGAGTGGAGACATTTAACGATTTGGGCATTCTGTTCGATACGAAATTAACTTTTAATCCACATAGACCTAGTTACTAGCAAAGCCAGAAGTCGTCTAGGATTAATTATGCGTTTCTCTAAGGAATTCAATGACCCGTATATTACAAAAACATTATACTGTGCACTTGTAAGGCCTATATTGGAATATTGCAGTTGTGTTTGGTGCCCAAGCTATGCAGCAGCTATTAACAAAATTGAAAGTATACAAAAACGTTTTTTATTGTTTGCCTTGCGAAATCTTCAACTCATCATCTTCCATCATATGAAAACCGCCTTAAATTGCTGAGCTTACCTACATTGGAAAAGCGAAGAGTTGTAAGCAACATTATTTTCTTGTTCCAATTGATATCTGGATCTATTGATTCTCCGGCCATTCTTAATCAACTAAACATTAATACTCATCCAAGATCAACTCGTAAACCAGTATTCTTTTACACCACATCTTCACGAGTAAATTACGGTTTAAATGAACCTATCAACAATATGAGCATTGATTTTAATAGTTTTAATAACTTAATTGATTTTAATTTATCAAAAAATATCCTTAAACGATTATTACTTATTAACTAAGAAATGTAAATAAAATATTATTGTTAGTTCTTAAATCTGTGCTATGTAATTTTTGGATTGATTCAACTTAGACGTTAATTTGTCTGCAGTTGAATAAATAAATAAATAAATAAATAAACTATCATGATAGAAAATTATCATGATAGAAAACTATCATGATAGAAAACTATCGCGATAGAAAACTATCATGATAGAAAACTATCATGATAGAAAACTATCGTGATAGAAAACTATCATGATAGAAATCTATCGTGATAGAAAACTATCATGATAGAAAACTATCATGATAGAAAACTATCATGATAGAAAACTATCATGATAGAAACCTATCGTGATAAAAAACTACCATGATAGAAAACTATCATGATAGAAAACTATCGCGATAGAAAACTATCATGATAGAAAAATATCCTGATAGAAAACTATCATGATAGAAAACTATCATGATAGAAAACTATCATGATAGAAAACTATCATGATAGAAAACTATCATGATATAAAACTATCATGATAGAAAACTATCGTGATAGAAAGCTTCGCAGATATACGCAGATCTACGCTGCTATACGCCGGTATACGCAGGTCTACGCAGATATACGCAGATATACGCAGATATACGCCAAATTACGCAAATATGCGCAGATCTACGCAAATATACGCAGATCTGCATAGATATACGCAGGTCTACGTGGGTATACGCAGGTATACGCATGCTTACGCAAATTTATACAAAGTAGATAAGCGGTTGGATACGCAGATATACGCAGATGGAAAACTATCATGATAGAAAACTATCATGATAGAAAAATATCATGATAGAAAACTATCATGATAGAAAACTATCATGATAGAAAACTATCATGATAGAAAACTATCATGAGAGAAAATTTTCGTGATAGAAAACTATCATGATAAAAAACTATCGTGATACAAAACTATCATGATAAAAAACTATCGTGATAGAAAACTATCATGATAGAAAACTTTCATGATAGAAAACTATCATGATAGAAAACTATCATGATAGAAAACTATCATGATAGAAAACTATCATGATAGAAAACTATCGTGATGGAAAACTATCATGATAGAAAACTATCATGATAGAAAACTATCATGATAGAAAACTATCATGATAAAAAACTTTCATGATAGAAAACTATCATGATAGAAAACTATCATGATAGAAAACTATCATGATAGAAAACTATCGTGATAGAAAACTATCATGATAGACAACTATCATGATAGAAAACTATCATGATAGAAAACTATCATGATAGAAACCTATCGTGATAAAAAACTACCATGATAGAAAACTATCATGATAGAAAACTATCGCGATAGAAAACTATCATGATAGAAAAATATCATGATAGAAAACTATCATGATAGAAAACTATCATGATAGAAAACTATCATGATAGAAAACTATCATGATAGAAAACTATCATGATAGAAAACTATCATGATAGAAAACTATCGTGATAGAAAACTATCATGATAGAAAACTATCATGATAGAAAACTATCATGATAGAAAACTATCATGATAGAAAACCATCGTGATAGAAAACTATCATTTTAGAAAACTATCATGATAGAAAACTATCATGATAGAAAACTATCATGATAGAAAACTATCATGATAGAAAACTTTCATGATAGAAAACTATCGCGATAGAAAACTATCATGATAGAAAAATATCATGATAGAAAACTATCATGATAGAAAACCATCGTGATAGAAAACTATCATTTTAGAAAACTATCATGATAGAAAACTATCATGATAGAAAACTATCGCGATAGAAAACTATCATGATAGAAAAATATCATGATAGAAAACTATCATGATAGAAAACTATCATGATAGAAAACTATCATGATAGAAAACTATCATGATAAAAAACTATCGTGATACAAAACTATCATGATAAAAAACTATCGTGATAGAAAACTATCATGATAGAAAACTTTCATGATAGAAAACTATCATGATAGAAAACTATCATGATAGAAAACTATCATGATAGAAAACTATCATGATAGAAAACTATCGTGATGGAAAACTATCATGATAGAAAACTATCATGATAGAAAACTATCATGATAGAAAACTATCATGATAAAAAACTTTCATGATAGAAAACTATCATGATAGAAAACTATCATGATAGAAAACTATCATGATAGAAAACTATCGTGATAGAAAACTATCATGATAGACAACTATCATGATAGAAAACTATCATGATAGAAAACTATCATGATAGAAACCTATCGTGATAAAAAACTACCATGATAGAAAACTATCATGATAGAAAACTATCGCGATAGAAAACTATCATGATAGAAAAATATCATGATAGAAAACTATCATGATAGAAAACTATCATGATAGAAAACTATCATGATAGAAAACTATCATGATAGAAAACTATCATGATAGAAAACTATCATGATAGAAAACTATCGTGATAGAAAACTATCATGATAGAAAACTATCATGATAGAAAACTATCATGATAGAAAACTATCATGATAGAAAACCATCGTGATAGAAAACTATCATTTTAGAAAACTATCATGATAGAAAACTATCATGATAGAAAACTATCATGATAGAAAACTATCATGATAGAAAACTTTCATGATAGAAAACTATCATGATAGAAAACCATCGTGATAGAAAACTATCATGATAGAAAACTATCATGATAGAAAACCGTCATGATAGAAAACTGTCATGATAGAAAACTCTCATGACAGAAAACTATCATGATTGAAAACTATCTTGATAGAAAACTGTCGTGATAGAAAACTATCATGATAGAAAACTATCATGATAGAAAACTATCATGATAGAAAACCGTCATGATAGAAAACTGTCATGATAGAAAACTCTCATGACAGAAAACTATCATGATAGAAAACTATCATGATAGAAAACTATCATGATAGAAAATTATCATGATAGAAATCTATCATGATAGAAAACTATCATGATAGAAAACTATTATGATAGAAAACCGTCATGATAGAAAACTGTCATGATAGAAAACTCTCATGACAGAAAACTATCATGATTGAAAACTATCTTGATAGAAAACTGTCATGATAGAAAACTATCATGATAGAAAACTACCATGATAGAAAACTATCATGAAAGAAAACTATCATGATATAAATTATCATGATAGAAAACTGTCATGATAGCAAACTTTCATGATAGAAAACTATCATGATAGAAAACTATCGTGATAGAAAGCTTCGCAGATATACGCATATCTACGCTGATATACGTAGGTGTACGCAGGTCTAAGCAGATCTACGCAGATAACCGCGGGAAAACGCAGGACATTCGCAGATATACGCTGGTCTATATAGATATACGCAGATCTACGCAGATGTACGCAGATATAAGCCAAATTACGCAAATATGCGCAGATCTACGCAAACATACGCAGATCTGCATAGATATACGCAGGTCTACATGGGTATACGCAGGTATACGCAGACTTACGCATATTTACGCATATTTATAGAAAACTATCATGATAGAAAACTTTCATGATAGAAACCTATCATGATAGAAAACTATCATGATAGAAAACTATCATGATAGAAAACTTTCATGATAGAAAACTATAATGATAGAAAACTATCGTGATAGAAAACTATCATGATAGAAAACTATCGTGATAGAAAACTATTATGATAGAAAACCAACGTGATAGAAAACTATCATGATAGAAAACTATCACGATAGCAAACTATCATGATAGAAAACTATCGTGATAGAAAACTATCACGATTGAAAACTATCATAATAGAAAACTATTGTGATAGAAAACTATCATGATAGAAAACTATCATGCGCAGATCTGCGCACATATACGCAGATATACTAGAAAACTATCATGCATGTTGCATGTTATATGTTGCATGTTGCATGATAGAAAACTATAATGATGGAAAACTATCATGATAGAGAATTATCATGATAGAAAACTATCATGATAGAAAACTATCATGATAGAAAACTATCATAATAGAAAACTATCGCGATAAAAAACTATCATGATAGAAAACTATCATGATAGAAAACTATCATGATAGAAAACTGCCATGATAGCAAACTTTCATGATAGAAAACTATCATGATAAAAAACTATCGTGATAGAAAGCTTCGCAGATATACGCAGATCTACGTTGCTATACGCAGGTATACGCAGATCTACGCAGATATACGCAGATCTACGCAGATGTACGCAGAAATACGCCAAATTACGCAAATATGCGCAGATCTACGCAAACGCAGATCTGCATAGATATACGCAGGCCTACGTGGGTATACGCAGGTATACGCAGGCTTACGCATATTTATAGAAAACTATCATGATAGAAAACTATCATGATAGAAAACTATCATGATAGAAAACTATCATGAGAGAAAATTTTCGTGATAGAAAACTATCATGATAGAAAACTATCGTGATAGCAAGCTATCATGATATAAAACTATCATGATAGAAAACTTTCATGATAGAAACCTATCATGATAGAAAACTATCGTGATAGAAAATTATCATGATAGAAAACTATCATGATAGAAAACTATCGTGATAGAAAACTATCGTGATAGAAAAATATAATGATAGAAAATTATCGTGATAGAAAACTATCATGATAGAAAATTATCATGATAGAAAACTATCATTATAGAAAACTATCATGATAGAAAACTATCGTGATAGAAAACTACCACGATTGGAAACTATCATGATAGAAAACTATCGTGATAGAAAACTATCATGATAGAAAACTATCATGATAGAAAACTATCATGATAGAAAACTTTCATGATAGAAAACTATCATGACATAAAACTATCATGATAGAAAACTATCATGATAGAAAATTATCATGAGAGAAAATTTTCGTGATACAAAACTATCATGATAGAAAACTATCGTGATAGCAAGCTAACAGGATATAAAACTATCATGATAGAAAACTTTCATGATAAAAACCTATCATGATAGAAAACCGTCGTGATAGAAAATTATCTTGATAGAAAACTATCATGATAGAAAACTATAATGATAGAAAACTATTGTGATAGAAAACTATCATGATAGAAAAATATCGTGATAGAAAACTATCATGATAGAAAATTATCATGATAGAAAACTATCATGATAGAAAACTATCGTGATAGAAAACTATCACGATTGAAAACTATCATGATAGAAAACTATCGTGATAGATAACTATCATGATAGAAAACTATCATGATAGAAAACTATCATGATAGAAAACTATCATGATAGAAAACTATCATGATATAAAACTTTCATGATAGAAAACTATCATGGTAGAAAACCATCGTGATAGAAAACTATTATGATAGAAAACTATCATGATAGAAAACTATCATGATAGAAAACTATCATGATAGAAAACTATCATGATAGAAAACCGTCATGATAGAAAACTGTCATGATAGAAAACTATCATGACAAAAAACTATCATGATTGAATACTATCTTGATAGAAAACTGTCATGATAGAAAACTATCATGATAGAAAACTACCATGATAGAAAACTACCATGATAGAAAACTATCATGATAGAAAACTATCATGATATAAATTATCATGATAGAAAACTGCCATGATAGCAAACTTTCATGATAGAAAACTATCATGATAGAAAACTATCATGATAGAAAGCTTCGCAGATATACGCATATCTACGCTGATATACTTGGGTGTACGCAGGTCTAAGCAGATCTACGCAGATAACCGTGGGTATACGCAGGACATTTGCAGATATACGCTGGTCTATGTGGATATACGCAGATGTACGCAGATGTAAGCACATATACGCCAAAGAGATACACGCAGATCTACGCAAATCTACGCAGACATACGCAGATATACGCAGGTCGACGCAAATGTACGCAGAGCTACGCTGATCTACGCAGATTACTGCCAGGCTACGCAGTAATATGCATATCTACGCAGATGTACGCACATATACGCCAATTTACGCATACGCAGATTTACGCAAATATACGCAGATCTACGTAAATATACGCAGCTATACGCAGTCTACTATATGCATTCTACGTAGATATATGCAGGTATACGCAGTATAGCAGATAGCAGATAAGTGGTTGGACACGCAGATATACGCAGATCTGCGCACATATACGCAGATATACTAGAAAACTATTATGCATGTTGCATGTTATATGTTGCATGTTGCATGATAGAAAACTATAATGATGGAAAACTATCATGATAGAGAATTATCATGATAGAAAACTATCATGATAGAAAACTATCAATTTAAAAAACTATCATGATATAAAACTATCATGATAGAAAACTATCGTGATAGAAAGCTTCGCAGATATACGCAGATCTACGCTGCTATACGCAGGTATACGCAGGTCTAAGCAGATCTACGCAGATAACCACGGGTTTACGCAGGACATTCGCATATTACCGCTGGTCTATGTAGATATACGCAGATGAACGCAGATGTACGCAGATATACGACAAAGAGATACACGCAGATCTACGCAGACATACGCAGATATACGCAGGTCAACGCAAATGTACGCAGAGCTACGCTGATCTACGTAGATAACTGCCAGGCTAAGCAGAAATACGCAGATCTACGCAAATGTACGCAGATATACGCCAAATTACGCAAATATGCGCAGATCTACGCAAATATACGTAGATCTGCGTAGATATAAGCAGGTCTACGTTGGTATACGCAGGTATACGCAGGCTTACGCAAATTTATACAAAGAAGATAAGCGGTTGGATACGCAGATATACGCAGATAGAAAACTATCATGATAGAAAACTATCATAATAGAAAAATATTACGATAGAAAACTATCATGATAGAAAACTATCATGATAGAAAACTATCATGATAGAAAACTATCATGATAGAAAACTATCATGAAAGAAAACTATCATGATAGAAAACTATCGTGATAGAAAAATATCATGATAAAAACTATCATGATAGAAAACTATCATGATAGAAAACTATTGTGATAGAAAACTATCATGATAGAAAACTATCGTGATAGAAAACTATCATGATAGAAAACTATCATGATAGAAAACTATCATGATAGAAAACTATCATGATAGAAAACTATCGTGATAGAAAACTATCATGATAGAAAACTATCATGATAGAAAACTATCATGATAGAAAACTATCTTGATAGAAAACTATCATGATGGAAAATTATCATGATAGAAAACTATCATGATAGCATACTATCATGATAGAAAAATATCTTGATAGAAAACTATCAAGAAAGAAAACTATCATGATATAAAACTATCATGAGAGAAAACTATCGTGATAGAAAGCTTCGCAGATATACGCAGATCTACGCTGCTATACGCAGGTATACGCAAGTTTACGCAGATATACGCAGATCTACGCAGATGTACGCAGATATACGCCAAATTACGCAAATATGCGCAGATCTACGCAAATATACGCAGATCTGCATAGATATACGCAGGTCTACGTGGGTATACGCAGGTATACGCAGGCTTACGCATATTTACGCATATTTATAGAAAACTATCATGATAGAAAACTATCATGATAGAAAACTATCATGATAGAAAACCATCATGATAGAAAACTATCATGAGAGAAAATTTTCATGATAGAAAACTATAATGATAGAAAACTATCGTGATAGCAAGCTATCATGATATAAAACTATCGTGATAGAAAACTTTCATGATAGAAACCTATCATGATAGAAAACCATCGTGATAGAAAATTATCATGATAGAAAACTATCATGATAGAAAACTATAATGATAGCAAATTATCGTGATAGAACACTATCATGATAGAAAACTATCGTGATAGAAAACTATCGTGATAGAAAACTATCATGATAGAAAACTATCGTGATAGAAAACTATCACGATAAAAAACTATCGTGATAGAAAACTATCATGATAGAAAACTATCATGATAGAAAACTATCTTGATAAAAAACTATCATGATAGAAAACTATCATGATAGAAAACTATCGTGATAGAAAACTATCATGATAGAAAACTATCGTGATATAAAACTATCATGATAGAAAACTATCATTAAAGAAAACTATCATGATAGAAAACTATCATGATAGAAAACTATCATGATAGAAAACACTATCTTGATAGAAAACTATTATGATAGAAAACTATCATGATAGAAAACTATCATGATAGAAAACTGTCATTATACAAAACTATCATGATAGAAAACTATCATGATAGAAAACTATCGTGATAGAAAACTATCATGATAGAAAACTAACGTGATAGAAAACTATCATGATAGAAAACTATCGTGATAGAAAACTATCATGATAGAAAACTAACGTGATAGAAAACTATCATGATAGAAAACTATCGTGATAGAAAACTATCATGATTGAAAACTATAATGATAGAAAACTATCATGATAAAAAACTATCGTGATAGAAAACTATCATGATAGAAAACTATCATGATAGAAAACTATCTTGATAAAAAACTATCATGATAGAAAACTATCATGATAGAAAACTATCGTGATAGAAAACTATCATGATAGAAAACTATCGTGATATAAAACTATCATGATAGAAAACTATCATTAAAGAAAACTATCATGATAGAAAACTATCATGATAGAAAACTATCATGATAGAAAACTATCTTGATAGAAAACTATTATGATAGAAAACTATCATGATAGAAAACTATCATGATAGAAAACTGTCATTATAGAAAACTATCATGATAGAAAACTATCATGATAGAAAACTATCGTGATAGAAAACTATCATGATAGAAAACTAACGTGATAGAAAACTATCATGATAGAAAACTATCGTGATAGAAAACTATCATGATAGAAAACTATCATGATAGAAAACTATCATGATAGAAAACTATCGTGATAGAAAACTATCATGATTGAAAACTATAATGATAGAAAACTATCATGATAGAAAACTATCGTGATAGAAAACTATCATGATAGAAAACTATCGTAATAGAAAACTATCGTGATAGAAAACTATCGTGATAGAAAACTATCATGATAGAAAACTATCGTGATAGAAAACTATCAATTTAAAACTATCATGATATAAAACTATCATGATAGAAAACTATCGTGATAGAAAGCTTCGCAGATATACGCAGATCTACGCTGCTATACGCAGGTATACGCAGGTCTAAGCAGATCTTCGCAGATAACCGCGGGTATACGCAGGACATTCGCAGATAAACGCTGGTCTATGTAGATATACGCAGATGAACGCAGATGTACGCAGATATACGACAAACAGATACACGCAGATCTACGCAAGTCTACGCAGACATACGCAGATATACGCAGGTCAACGCAAATGAACGCAGAGCTAGGCTGATGTACGTAGATAACTGCCAGGCTACGCAGTAATACGCAGATCTACGCAAATGTACGCAGATATACGCCAAATTACGCAAATATGCGCAGATCTACGCAAATATACGCAGATCTGCGTAGATATAAGCAGGTCTACGTGGGTATACGCAGGTATACGCAGGTATACGCAGGCTTACACAAATTTATACAAAGTAGATAAGCGGTTGGATACGCAGATATACGCAGATAGAAAACTATCATGATATAAAACTATCATGATAGAAAAATATCATGATAGAAAACTATCATGATAGAAAACTATCATGATAGAAAACTATCATGATAGAAAACTATCATGATAGAAAACTATCGTGATAGAAAACTATCACGATGAAAACTATCATGATAGAAAACTATCATGATAGAAAACTATCATGATAGAAAACTATCATGATAGAAAACTATCATGATAGAAAACTATCATGATAGAAAACTATCATGATAGAAAACTATCATGATAGAAAACTATCATGATAGAATGCTATCATGATAGAAAACTATCTTGATAGAAAACTATCATGATAGAAAACTATCATGATTGAGAACTATCATGATAGAAAACTATCAATTTAAACTATGGTGAAAAACATGATAGAAAACTATCGTGATAGAAAACTATCATGATAGAAAACTAACATGATAGAAAACTATCATGATAGAAAACTATCGTGATAGAAAACTATCATGATAGAAAACTATCATGATAGAAAACTATCATGATAGAAAACTATCAATTTAAAAAACTATCATGATATAAAACTATCATGATAGAAAACTATCGTGATAGAAAGCTTCGCAGATATACGCAGATCTACGCTGCTATACGCAGGTATACGCAGGTCTACGCAGATACGCAGATCTACGCAGATGGGCGCAGATGTACGCAGATATACGCAGGTCAACGCAAATGTACGCAGAGCTACGCTGATGTACGTAAATAACTGCCAGGCTACGCAGTTATACGCAGATCTACGCAAATGTACGCAGATATACGCCAAATTACGCAAATATGCGCAGATCTACGCAAATATACGCAGATCTGCTTAGATATAAGCAGGACTACGTGGGTATACGCAGGTATACGCAGGCTTACGCAAATTTATACAAAGTAGATAAGTGGTTGGATACGCAGATATACGCAGATAGAAAACTATCATGATATAAAACTATCATGTTAGAAAAATATCATGATAGAAAACTATCATGATAGAAAACTATCATGATAGAAAACTATCATGATAGAAAACTATCATGATAGAAAACTATCGTGATAGAAAACTATCATGATAGAAAACTATCATGATAGAAAACTATCATGATAGAAAACTATCATGATAGAAAACTATCATGATAGAAAACTATCATGATAGAAAACTATCATGATATAAAACTATCATGATAGAAAACTATCTTGATAGAAAACTATCATGATAGAAAATTATCATGATAGAAAACTATCATGATAGAATACTATCATGATAGAAAACTATCTTAATAGAAAACTATCATGAAAGAAAACTATCATGATAGAAAGCTACCATGATAGAAAACTATCATGATAGAAATTTATCATGATATAAATTATCATGATAGAAAACTGCCATGATAGCAAACTTTCATGATAGAAAACTATCATGTTAGAAAACTATCGTGATAGAAAGCTTCGCAGATATACGCATATCTACGCTGATATACGAAGGTGTTCGCGGGTCTAAGCAGATCTACGCAGATAACCGTGGGTATACGCAGGACATTCGCAGATATACGCTGGTCTATGTAGATATCGCTGATGTACGCAGATATACGCCAAACAGATACACGCAGATCTACGCAAATCTGCGCAGACATACGCAGATATACGCAGGTCGATGCAAATATACGCAGAGCTACGCTGATCTACGCAGATTACTGCCAGGCTACGCAGTAATATGCAGATCAACGCAGATGTACGCACATATACGTCAATTTACGCATACGCAGATTTACGCAAATATACGCAGATCTACGTAAATACGCATATACGTCTACTATATGCAATCTACGTAGATATATGCAGGTATACGCAGTATAGCAGATAGCAGATAAGTGGTCGGACACGCAGATATACGCAGATCTGCGCACATATACGCAGATATACTAGAAAACTATTATGCATGTTGCATGTTATATGTTGCATGTTGCATGATAGAAAACTATAATGATGGAAAACTATCATGATAGAGAATTATCATGATAGAAAACTATCATGATAGAAAACTATCAATTTAAAAAACTAGGTATCATGATATAAAACTATCATGATAGAAAACTATCGTGATAGAAAGCTTTGCAGATATACGCAGATCTACGCTGCTATACGCAGGTGTACGCAGGTCTAAGCAGATCTACGCAGATCACCGCGGGTATACGCAGGACATTCGCATATTACCGCTGGTCTATGTAGATATACGCAGATGTACGCAGATATACGACAAACAGATACACGCAGATCTACGCAGACATACGCAGATATACGCAGGTCAACGTAAATGTACGCAGAGCTACGCTGATCTACGTAGATAACTGCCAGGCTAAGCAGAAATACGCAGATCTACGCAAATGTACGCAGATATACGCCAAATTACGCAAATATGCGCAGATCTACGCAAATATACGCAGATCTGCGTAGATATAAGCAGTTCTACGTTGGTATACGCAGGCTTACGCAAATTTATACAAAGAAGATAAGCGGTTGGATACGCAGATATACGCAGATAGAAAACTATCATGATAGAAAACTATCATGATAGAAAAATATTACGATAGAAAACTATCATGATAGAAAACTATCATGATAGAAAACTATCATGATAGAAAACTATCATGATAGAAAACTATCATGATAGAAAACTATCATGATAGAAAACTATCGTGATAGAAAAATATCATAATAAAAACTATCATGATAGAAAACTATCATGATAGAAAACTATTGTGATAGAAAACTATCATGATAGAAAACTATCGTGATAGAAAACTATCATGATAGAAAACTATCATGATAGAAAACTATCATGATAGAAAACTATCGTGATAGAAAACTATCATGATAGAAAACTATCATGATAGAAAACTATCATGATAGAAAACTATCATGATAGAAAACTATCTTTATAGAAAACTATCATGATGGAAAATTATCATGATAGAAAACTATCATGATAGTATATATCTTGATAGAAAACTATCATGAAAGAAAACTATCATGATATAAAACTATCATGAGAGAAAACTATCGTGATAGAAAGCTTCGCAGATATACGCAGATCTACGCTGCTATACGTATACGAAGGTTTACGCAGATATACGCAGATCTACGCAGATGTACGCAGATATACGCCAAATTACGCAAATATGCGCAGATCTACGCAAATATACGCAGATCTGCATAGATATACGCAGGTCTACGTGGGTATACGCAGGTATACGCAGGCTTACGCATATTTACGCATATTTATAGAAAACTATCATGATAGAAAACTATCATGATAGAAAACTATCATGATAGAAAACTATCATGATAGAAAACTATCATGATAGAAAACTATCATGAGAGAAAATTTTCATGATAGAAAACTATAATGATAGAAAACTATCGTGATAGCAAACTATCATGATATAAAACTATCGTGATAGAAAACTTTTATGATAGAAACCTATCATGATAGAAAACCATCGTGATAGAAAATTATCATGATAGAAAACTATCATGATAGAAAACTATAATAATAGCAAATTATCGTGATGGAAAACTATCATGATAGAAAACTATCGTCATAGAAAACTATCGTGATAGAAAACTATCATGATAGAAAACTATCGTGATAGAAAACTATCATGATAAAAAACTATCGTGATAGAAAACTATCATGATAGAAAACTATCATGATAGAAAACTATCTTGATAAAAAATTATCATGATAGAAAACTATCATGATAGAAAACTATCGTGATAGAAAACTATCATGATAGAAAACTATCGTGATAGAAAACTATCATGATAGAAAACTATCATTAAAGAAAACTATCATGATAGAAAACTATCATGATAGAAAACTATCATGATAGAAAACTATCATTATAGAAAACTATCATGATAGAAAACTATCATGATAGAAAACTATCATGATAGCCCAACTAACATTTCAGCTTCGGTTCGGCCTAACTGAATAGGCTTTCTGATTTCCTTAAGACCTTTGTAAAATTTCGTTAAGCATAAAAAGGAGAATATTATAGAACTTCGAAAATGATTTCGGAAAATCTTCTTGGAGGCCCCGTACGCAGATCTCTTAAAAGCTTCAAATTCTATACGATCCATAAGATGTTTTAACGAGCGCTATTCGAAATCTTAGTGAAATTATGGTTTTGACAGATAGCTTCAGAAATGTTTCTATAAAAGTAAACATGCAAGTGTAATAGAAAGTCTTATAATACCTATTAGAAGCCGACAATACAGCTCTTACAGAGGTTGTAGGAAAATGGGGGAAAAAATATAATTCTTTTTACTTTCAATTTCTTTTGAGTGATTTTTACCGCATTTAATGTTTGTTAAACCTGAAAGTATTATTTGTTTTCAATTATTTGTAAATTAATGAATTGGAAATAATTATAAAACACAAAGATTTTTCTTACCCGTCTAGGAATCGAACACGGAACTCCTGCGTAAGAGCCATTTCACACATAGCCGGCAACCGGGTACCCGGTACCGGCGAACCGGTCGTTGAGTTAAAGATCTTATGGAAGCTTTCACACGTGCCGGAACCGGTTAGCCGGCAGCCGGCAGAAAAAATGCTGCCGGCTTCGCTCACTGCAATTGCCGGCTGCCGGGACCGGTTAACCGGTTCTCAAATCAGCAGTGGATACAGAATATCAAATTGCGCTTTCACACATGCCCGGTAGCCGGATAGCCGATTTTTAGTTGTTGTGTGCTTTTGAGTGAACAAGTTCGGTTTCGTTGTGCTCTCGTGCTCTGCATAGCATTGTATTACTTAACTAATTGATTTTAAAAATTTGAAGTTATTTATTTCGAAATGAATGTTGATATCGATCAACTGATTGGTTTGGTTGAGGCAAGGCCCGTGATTTGGGATAAGACATTGAACGATTACAAAGACCGCAATGCAACCAGAAATGCTTGGGAAGCTTATGATTATGGTACAACGTTGTACGACATAATAGAAGGGAGGTAGGGTAATTAACGTGCGTTTTTTGTTTTTTTAAAGTATGAATATTTTCATTAACTTTTGGATTTAGAATACCGCAAACCGAATTGAGTGAAGACTTATTTACCCTTTTAGTATACAAAAGTTTGCCCCTCCTCAATGATTTTTTCACACAATGTAGAATGTCGTGTCGGTTTTATTTTAAGACTTTAATCTCGAAGATCCAATCAGTAAAACGGGAGTTATGATTCTTTCGATCCAGATAACGGGTCTTCCACACTGGTGGATGGTCGTAGGCAATGATCCAAGCTGGTTATTCCAATACAAGTTTTTGGTTTTTCGATCAATTCAAAATCCAGATTGTGGCACTTCTATACCACGTAGGATTATAAAAGAGGTATTTAAATAACGGTAATTTTATTGATATGTGAAATAAGAAAAACTAAATTAATCCATACATGCACTGAAGAGATATGAGTTCTTATGTGAAGCACTCAAATATTGCTGTTAACTCCGTTCAACGGTACTCTGGGATTCTAATTTTTTGTATCTATATTTAAATTCATAATTTCTATCATCTATCAAAATTTCAGCTTTTTAACCCTACCCCTTAAGAAGATATAAATCAAATACTACCCAAATTCAAACAAAAATAAAAAAATCACATTATACTGCCGGCTGCCGGGTGTGTGTGAAAGCATACTCATTTGTTGAGAAACCGGGTAACCGATACCGGCTAACCGGCTGCCGGGCATGTGTGAAATGGGCCTAAGAGTCCATCACTCTACCCACTCAGCCATCTTAGATATAAAATGGAAGATGCAAAAACTTAATCAGTATTTTCCAGTCGTACATGCTGGCTCTACTAGACATGAACGATGTCCAACATCCAAACCACAATCCAATCAGCAAACTGATTTGTATGGATATGTCACTGCACGGACATGGATTTTTGAGACTCCATTGTTTTTTTTTAAACATGTTCATAATCCAACCATGGCTCATGCACAGTGGAGCCACCATGTTAATAACAAATTTGTTACCCATTCACACAAAGAAACAAGATGTACAAGATTTTTTTTTCGAATCGCTTGTTTATTATTGAAATTTAAATCTGAAGAGCTGAGTGGTTGATTTTAAATTCAATCGCCCATTGCCTGAGGTTAAGTCTAAGATTTTGATTTTTCAAAATTTCATCTTCATCATCGCTTTCTTGAAAACATTTATCATTGAACTCGTGTGTGTTATCCCTCATAAAAGTTTCGCCTCTCATGCTGGTAGTGGGGTTCATATCTAAGTACAGAATGAATATTTATATTTAAACGAAAATTTTAAACAGAGGAACAATGAAACACACTTAAATCTTCTGGCTCTGGAGATATTTGATTTATCGATGAAAGACTTATTAAATCTGAACTTTCTTGCCGTCACGTCGTTGTCTTTCATTTGCATTCTTTTGAAGATCTAAGTTACGAGCTCTCTGGAGTATTAAGAAACGTCTCACCGCAAGAGATCTATAATAATTTCCCGACTTTTAAATTTTTTCCACGAAGTAGACATATTCACGCAAAAAAAATTTCACAAACAATTTATTCAATAAACGAAAATTTATCAATGACTTCATTAAAATGACTTTGACAGATTTGAGTCTCTTTAGCATAGACTGACATTTTCTATTATGGTTCGTTAATAAAGTCTGAAAAGTCTCTGCGAAGTATTCGATAAGGCTTCCAGCAAATTGTAACCGAAACCTTTTAAAGACAAAGTGACAGGAGCTTCAATTAAATTACTCTATACAATCTTTATAAAGTTAGTGACAGCTTCATGTTTCCTCGTTAATGTTATTAACAGAGGTCTAACCGAAACAAAGACGCTAGTCTCGTTTAATTTTCTATATCAAGCTTTCAAACGACTTTAAAGAAGCAGTTATTGAAATCATGACTTCTATTAGAAATTTATTTTTGAAGAAAGCTTTATAGAAGCTTTATACATATCCAGACTTGCAGCATATCAATATTTCTAAGCTAATAGAAACTGAAATGTTAGTTGGGAGAATACTATCATGATAGAAAACTATCTTGATAGAAAACTATCATGATAGAAAACTATCATGATTGAAAACTATCATGATAGAAAACTATCAATTTAAACTATCGTGAAAAACATGATAGAAAACTATCGTGATAGAAAACTATCATGATAGAAAACTAACATGATAGAAAACTATCATGATAGAAAACTATCGTGATAGAAAACTATCATGATAGAAAACTATCATGATAGAAAACTATAATGATAGAAAACTATCAATTTAAAAAACTATCATGATATAAAACTATCATGATAGAAAACTATCGTGATAGAAAGCTTCGCAGATATACGCAGATCTACGCTGCTATACGCAGGTATACGCAGGTCTACGCAGATACGCAGATCTACGCAGATGGGCGCAGATGTACGCAGATATACGCCAAATTACGCAAATATGCGCAGATCTACGCAAATATACGCAGATCTGCATAGATATACGCAGGTCTACGTGGGTATACGCAGGTATATGCAGGCTTACGCATATTTACGCATATTTATAGAAAACTATCATGATAGAAAACTATCATGATAGAAAACTATCATGAGAGAAAATTTTTGTGATTGAAAACTATCATGATAGAAAACTATCGTGATAGCAAGCTATCATGATATAAAACTATCATGATAGAAAACTTTCATGATAGAAACCTATCATGATAGAAAACCATCGTGATAGAAAATTATCATGATATAAAACTATCATGATAGAAAACTATCGTGATAGAAAGCTTCGCAGATATACGCAGATCTACGCTGCTATACGCAGGTCTACGCAGATATACGCAGATCTACGCAGATGTACACAGATATACGCCAATTCAAATATACGCAGATCTGCATAGATATACGCAGGTCTACGTGGGTATACGCAGGTATACGCAGGCTTACGCATATTTACGCATATTTATAGAAAACTTTCATGATAGAAAACTATTATGATAGAAAACTATCATGCTAGAAAACTATCATGATAGAAAACTATCATGAGAGAAAATTTTCGTGAAAGAAAACTATCATGATAGAAAACTATCGTGATAGCAAGCTATTATGATATAAAACTATCACGATAGAAAACTTTCATGATAGAAACCATCGTGATAGAAAATTATCATGATAGAAAACTATCATGATAGAAAACTATCGTGATAGAAAACTATCATGATAGAAAACTATAATGATAGAAAACTATCGTGATAGAAAACTATCATGATTGAAAACTATCATGATAGAAAACTATCATAATAGAAAACTATCATGATAGAAAACTGTCATGATAGAAAACTATCGTGATAGAAAACTAACACGACTGAAAACTATCATGATAGAAAACTATCGTGATAGAAAACTATCATGATAGAAAACTATCATGATAGAAAACTATCATGATAGAAAACTTTCATAATAGAAAACTATCATGACATAAAACTATCATGATAGAAAACTATCATGAGAGAAAATTTTCGTGATACAAAACTATCATGATATAAAACTATCATGAGAGAAAATTTTCGTGATAGAAAACTATCATGATAGAAAACTAACATGATAGAAAACTATCATGATAGAAAACTATCGTGATAGAAAACTATCGTGATAGAAAGATTCGCAGATACACGCAGATCTAAGCTCCTATACGCAGGTATACGCAGGTCTACGCTGCTATACGCAGGTATACGCAGGTCTACGCAGATATACGCAGATCTACGCAGATGTACGCAGATATACGCCAAATCAAATATACGCAGATCTGCATAGATATACGCAGGTCTACGTGGGTATAAGCAGGTATACGCAGGCTTACGCATATTTACGCATATTTATAGAAAACTTTCATGATAGAAAACTATCATGATAGAAAACTATCATGATAGAAAACTATCATTAGGGAAAATTTTCGTGAAAGAAAACTATCATGATAGAAAACTATCGTGATAGCAGGCTATCATGATATAAAACTATCATGATAGAAAACTTTCATGATAGAAACCTATCATGATAGAAAACCATCGTGATAGAAAATTATCATGATAAAAAACTATCATGATAGGAGACTATCGTGATAGAAAACTATCATGAAAGAAAACTATAATGATAGAAAACTATCGTGATAGAAAACTATCATGATAGAAAACTATCATGATAGAAAACTATCATAATAGAAAACTATCATGATAGAAAACTATCATGATAGAAAACTATCGTGATAGAAAACTACCACGATTGAAAACTATCATGATAGAAAACTATCGTGATAGAAAACTATCATGATAGAAAACTATCATGATAGAAAACTATCATGATAGAAAACTTTCATGATAGAAAACTATCATGACATAAAACTATTATGATAGAACACTATCATGATAGAAAACTATCATGAGAGAAAATTTTCGTGATACAAAACTATCATGATAGAAAACTATCGTGATAGCAAGCTAACATGATATAAAACTATCATGATAGAAAACTTTCATGATAAAAACCTATCATTTCAGAAAACCATCGTGATAGAAAATTATCATGATAGAAAACTATCATGATGGAAAACTATAATGATAGAAAACTATCGTGATAGAACACTATCATGATAGAAAACTATCGTGATAGAAAACTATCATGATAGAAAACTATCATGATAGAACCCTTTCATGATAGAAAACTATCATGATAGAAAACTATCGTGATAGAAAACTATCACGATTGAAAACTATCATGATAGAAAACTATCGTGATAGAAAACTATCATGATAGAAAACTATCATGATAGAAAACTATCATGATAGAAAACTATCATGAAAACTATCATGATAGAAAACTATCATGATAGAAAACTATCATGGTAGAAAACCATCGTGATAGAAAACTATTATGAAAGAAAACTATCATGATAGAAAACTATCATGATAGAAAACTATCACGATAGAAAACTATCATGATAGAAAACTATCATGATAGAAAACCGTCATGATAGAAAACTGTCATGATAGAAAACTATCATGACAAAAAACTATCATGATTGAATACTATCTTGATAGAAAACTGTCATGATAGAAAACTATCATGATAGAAAACTACCATGATAGAAAACTATCATGATAGAAAACTATCATGATATAAATTATCATGATAGAAAACTGTCATGATAGCAAACTTTCATGATAGAAAACTATCATGATAGAAAACTATCGTGATAGAAAGCTTCGCAGTTATACGCATATCTACGCTGATATACGTAGGTGTACAGAGGTCTAAGCAGATCTACGCAGATAACCGTGGGTATACGCAGGACATTCGCAGATATACGCTGGTCTATGTAGATATACGCAGATGTACGCACATATACGTCAGTTTACGCATACGCAGATTTACGCAAATATACGCAGATCTACGTAAGTATACGCAGCTATACGAAGTCTACTATATGCATTCTACGTAGATATATGCGGGTATACGCAGTATAGCAGATAGCAGATAAGTGGTTGGACACGCAGATATACGCAGATCTGCGCACATATACGCAGATATACTAGAAAACTATCATGCATGTTGCATGTTATATGTTGCATGTTGCATGATAGAAAACTATAATGATGGAAAACTATCATGATAGAGAATTATCATGATAGAAAACTATCATGATAGAAAACTATCAATTAAAAAAACTATCATGATATAAAACTATCATGATAGAAAACTATCGTGATAGAAAGCTTCGTAGATATACGCAGATCTACGCTGCTATACGCAGGTATACGCAGGTCTAAGCAGATCTGCGCAGATAACCACGGGTATACGCAAGACATTCACATATTACCGCTGGTCTATGTAGATATACGCAGATGAACGCAGATGTACGCAGATATACGACAAACAGATACACGCAGATCTACGCAGACATACGCAGATATACGCAGAACAACGCAAATGTACGCAGAGCTACGCTGATGTACGTAGATAACTGCCAGGCTACGCAGTAATACACAGATCTACGCAAATGTACGCAGATATACGCCATATTACGCAAATATGCGCAGATCTACGCAAATATACGCAGATCTGCGTAGATATAAGCAGGTCTACGTGGGTATACGCAGGTATACGCAGGCTTACGCAAATTTATACAAAGTAGATAAGCGGTTGAATACGCAGATATACGCAGATAGAAAACTATCATGATAGAAAACTATCATGATAGAAAAATATCATGATAGAAAACTATCATGATAGAAAACTATCATGATAGAAAACTATCATGATAGAATACTATCATGATAGAAAACTATCTTGATAGAAAACTATCATGATAGAAAACTATCATGATAGAAAACTAACATGATAGAAATTTATCAATTAAACTATCGTGAAAATCATGATAGAAAACTATCGTGATAGAAAACTATCATGACAGAAAACTAACATGATAGAAAACTATCATGATAGAAAACTATCATGATAGAAAACTATCGTGATAGAAAACTATCATGATAGAAAACTATCATGATAGAAAACTATCATGATAGAAAACTATCATGATAGAAAACTATCATGATAGAAAACTATCATGATAGAAAACTATCATGATAGAAAACTATCATGATAGAATACTATCATGATAGAAAACTATCTTGATAGAAAACTATCATGATAGAAAACTATCATGATAGAAAACTATCATGATAGAACACTATCAATTTAAAAAAAACTATCATGATATAAAACTATCATGATAGAAAACTATCGTGATAGAAAGCTTCGCAGATATACGCAGATCTACGCTGCTATACGCAGGTATACGCAGGTCTACGCAGATATACGCAGATCTACGCAGATGTACGCAGATGTACGCAGATATACGCCAAATTACGCAAATATGCGCAGATCTACGCAAATATACGCAGATCTGCATAGATATACGCAGGTCTACGTGGGTATACGCAGGTATACGCAGGCTTACGCATATTTACGCATATTTATAGAAAACTATCATGATAGAAAACTATCATGATAGAAAACTATCATGATAGAAAACTATCATGATAGAAAACTATCATGATAGAAAACTATCATGAGAGAAAATTTTCGTGATAGAAAACTATCATGATAGAAAACTTTCATGATAGAAACCTATCATGATAGAAAACCATCGTGATAGAAAATTATCATGATAGAAAACTATCATGATAGAAAACTATAATGATAGAAAACTATCGTGATAGAAAACTATCATGATAGAAAACTATCGTGATAGAAAATTATCATGATAGAAAACTATCATGATAGAAAACTATCGTGATAGAAAACTATCACGATTGAAAACTATCATGATAGGAAACTATCGTGATAGAAAACTATCATGATAGAAAACTATCATGATAGAAAACTTTCATGATAGAAAACTATCATGATAGAAAACCATCGTGATAGAAAACTATCATGATAGAAAACTATCATGAAAGAAAACTATCATGATAGAAAACTATCATGATAGAAAACTATCATGATAGAAAACAATCATGATAGAAAACTATCATGATAGAAAACCGTCATGATAGAAAACTTTCATGAAAGAAAACTATCATGACAGAAAACTATCATGATTGAAAACTATCATGATAGAAAACTATCATGATAGAAAACTATCATGATAGAAAACTATCATGATAGAAAACTATCTGGATAGAAAACTATCATGATAGAAAACTGTCATGATAGAAAACTATCATGATAGAAAACTGTCATGATAGAAAACTATCATGATTGAAAACTACCATGATAGAAAACTATCATGATAGAAAACTATCATGATATAAATTATCCTGATAGAAAACTGTCATGATGGCAAACTTTCATGATAGAAAACTATCATGATAGAAAACTATCCTGATAGAAAGCTTCGCAGATATACGCATATCTACGCTGATATACGTAGGTGTACGCAGGTCTAAGCAGATCTACGCAATATAACCGCGGGTATACGCAGGACATTCGCAGATATACGCTGGTCTATGTAAATATACGCAAATCTACGTAAATATACGCAGCTATACGCAGTCTACTATATGCATTCTTCGTAGATATATGCAGGTATATGCAGGATAGCAGATAAGCGGTTGGACACGCAGATATACGCAGATCTGCGCACATATACGCAGATATACTAGAAAACTATCATGCATGTTGCATGTTATATGTTGCTTGCTGCATGATAGAAAACTATAATGATGGAAAACTATCATGATAGAGAATTATCATGATAGAAAACTATCATTATAGAAAACTATCATGATAGAAAACTATCAATTTAAAAAAACTATCATGATATAAGACTATCATGATAGAAAAAAATCGTGATAGAAAGCTTCGCAGATATACGCAGATCTGCGATGATATACGCAGGTATACGCAAGTCTAAGCAGATCTACGCAGATAACCGCGGGTATACGCAGGACATTCGCATATTACCGCTGGTCTATGTAGATATACGCAGATGAACGCAGATGTACGCAGATGTACGCAGATATACGACAAACAGTTACACGCAAATCTACGCAAACCTACGCAGACATACGCAGATATACGCAGGTCAACGCAAATGTACGCAGAGCTACGCTGATGTACGTAGATTGATGCCAGGCTACATAGTAATACGCAGATCTACGCAAATGTACGCAGATATACGCCAAATTACGCAAATATGCGCAGATCTACGCAAATATACGCAGATCTGCGTAGATATAAGCAGGTCTACGTGGGTATACGCAGGAATACGCAGGCTTACAAATTTATACAAAGTAGATAAGCGGTTGGATACGCAGATATACGCAGATAGAAAACTATCATGATAAAAAGCTATCATGATAGAAAAATATCATGATAGAAAACTAACTTGATAGAAAACTATCATGATAGAAAACTATCATGATAGAAAACTATCATGATAGAAAACTATGTGATAGAAAACTATCATGATAGAAAACTATCATGATAGAAAACTATCGTGATAGAAAACTATCATGATAGAAAACTAACGTGATAGAAAACTATCATGATAGAAAACTATCATGATAGAAAACCATCGTGATAGAAAACTATCATGATAGAAAACTATCATGATAGAAAACTATCATGATAGAAAACTATCATGATAGAAAACTATCATGATAGAAAACTATCATGATAGAAAACTATCATGATAGAAAACTATCATGATTGAAAACTATCATGATAGAAAACTATCGTGATAGAAAACTATCATTAAGAAAACTATCGTGATAGAAAACTATCATGATAAGAAACTGTCATGATAGAAAACTATCATGATAGAAAACTATCGTGATAGAAAACTATCATGATTGAAAACTATAATGATAGAAAACTATCATGATAGAAAAATATCGTGATAGAAAACTATCATGATAGAAAACTATCGTGATAGAAAACTATCGTGATAGAAAGCTATCGTGATAGAAAACTATCATGATAGAAAACTATCGTGATAGAAAACTATCATGATAAAAAACTATCATGATATAAAACTATCATGATAGAAAACTATCGTGATAGAAAGCTTCGCAGATATACGCAGATCTACGCTGCTATACGCAGGTATACGCAGGTCTAAGCAGATCTACGCAGATAACCGCGGGTATACGCAGGACATTCGCAGATATACGCTTGTCTTTGTAGATATACGCAGATGAACGCAGATGTACGCAGATATACGACAAACAGATACACGCAGATCTACGCAAATCTACGCACACATACGCAGATGTACGCAGGTCAACGCAAATGAACGCAGAGCTACGCTGATGTACGTAGATAACTGCCAGGCTACGCAGTAAAACGCAGATCTACGGAAGTGTACGCAGATATACGCCAAATTACGCAAATATGCGCAGATCTACGCAAATACACGCAGATCTGCGTAGATATAAGCAGGTCTACGTGGGTATACGCAGGTATACGCAGGCTTACGCAAATTTAAACAAAGTAGATAAGCGGTTGGATACGCAGATAAACGCAGATAGAAAACTATCATGATAGAAAACTATCATGTTAGAAAAATATCATGATAGAAAACTATCATGATAGAAAACTATCATGATAGAAAACTATCATGAAAACTATCATGATAGAAAACTATCATGATAGAAAACTATCATGATAGAAAACTATCGTGATAGAAAACTATCATGATAGAAAACTAACGTGATAGAAAACTATCATGATAGAAAACTATCATGATAGAAAACCATCGTGATAGAAAACTATCATGATAGAAAACTATCATGATAGAAAACTATCATGATAGAAAATTATCATGATAGAAAACTATCATGATAGAAAACTATCATGATAGAAAACTATCATGATAGAAAACTATCATGATTGAAAACTATCATGATAGAAAACTATCGTGATAGAAAACTATCATTAAGAAAACTATCGTGATAGAAAACTATCATGATAAGAAACTGTCATGATAGAAAACTATCATGATAGAAAACTATCGTGATAGAAAACTATCATGATTGAAAACTATAATGATAGAAAACTACCATGATAGAAAAATATCGTGATAGAAAACTATCATGATAGAAAACTATCGTGATAGAAAACTATCGTGATAGAAAACTATCGTGATAGAAAACTATCATGATAGAAAACTATCGTGATAGAAAACTATCATGATAAAAAACTATCATGATATAAAACTATCATGATAGAAAACTATCGTGATAGAAAGCTTCGCAGATATACGCAGATCTACGCTGCTATACGCAGGTCTAAGCAGATCTACGCAGATAACCGCGGGTATACGCAGGACATTCGCAGATATACGCTTGTCTTTGTAGATATACGCAGATGAACGCAGATGTACGCAGATATACGACAAACAGATACACGCAGATCTACGCAAATCTACGCACACATACGCAGATGTACGCAGGTCAACGCAAATGAACGCAGAGCTACGCTGATGTACGTAGATAACTGCCAGGCTACGCAGTAAAACGCAGATCTACGGAAGTGTACGCAGATATACGCCAAATTACGCAAATATGCGCAGATCTACGCAAATACACGCAGATCTGCGTAGATATAAGCAGGTCTACGTGGGTATACGCAGGTATACGCAGGCTTACGCAAATTTAAACAAAGTAGATAAGCGGTTGGATACGCAGATAAACGCAGATAGAAAACTATCATGATAGAAAACTATCATGTTAGAAAAATATCATGATAGAAAACTATCATGATAGAAAACTATCATGATAGAAAACTATCATGAAAACTATCATGATAGAAAACTATCATGATAGAAAACTATCATGATAGAAAACTATCATGATAGAAAACTATCATGATTGAAAACTATCATGATAGAACACTATCAATTTAAAAAAAACTATCATGATATAAAAATATCATGATAGAAAACTATCGTGATAGAAAGCTTCGCAGATATACGCAGATCTACGCTGCTATACGCAGGTATACGCAGGTCTACGCAGATATACGCAGATCTACGCAGATGTACGCAGATGTACGCAGATATATGCCAAATTACGCAAATATGCGCAGATCTACGCAAATATACGCAGATCTGCATAGATATACGCAGGTCTACGTGGGTATATGCAGGTATACGCAGGCTTACGCAAATTTATACAAAGTAGATAAGCGGTTGGATACGCAGATAAACACAGATAGAAAACTATCATGATAGAAAACTATCATGTTAGAAAAATATCATGATAGAAAACTATCATGATAGAAAACTATCATGATAGAAAACTATCATGATAGAAAACTATCATGATAGAAAACTATCATGAAAGAAAACTATTATGATAGAAAACTATCATGATAGAAAACTATCGTGATAGAAAACTATCATGATAGAAAACTATCGTGATAGAAAACTATCATGATGGAAAACTATCATAATATAAAACTATCATGATAGAAAACTATCATGAAAGAAAACTATCATGATAGAAAACTTTCATGATAGAAAACTATCATGATAGAAAACTATCATGATAGAAAACTATCATGATAGAAAACTATCATGATAGAAAACTATCTTGATAGAAAACTATCATGATAGAAAACTATCATGTTAGAAAACTATCATGATAGAAAACTATCAATTAAACTATCGTGAAAATCATGATAGAAAACTATCGTGATAGAAAACTATCATGACAGAAAACTAACATGATAGAAAACTATCATGATAGAAAACTATCATGATAGAAAACTATCGTGATAGAAAACTATCATGATAGAAAACTATCATGATAGAAAACTATCATGATAGAAAACTATCATGATAGAAAACTATCATGATAGAAAACTATCAATTAAACTATCATGAAAATCATGATAGAAAACTATCGTGATAGAAAACTATCATGACAGAAAACTAACATGATAGAAAACTATCATGATAGAAAACTATCATGATAGAAAACTATCGTGATAGAAAACTATCATGATAGAAAACTATCATGACAGAAAACTATCGTGATAGAAAACTATCACGATAAAAACTATCATGATAGAAAACTATTATGATAGAAAACTATCATGATAAAAACTATCATGATAGAAAACTATCATGATAGAAAACTATCGTGATAGAAAACTATCATGATAGAAAACTATCGTGATAGAAAACTATCATGATAGAAAACTATCATGATATAAAACTATCATGATAGAAAACTATCATGAAAGAAAACTATCATGATAGAAAACTATCATGATAGAAAACTATCATGATAGAAAACTATCATAATAGAAAACTATCATGATAGAAAACTATCTTGATAGAAAACTATCATGATAGAAAACTATCATGATAGAAAACTATCATGATAGAAAACTATCATTTAAACTATCGTGAAAATCATGATAGAAAACTATCGTGATAGAAAACTATCATGACAGAAAACTAACATGATAGAAAACTATCATGATAGAAAACTATCATGATAGAAAACTATCGCGATAGAAAACTATCATGATAGAAAACTATCATGATAGAAAACTATCGTGATAGAAAACTATCATGATAAAAACTATCATGATAGAAAACTATCGTGATAGAAAACTATCATGATAAAAACTATCATGATAGAAAACTATCATGATAGAAAACTATCATGATAAAAACTATCATGATAGAAAACTATCATGATAGAAAACTATCGTGATAGAAAACTATCATGATAGAAAACTATCATGATAGAAAACTATCAATTAAATTATCGTGAAAATCATGATAGAAAACTATCGTGATAGAAAACTATCATGACAGAAAACTAACATGATAGAAAACTATCATGATAGAAAACTATCATGATAGAAAACTATCGTGATAGAAAACTATCATGATAGAAAACTATCATGATAGAAAACTATCGTGATAGAAAACTATCATGATAAAAACTATCATGATAGAAAACTATCATGATAGAAAACTATCATGATAGAAAACTATCGTGATAGAAAACTATCATGATAGAAATCTATGGTGATAAAAACTATCATGATAGAAAACTATCATGATATAAAACTATCATGATAGAAAACTATCATGAAAGAAAACTATCATGATAGAAAACTATCATGATAGAAAACTATCATGATAGAAAACTATCATGATAGAAAACTATCATGATAGAACACTATCAATTTAAAAAAACTATCATGATATAAAAATATCATGATAGAAAACTATCATGATAGAAAACTATTTATAAGGTAGGTAGCTTTGGGGCAGAAAATCAGTACAACCATTTTGGATGCGAATATTTCCTTAACCAGATCATGAAAAAAAATTTGGCTTGGATGTATGCATTGGGTTTGAATAGACCTTTCCAAAAAGGTATGTCATGATTTATTTCATTGACTTTTAAAAAAAAGTGATTTTTTTTTGAAAAAAACGGCAAGGGGGTAGTCCATGCTTTTTTTCGGATTTCATGAAAAAATTTTATGATGAAATTTTTACATTTTTGGAAAGGTGTGTTCATGTCCTATTCAGCACTGAAGACCGCAACAATTTTGAAAGCTCGGTTCGTTAGTTATTCGCATAAAACGGATTGCGTTGAAACTGCATAAAAATTACTTTCAGTGCAAATAATGAACTAAACGTTGCAAAAGCATTTGGTTTTCAGTAACGGATAGGTTTCAAATAGAGAATTTAGAAATTGAAAACCGAAACAATTTGGAAGGCTTAATGGCGAAAATATCTCTATCCAAAGGCGTTTTAATGCTAGTAAATCAAAAAACGCAGAAACTAAAATATAACTTTGGAAGCGCATATTTTGGAAACCGGATAATATAGAAGGTTCCGGTTTTCAGTTTTGGAAAGCTCTGGAAAATGTCTATCCAAAAATTTTTTTTTTTTTTTTGACATTTGGTATAGGAGTTATCGCCATCCAAAGACATTAAGGTAGGTAGCTTTGGGGCAGAAAATCAGTAAAATCACTTTGGATGCGAATATTTCCTTAACCAGATCATGAAAAAAAATTTGGCTTGAATGTATCCATTGGGATTGAATAGACCTTTCCAAAAAGGTATGTCATGATTTATTTCATTGACTTTTTAAGAAAAGTGATTTAAAAAAAAAAAAAAACGGCAAGGGGGTAATCCATGCTTTTTTTCGGATTTCATGAACAAATTTTATGATGAAATTTTTACATTTTTGGAAAGGTGTGTTCATTTCTTATTCAGCACTGAAGACCGCAACAATTTTGAAAGCTCGGTTCGTTAGTTATTCGCATAAAACGGATTGCCTTGAAACTGCATAAAAATTACTTTCAGTGCAAATATCTAATGAACTAAACGTTGCAAAAGCATTTGGTTTTCAGTAACGGATAGGTTTCACATAGAGAATTTAGAAATTGAAAACCGAAACAATTTGGAAGGCTTAATGGCGAAAATATCTCTATCCAAAGGCGTTTTAATGCTAGTAAATCAAAAAACGCAAAAAATAAAATATCACTTTGGAAGCGCATATTTTGGAAACCAGATATCAAAGAAGGTTCTGGTTTTCAGTTTTGGAAAGCTCTGAAAAATGTCTATCCAAAAATTTTTTTTTTTCCACTGAAGACCGCAACAATTTTGAAAGCTCGGTTCGTTAGTTATTCGCATAAAACGGATTGCATTGAAACTGCATAAAAATTACTTTCAGTGCAAATATCTAATGAACTAAACGTTGCAAAAGCATTTGGTTTTCAGTAACGGATAGGTTTCAAATAGAGAATTTAGAAATTGAAAACCGAAACAATTTGGAAGGCTTAATGGCGAAAATATCTCTATCCAAAGGCGTTTTAATGCTAGTAAATCAAAAAACGCAAAAAATAAAATATCACTTTGGAAGCGCATATTTTGGAAACCAGATATCATAGAAGGTTCTGGTTTTCAGTTTTGGAAAGTTCTGGAAAATGTCTATCCAAAAAAATTTTTTTTTTTTTGGACATTTGGTATAGGAGTTATCGCCATCCAAAGACATTAAGGTAGCTAGCTTTGGGGCAGAAAATCAGTAAAATCACTTTGGATGCGAATATTTCCTTAACCAGATCATAAAAAAAATTTGGCTTGGATGTATGCATTGGGTTTGAATAGACCTTTCCAAAAAGGTATGTCATGATTTATTTCATTTCAGAATTTAGAAATTGAAAACCGAAACAATTTGGAAGGCTTAATGGCGAAAATATCTCTATCCAAAGGCGTTTTAATGCTAGTAAATCAAAAAACGCAAAAAATAAAATATCACTTTGGAAGCGCATATTTTGGAAACCAGATATTATAGAAGGTTCTGGTTTTCAGTTTTGGAAAGCCCTACAAAATGTCAATCCAAAAAAATTTTTTTTTTTTTTTTTTTTTGGACATTTGGTTTAGGAGTTATCGCCATCCAAAGACATTAAGGTAGGTAGCTTTGGGGCAGAAAATCAGTAAAATCACTTTGGATGCGATATTTCCTTAACCAGATCATGAAAAAAATTTGGCTTGGATGTATGCATTGGGTTTGAATAGACCTTTCCAAAAAGGTATGTCATGATTTATTTCATTGACTTTTTAAAAAAAGTGATTTTTTTTTGAAAAAAATGGCAAGGAGGTAGTCCATGCTTTTTTTCGGATTTCATGAACAAATTTTATGATGAAATTTTTACATTTTTGGAAAGGTGTGTTCATTTCCTATTCAGCACTGAGGACCGCAACAATTTTGAAAGCTCGGTTCGTTAGTTATTCGCATAAAACGGATAGCGTTGAAACTGCATAAAAATTACTTTCAGTGCAAGTATCTAAAGAACTAAACGTTGCAAAAGCATTTGGTTTTCAGTAACGGATAGGTTTCAAATAGAGAATTTAGAAATTGAAAACCGAAACAATTTGGAAGGCTTAATGGCGAAAATATCTCTATCCAAAGGCGTTTTAATGCTAGTAAATCAAAAAACGCAAAAACTAAAATATCACTTTGGAAGCGCATATTTTGGAAACCAGATATTATAGAAGGTTCTGGTTTTCAGTTTTGGAAAGCCCTACAAAATGTCAATCCAAAAAAAATTTTTTTTTTTTTTGGACATTTGGTTTAGGAGTTATCGCCATCCAAAGACATTAAGGTAGGTAGCTTTGGGGCAGAAAATCAGTAAAATCACTTTGGATGCGATATTTCCTTAACCAGATTATGAAAAAAAATTTGGCTTGGATGTATGCATTGGGTTTGAATAGACCTTTCTTAGAAGGTATGTCATGATTAATTTCATTGACTTTTTAAAAAAGTGATTTTTTTTTGAAAAAACGGCAAGGGGGTAGTCCATGATTTTTTTCGGATTTCATGAAAAAATTTATGATGAAATTTTTACATTTTTGGAAAGGTGTGTTCATTATCTATTCAGCACTGAAGACCGCAACAATTTTGAAAGCTCGGTTCGTTAGTTATTCGCTTAAAACGGATTGCGTTGAAACTGCATAAAAATTACTTTCAGTGCAAATATCTAATGAACTAAACGTTGCAAAAGCGTTTGGTTTTCAGTAACGGATAGGTTTCAAATAGAGAATTTAGAAATTGAAAACCGAAACAATTTGGAAGGCTTAATGACGAAAATATCTCTATCCAAAGGCGTTTTAATGCTAGTAAATCAAAAAACGCAAAAAATAAAATATCACTTTGGAAGCGCATATTTTGGAAACCAGATATCATAGAAGGTTCTGGTTTTCAGTTTTGGAAAGCTCTGGAAAATGTCTATGTTTTTTTTTTGGACATTTGGTATAGGAGTTATCGCCATCCAAAGACATTAAGGTAGGTAGCTTTGGGGCAGAAAATCAGTAAAATCACTTTGGATGCGAATATTTCCTTAACCGGATCATGAAAAAAAATTTGGCTTGGATGTATGCATTGGGTTTGAATAGACCTTTCCAAAAAGGTATGTCATGATTTATTTCATTGTTTTTTTAAAAAAAGTGATTTTTTTTTGAAAAAAATGGCAAGGGGGTAGTCCAGCTTTTTTTCGGATTTCATGAAAAAATTTTATGATGAAATTTTTACATTTTTGGAAAGGTGTGTTCATTTCCTATTCAGCACTGAAGACCGCAACAATTTTGAAAGCTCGGTTCGTTAGTTATTCGCACAAAACGGATTGCGTTGAAACTGCATAAAAATTACTTTCAGTGCAAATATCTAATGAACTAAACGTTGCAAAAGCATTTGGTTTTCAGTAACGGATAGGTTTCAAATAGAGAATTTAGAAATTGAAAACCAAAACAATTTGGAAGGCTTAATGGCGAAAATATCTCTATCCAAAGGCGTTTTAATGCTAGTAAATCAAAAAACGCAAAAAATAAAATATCACTTTGGAAGCGCATATTTTGGAAACCAGATACTATAGAAGGTTCTGGTTTTCAGTTTTGGAAAGCCCTACAAAATGTCAATCCAAAAAAATTTTTTTTTTTTTTTTTTTTGGACATTTGGTTTAGGAGTTATCGCCATCCAAAGACATTAAGGTAGGTAGCTTTGGGGCAGAAAATCAGTAAAATCACTTTGGATGCGATATTTCCTTAACCAGATCATGAAAAAAAATTTGGCTTGGATGTATGCATTGGGTTTGAATAGACCTTTCCAAAAAGGTATGTCATGATTTATTTCATTGACTTTTTAAAAAAAGTGATTTTTTTTTGAAAAAAATGGCAAGGAGTCCATGCTTTTTTTCGGATTTCATGAAAAAATTTTATGATGAAATTTTTACATTTTTGGAAAGGTGTGTTCATTTCCTATTCAGCACTGAAGACCGCAACAATTTTGAAAGCTCGGTTCGTTAGTTATTCGCATAAAACGGATTGCGTTGAAACTGCATAAAAATTACTTTCAGTGCAAATATCTAATGAACTAAACGTTGCAAAAGCATTTGGTTTTCAGTAACGGATAGGTTTCACATAGAGAATTTAGAAATTGAAAACCGAAACAATTTGGAAGGCTTAATGGCGAAAATATCTCTATCCAAAGGCGTTTTAATGCTAGTAAATCAAAAAACGCAAAAAATAAAATATCACTTTGGAAGCGCATATTTTGGAAACCAGATATCATAGAAGGTTCTGGTTTTTAATTTTGGAAAGTTCTGGAAAATGTCTATCCAAAAAATTTTTTTTTTTTTTTGACATTTGGTTTAGGAGTTATCGCCATCCAAAGACATTAAGGTAGGTAGCTTTGGGGCAGAAAATCAGTAAAATCACTTTGGATGCGATATTTCCTTAACCAGATCATGAAAAAAAATTTTGCTTGGATGTATGCATTGGGTTTGAATAGACCTTTCCAAAAAGGTATGTCATGATTTATTTCATTGACTTTTTAAAAAAAGTGATTTTTTTTTGAAAAAAATGGCAAGGGGGTAGTCCATGCTTTTTTTCGGATTTCATGAAAAAATTTTATGATGAAATTTTTACATTTTTGGAAAGGTGTGTTCATTTCCTATTCAGCACTGAAGACCGCAACAATTTTGAAAGCTCGGTTCGTTAGTTATTCGCATAAAACGGATTGCGTTGAAACTGCATAAAAATTACTTTCAGTGCAAATATCTAATGAACTAAACGTTGCAAAAGCATTTGGTTTTCAGTAACGGATAGGTTTCAAATAGAGAATTTAGAAATTGAAAACCGAAACAATTTGGAAGGCTTAATGGCGAAAATATCTCTATCCAAAGGCGTTTTAATGCTAGTAAATCAAAAAACGCAAAAAATAAAATATCACTTTGGAAGCGCATATTTTGGAAACCAGATATTATAGAAGGTTCTGGTTTTCAGTTTTGGAAAGCCCTACAAAATGTCAATCCAAAAAAATTTTTTTTTTTTTTTTGACATTTGGTTTAGGAGTTATCGCCATCCAAAGACATTAAGGTAGGTAGCTTTGGGGCAGAAAATCAGTAAAATCACTTTGGATGCGATATTTCCTTAACCAGATCATGAAAAAAAATTTGGCTTGGATGTATGTGTTTACGCCATCTATGAGTGGGCACAATTGTAGCTGGCTACAATTTTGCCTCACTCCACGAACAAACCCCTTCTTAATTATGTAACGTAACGTAATGTCACAAGAAAGAAATAAAAATGTCTGCCCTTCTGGCCTCATGAAAATGAATTCATTCTTCCATTTACATTCGACCAAGTGCGACGTGACTTTAACTTGGCCCTTCTGGCAAACCTTTTCTTAACAAAAAAATTTAACTTGTATATAGCTAATTAATTTAAGCAAATAAAAACGAAAGAAAAATAACTAAAAGTGTTTTCTAATTGGATGAACACATAAAAAAGAGAAACAAAAAGAAGAAAAACCCACCACGAGTTGCCTGCGCCGTCGTCGATGGATAAAGGGTTTTTTTTTTGCCTCCTCGTTTGCTGTTGTTGTTGCTGCAGTTGCTGCTGCCGTTGTTGCATTTTGTTTGGCCACATATTGGCCCATTCATTGGTCCATACGAGCCGGATCCAGAACCGCTCCAAAAAACGCACCACGCACCAAGTAGCACCAGCAACTTTATTGCCACAAGGGCGCACATATTTTGTGCATTCAATTTTAGATGTGATGCTCGTCGTTCGAGATACATATATATGTACCAGCCACGTCCAGCGCAGCTAGACAGAAACGTACATTTCTATACATACCTCATCATCGCCATCGTCGTCACGTCCACCATTTACTTGCCATCGCAGTACGCTCCAAGTAGTATCAGCGACTTTATTGCGACAAGGGCGCACATATACATATACACATATATACCAGTCACGTACCTCGTAGCCAGCAACGTGCCGATATATACATATTAACATCACCACGCTGCTCACATATCACGTCATCATCGTCATCGTCGCCACGTCCACCATTTTCTAGACAGAAACGTGCCTATATATGTATATATACGCCGCCACGACCACGTTGCTATCGTACATACATATGTACGTCATCATCATCGCCATCGTCGCCACGTCCACCATTTTCTAGACCGAAACGAGCCTATATATATGTAGATACGCCGCCACGACCACGTTGCTATCGTACATATATATGTACGTCATCATCATCGCCATCGTCGCCACGTCCACCATTTTCTAGACCGAAACGAGCCTATATATATGTAGATACGCCGCCACGACCACGTTGCTATCGTACATATATATGTACGTCATCATCATCGCCATCGTCGCCACGTCCACCATTTGCTTGCCATCACTTCATCTCAAGTCGCAACGTCACGTCATCATCATAAGTTGATACATACATACGATATCTTCGTCTTCGCTATCAAGCCATCGACATCATTTCATGTACCCATACCATATGTATATTGATGTACATCAACTGATAGTCACGTGTGCGTCATCATCTTTAATCAAAACTACCCCATTTGGGTCGTGCTAGTGTACGTACATATTTTTTTTATGTATGTATATTCGCATCAAGTCTTGCCTACGTCGTCGTCGTTCATGGTTGTAATCACCCCATCTTTAATCGTCGTCATCATTCATCATATAAGAAGAAAGATAGCGATAAATCCGCTACGTCACCAATCGAATCATCATCACACCAACAGACAAACCATCAATACATCAGGCACCACCAGTCAAATCATCATCAACATCATAGTCTACCATCAGTTACACCAGCTCGAGAATCATCAGAAGCAGCCGTAGGAGTAGATAGAACCAGGTAATCATAAAGTACAGTGCATATTTCTTTTTTTTTGCTATTAACAAAATAAAATAAATTTGTTTATTGAAACATAAACTAATCATATCATAAATCATATAATCAAGCATTTTAAAAGTATTTACTTCTGCGGTGGTCGTTAACTATTCTGGTGGGTGGTACTTTTTTTTTTAAATTCTTTTATGCAAATTGGTGATACCATTTCTATGATCCTTGGGTGCATTTTATGCACTCTTAATAAAAAACAAAAAAAAAAAAAAAAATAACAAAAATAGAATTTCGTATCGGTGTAATTTTAATCAAAAAGATGACTATACAAATATTCTTCTTCCGTTTTTAGTTTCCACGAAGTTTTTAAATACTTACATCCTTTTGGATTTAATTGTTCAAACGCGAAAAGGGTTGCCGTCCTACAGTTTTTTGAATTTATCAAAACTTTTTATAAGTTTTTTCAAAATATTTTGTGGAATTTAAACCAAATAATCTCCTGTAGCTTCTTGCAATTTTAAAAGTGCCTCAGGGTTACCATCTGATTTTTTTTGTTGTTTAACAACTTTTGGAAACAAAATTTTTGGTATATTTCGTGGAATTTGAACGAAATCTTTATATTCCTTGATCATTTTGGAATTTGAACAAATTTTTTTTTAAGTTTTCTTAATATCTTGTATGATCTCTCTTCTCTTATATAAAAGCAAAGATAAAGGAACTCTTTTGAAGTTTTAAGTACCTCATAAAAAATCATTGGCTAATCTAATCTAAACTGAAATAGTCCATGGTAGTAGCAGATTTGTCAATAAAATTATAGTAAGCATGAAGTCTTTTTTCTTTAAATTCTTTTTCTCCTTTTTATTAGAAATTATTAAGGATTTTCTTTTTGAGGTGTAGGTAAGTTAAATTCATTAGCTAATCCAATATTGAAGGTATTTTTGCGAAATATTCTAAAATATTTTCTTATAGCCTTTTCTCATTTTTATAGTGACTAGGGTTACCTTCTTGTTATTCAACAACTTTTTTTATAAGTTTTGAAAAATATTTTTGCGGAGTTTTCCCAAATATTTTCTTCTTGTTGTTTTATAACTTTTTTATATAAGTTTTGAAAAATATTTTTGCGGAGTTTTCCCAAATATTTTCTTCTTGTTGTTTAGTAACTTTTTTATAAGTTTTGAAAAATATTTTTGCGGAGTTTTCCCAAATATTTTCTTATAGCCTTTTCTCATTTTTATAGTGACTAGGGTTACCTTCTTGTTGTTTAATAACTTTTTTTTATAAGTTTGAAAAATATTTTTGCGGAGTTTTCCCAAATATTTTCTTCTTGTTGTTTTATAACTTTTTTATATAAGTTTTGAAAAATATTTTTGCGGAGTTTTCCCAAATATTTTCTTCTTGTTGTTTAGTAACTTTTTCTTATAACTTTTGAAAAATATTTTTGCGGAGTTTTCCAAAATATTTTCTTATAGCCTTTTCTCATTTTTATAGTGACTAGGGTTACCTTCTTGTTATTCAACAACTTTTTTTATAAGTTTTGAAAAATATTTTTGCGGAGTTTTCCCAAATATTTTCTTCTTGTTGTTTTATAACTTTTTTATATAAGTTTTGAAAAATATTTTTGCGGAGTTTTCCCAAATATTTTCTTCTTGTTGTTTAGTAACTTTTTCTTATAACTTTTGAAAAATATTTTTGCGGAGTTTTCCAAAATATTTTCTTATAGCCTTTTCTCATTTTTATAGTGACTAGGGTTACCTTCTTGTTATTCAACAACTTTTTTTATAAGTTTTGAAAAATATTTTTGCGGAGTTTTCCCAAATATTTTCTTCTTGTTGTTTTATAACTTTTTTATATAAGTTTTGAAAAATATTTTTGCGGAGTTTTCCCAAATATTTTCTTCTTGTTGTTTAGTAACTTTTCTTATAAGTTTTGAAAAATATTTTTGCGGAGTTTTCCCAAATATTTTCTTTAGCCTTTTCTCATTTTTATAGTGAGTAGGGTTACCTTCTTGTTGTTTAGCAACTTTTCTTATAAGTTTTGAAAAATATTTTTGCGGAGTTTTCCCAAATATTTTCTTATAGCCTTTTCTCATTTTTATAGTGACTAGGGTTACCTTCTTGTTATTCAACAACTTTTTTTATAAGTTTTGAAAAATATTTTTGCGGAGTTTTCCCAAATATTTTCTTATAGCCTTTTCTCATTTTTATAGGGACTAGGGTTACCTTCTTGTTGTTTAATAACTTTTTTTTTATAAGTTTGAAAAATATTTTTGCGGAGTTTTCCCAAATATTTTCTTCTTGTTGTTTTATAACTTTTTTATATAAGTTTTGAAAAATATTTTTGCGGAGTTTTCCCAAATATTTTCTTCTTGTTGTTTAGTAACTTTTCTTATAAGTTTTGAAAAATATTTTTGCGGAGTTTTCCCAAATATTTTCTTTAGCCTTTTCTCATTTTTATAGTGAGTAGGGTTACCTTCTTGGTGTTTAGTAACTTTTCTTATAAGTTTTGAAAAATATTTTTGCGGAGTTTTCCCAAATATTTTCTTATAGCCTTTTCTCATTTTTATAGTGACTAGGGTAACCTTCTTGTTATTCAACAACTTTTTTTATAAGTTTTGAAAAATATTTTTGCGGAGTTTTCCCAAATATTTTCTTATAGCCTTTTCTCATTTTTATAGTGACTAGGGTTACCTTCTTGATGTTTAATAACTTTTTTTTTTATAAGTTTGAAAAATATTTTTGCGGAGTTTTCCCAAATATTTTCTTTAGCCTTTTCTCATTTTTATAGTGAGTAGGGTTACCTTCTTGTTGTTTAGCAACTTTTCTTATAAGTTTTGAAAAATATTTTTGCGGAGTTTTCCCAAATATTTTCTTAAGCCTTTTCTCATTTTTATAGTGAGTAGGGTTACCTTCTTGTTGTTTAGCAACTTTTCTTATAAGTTTTGAAAAATATTTTTGCGGAGTTTTCCCAAATATTTTCTTTAGCCTTTTCTCATTTTTGTAGTGAGTAGGGTTACCTTCTTGTTGTTTAGTAACTTTTCTTATACGTTTTGAAAAATATTTTTGCGGAGTTTTCCCAAATATTTTCTTTAGCCTTTTCTCATTTTTATAGTGAGTAGGGTTGCCTTCTGAACTTTTCGTGCTTTTTGATAACTTTTTTTATAAGTTTTGAAAATATTTTTGTGGACTTTGCCAAATATTTTCTTATAGCCCTTTGACTTTAATAACTTTTTATAAGTTTCTTTTGAACATATTTTGTTGGATTTCGAGGAATAATTATTTTTCTTGAAGCCTTTTTCCATTTAGAGAGTGCGTTGCCTTCTGTGAGTTATATCCTTACTTTATTTTGTAGAATCATGAGTTTCCTTACCGATTTTATTCATTCAGCCGATCAGCTAGTGAAATATAGTTCAGTTTTTAGTCAACTCCCTGAAGCAAAGCATTCTTTGCTCACATTGAAGGCGCGGAAAATGGAATTAAAAGAGTTATGGGCTGAAGTGAAGTCCCAGTATATGATATGCGTTCGTGAGGGATTAGGGACTGACGATTTTGACGCTGCGACTGTAGAGGAAAAATATAACTCTTCAAATGAAACTTATGTTAACTGTTATGCACTGATATTAGGATGGGAAGACAAGCTTTCAAAGGTAAATGATTCCAATAATTCTCCCTCTTCTGGAGCAACTACAGTACCCGTTCCTGACAATACAACTCATTTGAATTCTTATGGGGTCAAATTACCAGTCTGTGATACTGAAACATTCAGTGGTGACTATCTTAAGTGGCCATCCTTTCGAGACATGTTCGAAGCAATTTATATAAAGCATCCTAGGTTGGGGGAAGTGGAAAAACTTTTCCATCTCAGATCCAAAACTACTGGAGACGCCTTCAGTATTGTTGAAAAATTTCCTTTACTGAATTCCAGTTTTGAGTTGGCCTGGGAGTCTTTGCGCTCCACTTATGAGAACAAGCGAATAATTCTCAATAATCAAATCAAAACATTACTTAATCTACCATCATGTCCTACAGAATCAGCGAAAGCCATTAAAAATCTTCAACGTCATATAAATGATTGTGTAGCGGCGGTTAAGGCCCAAGGCATCAACGTTTTTGGTTGGGATCCGATTCTTGTCTACACGTGCTCTAACCGTTTGCCCCCGAACACTCTTTCTTTATGGGAGCAATCTTTAACTGATCCTACAGCCATACCTTCGTGGAAACAAATGGACAAGTTCCTCAATGCTCGTTTTCAAGTCCTTGAAACCATCGCCGATGTTACCTCGCCTGCTGTTTCGACCTCTGAAAAATTTGTTAAGACCCAGAAAAATGTTTCGCAATCAAGGCACAGAGTGAACACCTTTCACTCCAAACCCCAAACTGCCTCTTGCAAGCTTTGTTCAGGGAATCATCTTATTAGTAAATGTTCTCAATTTTTAGCTATGACTCCTTCATCCAGATATGAAATTATTAGAAAAAATCATATGTGCGTTAACTGTTTATCAGCGAAGCATAGTTCCAATGCTTGTCAAAGTCACTATTCGTGTTCCACATGCAACAAACGACATCATTCGTTACTTCATTTCCAAACCAACACAGGCTCACCGGTATCGAATGTCGTGCAAAACAGTTCATCGCCTACTCATCCGCCTTCTCAATTACAGTCCACTGCACAACCATTTGTACAACCGAATACCGGTCGAACCCATTTTGCATCATCACACAAAAATGTTTTGCTTGCAACAGCGTTGGTGAACATCATTGGACAAGACTCAAATCATTTAGTTCGTGCCTTAATAGATCCCGGATCTGAGGTATCATTTTTGTTAGAATCAGTCCAACGACGTTTTAATTTACCGACATTCCCAATTAATATCTCCATTTCAAGTGTTAATGCAACACATGCTGCTTCGTCTAAGAAGCTCTGTGCCTTTTCGATTTACAATGCAGAGACTCCTGCTGTTCCCATTTTAGCACAAGCTATCGTCTTAAAGCAAATAACTAATGCGTTGCCAAGTACGTCTTCTTCGAATATTGACCTTTCCGAACTGAAAAGTCTTAATCTTGCGGATCCCGCCTTCAATTCATCTGCCCAAATAGATTTACTCATTGGTGCGGATTTATATCCGGCCATTGTCCGTAATGGACTTCAACGAGTTTGTGAAACTCTCGTTGCTCAGAACACTGTGTTCGGGTGGATTCTTTCGGGCCCCCTTCCAAAAACTGTACATACTTTTAGTACGTTCGTAACGGATCAACGAACTAATTCACTAGATGATCAGATAAAACGATTTTGGGAATTGGAGGAGGTACACGATGGCCAACCAATTTTATCAGCTGAAGATCAGTATTGTGAAGACTTTTATGCTAAAACAACATTCCAAAGGCCAAATGGTCAGTACGTTGTGCGCTTACCATTCAAGCCAACCCTGTCATCCACACCACTTGGTACCTCTAGGGGCATTGCTCTTAAACAATTTCTACGTACTGAAACCAATCTCACACGTAAACCCGACTTGCAACTTCAATATTCCAATGTTATATCTGAATATCTTAACCTTGGACATATGCGAAAGGTCAACAACATTGAAAAAGTAAAGGACGGAACTATTTCCTCCTTCTATCTCCCACACCATGCCGTTTTAAAGCCTGAAAGTGCTTCTACCAAGGTTCGTGTGGTGTTTAATGCATCTAGTGCATCTACTAGCGGTGTTAGTTTAAATGACCTTCTATATACAGGTCCAGTACTTCAACGTGATCTTGCCTCTTTAATCATCCGTTGGAGATTTTTCAAATTTGTATTCAATGCCGACATTGAAAAAATGTATCGGCAAATTGCCATACACCCAGATGATACCGCTTTTCAACGGATTCTTTTTAGATTTCCTTCCTCGTCTACTGTGAATGATTATGAGTTATTAACAGTGACATTTGGCGTGAATTGTGCGCCATTCCTAGCTATCAGAACCCTTTTGCAGCTAGCTAAAGATAAATGCAATGATTATCCTCTAGCATCACAAATTATCTCGTCAGAGTGCTATGTCGATGATATTCTTTCTGGTGCCCATGACCTCCCAACAGCTCAACAAGCCCAGCGAGAGTTGATCGAACTACTCAATTCTGGTGGGTTCCCTCTTAGGAAATGGACATCCAACACGACTTCTCTTTTAGATCATTTGCCTCCAACCCACGTTTTAAGCGAAAATTTTCTTAAATTGGACAAAGACAGCACCACAAAGACACTCGGCATACGCTGGAATGCTAAGGAAGATTGCTTCTATTTCACAACTCCTTCATTTAAACTTTCGACAACCCCGAGCAAGAGAGAAGTCTTTTCTCAAATCGCTCAACTGTTCGACCCTGCAGGATGGTTGGCACCCATCATAGTAAGAGCCAAAATGCTCATGCAACGAATTTGGATAGAAGAGACACAATGGGATACTGTTATCCAAAGTGAAACTTACACAATATGGGAATCCTTTGTTGAAACACTCTCTGATATCCAGAAAATTCAGATTCCTCGCTGGTTGGAATATTCTCCGTCGTTGCGGTTACAAATTCACGGTTTCTGTGACGCCTCGGAGAGAGCCTATGCAGCAGCGTTGTATGTACGAATTGAAAAACCTGATGGAGTGATCAGTTCGCACTTGATTTGTGCCAAGTCTAAAGTAGCCCCTATAAAGCCGGTGTCACTGCCGCGTCTAGAACTCTGCGGTGCAGTTCTTCTCTCAAAACTTGTGAAAGCTCAGCTTCCTAACTTTCCGGTGTCTTCGTACCAAACATACTTTTGGACTGATTCCTCCATAGTGCTTGCATGGCTTAACAAGCACCCAAGCACTTGGAAGACCTTTGTTGCCAATAGGACAAGTGAAATAATCGATAACATTGGAAACACTAACTGGAAGCACGTGAAATCAGGGGAAAACCCTGCTGATCTTGCTACCCGAGGACTTTATCCGAAGGAATTGCAATTCAACAGCCTCTGGTGGAACGGACCTTATTGGTTACGAGAGCCTCAGCAACTTTGGCCAAGTACTCCTCCAGAACCACCGCTTCAAGATCAGCTAGAACACAAAACTGTTTCTTGTTTTGTAGAACAAATACATTCCAATGACGTCCTAGAACGTTTCTCTTCTCTTCCACGCGCTTTGCGTGTTTTATCTTACCTGTTCCGTTTCCGCTTTAATTCCGATACTACAGCAAAAATCTCTACTTTCCGCCACAAAACTTTAAACGTTACTCAGCAAGAAATGAATTTCGTAAGAACTCGCCTTATTTTGTTGAGTCAGAAATCCCATTATCCTCGCGAATACGAATCTCTACTGAATGGTAAACCTTTATCTCCTAAGAGCAGTATTTTGACTCTTAATCCTTGTTTTGACTCCGATCAAATTCTTCGCGTCAACGGTAGATTAACCAATTCTGATCTCCCATACGCTGAGAAACATCCAATTATTATTCCTTATTCCTCTCATTTCGCCAAACTCCTTATCGACTTCATCCACAATTTGACTTTACACGGCGGCAACGCACTTATGCTTTCTGTCACAAGACGAATGTTTTGGATTCCAAAACTTAGTAATTTAATAAAGTCTCGCATTCGGCAGTGCAAAACCTGTGTCATCCACAAAAAGCAACTAAGAACTCAGATTATGGCAGCCCTTCCCACTGAAAGGTGTACGTTTTCACCACCCTTTACTTATACGGGGGTTGATTTTGCAGGACCATTCCTAATAAAAAGCTACCTAGGTCGAAGTTGTCGTATAACAAAGGGCTATGCATGCCTATTTGTATGCTTTGCCACTAAGGCCATTCATCTTGAGGCAGCTTCCGATCTATCCTCTCAAGTATTTTTAGCGGCCTTTGCCAGGTTTGTTGCTCGACGGGGGCTTCCTAAGGAGATGTTTTCTGATCATGGTACAAATTTTACTGGAGCAAATGTAATGTTGCAACGTGAATTTAAAAAATTTTTAGCTTCTTCATCGAGTGAGACTCGTTTAAAATATGGGGTTCAAGGCTTGGAGTGGAATTTTATCCCACCGGGGGCTCCTCATATGGGTGGCCTTTGGGAGGCTGGGGTAAAAAGCCTTAAAACTCATCTTCGCAAACTTGGTGATACCAGTAAATTTACTTTTGAAGAATTTTCGACCGTCCTCGCCCGCATCGAAGCGTGTCTTAATTCGCGCCCAATTTCGCCCATGTCTCATGACCCGTTAGATCCTTTAGCTTTGACTCCCGGACATTTTCTCCGCGGCAGCCCTTTATTGACGTTTCCCGAACCTTATTGTAAAGAAAATTCCCTTTCTCTTGTTAATCGATGGGAAAAGCTTAAATGTATTCAACAACAATTTTGTCAGCGTTGGAAAGAGGAATACTTGAAAGAGTTACATAAGCGTTTCAAATGGCAATTCCCTGAAGAAAATGTTAAAGTAAATGATCTTGTTGTCGTAAAGCAAGAAAATTTGCCTTGTAATGAGTGGCGAATCGGCCGAGTAATTAAGGTGTGCCCAGGGATCGACGGAATGGTAAGAGTTGCGACTGTGAAAACTCCGCAAGGTGAAATCACTCGACCTGTAGTGAAACTTTGCGTCTTGCCAAATACTTAATCAATTTCAAATCATAATTTTTGTAGATCGTACCACCAGAGTAAACTGCTTCTTTTATTACTTACCGCCTTTAACTTATAAAAAATAGAGTGTATTGACTCTTAGCTTGAGTATATGATAATAATAATCTCTCTATTAACTTTTAACTAAATACTTTGAAATTTCATTTAAGCACTGCATTTATGATTCCTGTAGCCATAAGTTATCTTAAGTAATTATAGTTCTTAATTTGTTGACGCAATGCGTCAAGGGGGGCGGTAATGTTTACGCCATCTATGAGTGGGCACAATTGTAGCTGGCTACAATTTTGCCTCACTCCACGAACAAACCCCTTCTTAATTATGTAACGTAACGTAATGTCACAAGAAAGAAATAAAAATGTCTGCCCTTCCGGCCTCATGAAAATGAATTCATTCTTCCATTTACATTCGACCAAGTGCGACGTGACTTTAACTTGGCCCTTCTGGCAAACCTTTTCTTAACAAAAAAATTTAACTTGTATATAGCTAATTAATTTAAGCAAATAAAAACGAAAGAAAAATAACTAAAAGTGTTTTCTAATTGGATGAACACATAAAAAAGAGAAACAAAAAGAAGAAAAACCCACCACGAGTTGCCTGCGCCGTCGTCGATGGATAAAGGGTTTTTTTTTGCCTCCTCGTTTGCTGTTGTTGTTGCTGCAGTTGCTGCTGCCGTTGTTGCATTTTGTTTGGCCACATATTGGCCCATTCAGTATGCATTGGGTTTGAATAGACCTTTCCAAAAAGGTATGTCATGATTTATTTCATTGACTTTTTAAAAAAAGTGATTTTAAAAAAAAAAAACGGCAAGGGGGTAGTCCATGCTTTTTTTCGGATTTCATGAAAAAATTTTATGATGAAATTTTTACATTTTTGGAAAGGTGTGTTCATTTCCTATTCAGCACTGAAGACCGCAACAATTTTGAAAGCTCGGTTCGTTAGTTATTCGCATAAAACGGATTGCGTTGAAACTGCATAAAAATTACTTTCAGTGCAAATATCTAATGAACTAAACGTTGCAAAAGCATTTGGTTTTCAGTAACGGATAGGTTTCAAATAGAGAATTTAGAAATTGAAAACCGAAACAATTTGGAAGGCTTAATGGCGAAAATATCTCTATCCAAAGGCGTTTTAATGCTAGTAAATCAAAAAATGCAAAAAATAAAATATCACTTTGGAAGCGCATATTTTGGAAACCAGATATTATAGAAGGTTCTGGTTTTCAGTTTTGAAAAGCCCTACAAAATGTCAATCCAAAAATTTTTTTTTTTTTTTTTTGACATTTGGTTTAGGAGTTATCGCCATCCAAAGACATTAAGGTAGGTAGCTTTGGGGCAGAAAATCAGTAAAATCACTTTGGATGCGATATTTCCTTAACCAGATCATGAAAAAAAATTTGGCTTGGATGTATGCATTGGGTTTGAATAGACCTTTCCAAAAAGGTATGTCATGATTTATTTCATTGACTTTTTAAAAAAAGTGATTTTTTTTTGAAAAAAACGGCAAGGGGGTAGTCCATGCTTTTTTTCGGATTTCATGAAAAAATTTTATGATGAAATTTTTACATTTTTGGAAAGGTGTGTTCATTTCCTATTCAGCACTGAAGACCGCAACAATTTTGAAAGCTCGGTTCGTTAGTTATTCGCATAAAACGGATTGCGTTGAAACTGCATAAAAATTACTTTCAGTGCAAATATCTAATGAACTAAACGTTGCAAAAGCATTTGGTTTTCAGTAACGGATAGGTTTCAAATAGAGAATTTAGAAATTGAAAACCGAAACAATTTGGAAGGCTTAATGGCGAAAATATCTCTATCCAAAGGCGTTTTAATGCTAGTAAATCAAAAAACGCAAAAAATAAAATATCACTTTGGAAGCGCATATTTTGGAAACCAGATATTATAGAAGGTTCTGGTTTTCAGTTTTGGAAAGCCCTACAAAATGTCAATCCAAAAAATTTTTTTTTTTTTTTTGGACATTTGGCTTAGGAGTTATCGCCATCCAAAGACATTAAGGTAGGTAGCTTTGGGGCAGAAAATCAGTAAAATCACTTTGGATGCGATATTTCCTTAACCAGATCATGAAAAAAAATTTGGCTTAGATGTATGCATTGGGTTTGAATAGACCTTTCCAAAAAGGTATGTCATGATTTATTTCATTGACTTTTTAAAAAAAGTGATTTTTTTTTGAAAAAAATGGCAAGGGGGTAGTCCATGCTTTTTTTCGGATTTCATGAAAAAATTTTATGATGAAATTTTTACATTTTTGGAAAGGTGTGTTCATTTCCTATTCAGCACTGAAGACCGCAACAATTTTGAAAGCTCGGTTCGTTAGTTATTCGCACAAAACGGATTGCGTTGAAACTGCATAAAAATTACTTTCAGTGCAAATATCTAATGAACTAAACGTTGCAAAAGCATTTGGTTTTCAGTAACGGATAGGTTTCAAATAGAGAATTTAGAAATTGAAAACCGAAACAATTTGGAAGGCTTAATGGCGAAAATATCTCTATCCAAAGGCGTTTTAATGCTAGTAAATCAAAAAACGCAAAAAATAAAATATCACTTTGGAAGCGCATATTTTGGAAACCAGATATCATAGAAGGTTCTGGTTTTTAATTTTGGAAAGTTCTGGAAAATGTCTATCCAAAAATTTATTTTTTTTTTTTGACATTTGGTTTAGGAGTTATCGCCATCCAAAGACATTAAGGTAGGTAGCTTTGGGGCAGAAAATCAGTAAAATCACTTTGGATGCGATATTTCCTTAACCAGATCATGAAAAAAAATTTTGCTTGGATGTATGCATTGGGTTTGAATAGACCTTTCCAAAAAGGTATGTCATGATTTATTTCATTGACTTTTTAAAAAAAGTGATTTTTTTTTGAAAAAAATGGCAAGGGGGTAGTCCATGCTTTTTTTCGGATTTCATGAAAAAATTTTATGATGAAATTTTTACATTTTTGGAAAGGTGTGTTCATTTCCTATTCAGCACTGAAGACCGCAACAATTTTGAAAGCTCGGTTCGTTAGTTATTCGCATAAAACGGATTGCGTTGAAACTGCATAAAAATTACTTTCAGTGCAAATATCTAATGAACTAAACGTTGCAAAAGCATTTGGTTTTCAGTAACGGATAGGTTATACATAGAGAATTTAGAAATTGAAAACCGAAACAATTTGGAAGGCTTAATGGCGAAAATATCTCTATCCAAAGGCGTTTTAATGCTAGTAAATCAAAAAACGCAAAAAATAAAATATCACTTTGGAAGCGCATATTTTGGAAACCAGATATCATAGAAGGTTCTGGTTATCAGTTTTGGAAAGTTCTGGAAAATGTCTATCCAAAATTTTTTTTTTTTTTTTTTTTTTTTGACATTTGGTTTAGGAGTTATCGCCATCCAAAGACATTAAGGTAGGTAGCTTTGGGGCAGAAAATCAGTAAAATCACTTTGGATGCGATATTTCCTTAACCAGATCATGAAAAAAAATTTGGCTTGGATGTATGCATTGGGTTTGAATAGACCTTTCCAAAAAGGTATGTCATGATTTATTTCATTGACTTTTTAAAAAAAGTGATTTTTAAAAAAAAAAACGGCAAGGGGGTAGTCCATGCTTTTTTTCGGATTTCATGAAAAAATTTTATGAAGAAATTTTTACATTTTTGGAAAGGTGTGTTCATTTCCTATTCAGCACTGAAGACCGCAACAATTTTGAAAGCTCGGTTCGTTAGTTATTCGCATAAAACGGATTGCGTTGAAACTGCATAAAAATTAATTTCAGTGCAAATATCTAATGAACTAAACGTTGCAAAAGCATTTGGTTTTCAGTAACGGATAGGTTTCAAATAGAGAATTTAGAAATTGAAAACCGAAACAATTTGGAAGGCTTAATGGCGAAAATATCTCTATCCAAAGGCGTTTTAATGCTAGTAAATCAAAAAACGCAAAAAATAAAATATCACTTTGGAAGCGCATATTTTGGAAACCAGATATCATAGAAGGTTCTGGTTATCAGTTTTGGAAAGTTCTGGAAAATGTCTATCCAAAATTTTTTTTTTTTTTTTTTTTTTTTGACATTTGGTTTAGGAGTTATCGCCATCCAAAGACATTAAGGTAGGTAGCTTTGGGGCAGAAAATCAGTAAAATCACTTTGGATGCGATATTTCCTTAACCAGATCATGAAAAAAAATTTGGCTTGGATGTATGCATTGGGTTTGAATAGACCTTTCCAAAAAGGTATGTCATGATTTATTTCATTGACTTTTTAAAAAAAGTGATTTAAAAAAAAAAAAACGGCAAGGGGGTAGTCCATGCTTTTTTTCGGATTTCATGAAAAAATTTTATGATGAAATTTTTACATTTTTGGAAAGGTGTGTTCATTTCCTATTCAGCACTGAAGACCGCAACAATTTTGAAAGCTCGGTTCGTTAGTTATTCGCATAAAACGGATTGCGTTGAAACTGCATAAAAATTACTTTCAGTGCAAATATCTAATGAACTAAACGTTGCAAAAGCATTTGGTTTTCAGTAACGGATAGGTTTCAAATAGAGAATTTAGAAATTGAAAACCGAAACAATTTGGAAGGCTTAATGGCGAAAATATCTCTATCCAAAGGCGTTTTAATGCTAGTAAATCAAAAAACGCAAAAAATAAAATATCACTTTGGAAGCGCATATTTTGGAAACCAGATATCATAGAAGGTTCTGGTTTTCAGTTTTGGAAAGATCTGGAAAATTTCTATCCAAAAAAAATTTGGCTTGGATGTATGCATTGGGTTTGAATAGACCTTTCCAAAAAGGTATGTCATGATTTATTTCATTGAGCAGATATCATAGAAGGTTCTGGTTTTCAGTTTTGGAAAGCTCTGGAAAATTTTTATCCAAAAAAAATTTGGCTTGGATGTATGCATTGGGTTTGAATAGACCTTTCCAAAAAGGTATGTCATGATTTATTTCATTGACTTTTTAAAAGAAGTGATTTTTTTTTTTTTAAAACGGCAAGGGGGTAGTCCATGCTTTTTCTCGGATTTCATGAAAAAATTTTATGATGAAATTTTTTCATTTTTGGAAAGGTGTGTTCATTTCGTATTCCTATTTCCTATTTTTTTTTGGACATTTGGTTTAGGAGTTATTGCCATCCAAAGACATTAAGGTAGGTAGCTTTGGGGCAGAAAATCAGTAAAATCACTTTGGATGTGAATATTTCCTTAACCATATCATGAAAAAAAATTTGGCTTGGATGTATGCATTGGGTTTGAATATACCTTTCCAAAAAGGTACAATTTCATTGACTTTTTAAAAAAAGTGATTTTTTTTTGAAAAAAACGGCAAGGGGGTAGTCCATGCTTTTTTTCGGATTTCATGAAAAAAACGGCAAGGGGTAGTCCATGCTTTTTTTCGGATTTCATGAAAAAACTTTATGATGAAATTTTTACATTTTTGGAAAGGTGTGTTCATTTCCTATTCCTATTTCCTATTTTTTTTTGGACATTTGGTTTAGGAGTTATTGCCATCCAAAGACATTAAGGTAGGTAGCTTTGGGGCAGAAAATCAGTAAAATCACTTTGGATGCGATATTTCCTTAACCAGATCATGAAAAAAAATTTGGCTTGGATGTATGCATTGGATTTGAATAGACCTTTCCAAAAAGGTATGTCATGATTTATTTCATTGACTTTTTAAAAAAAGTGATTTTTTTTTTGAAAAAAACGGCAAGGGGGTAGTCCATGCTTTTTTTCGGATTTCATGAAAAAATTTTATAATGAAATTTTTACATTTTTGGAAAGGTGTGTTCATTTCTTATTCAGCACTGAAGACCGCAAAAATTTTGAAAGCTCGGTTCGTTAGTTATTCGCTTAAAACGGATTGCGTTGAAACTGCATAAAAATTACTTTCAGTGCAAATATCTAATGAAGTAAACGTTGCAAAAGCGTTTGGTTTTCAGTAACGGATAGGTTTCAAATAGAGAATTTAGAAATTGAAAACCGAAACAATTTGGAAGGCTTAATGGCGAAAATATCTCTATCCAAAGGCGTTTTAATGCTAGTAAATCAAAAAACGCAAAAAATAAAATATCACTTTGGAAGCGCATATTTTGGAAACCAGATATCATAGAAGCTTCTGGTTTTCAGTTTTGGAAAGTTCTGGAAAATGTCTATTAAAAAAAATTTTTTTTTTTTTTGGACATTTGGCTTAGGAGTTATCGCCATCCAAAGACATTAAGGTAGGTAGCTTTGGGGCAGAAAATCAGTAAAATCACTTTGGATGCGATATTTCCTTAACCAGATCATGAAAAAAAAATTTGGCTGGGATGTATGCATTGGGTTTGAATAGACCTTTCCAAAAAGGTATGTCATGATTTATTTCATTGACTTTTTAAAAAAAGTGATTTTTTTTTTGAAAAAAACGGTAGATAAGTCCATGCTTTTTTTCGGATTTCATGAAAAAATTTTATGATGAAATTTTTACATTTTTGGAAAGGTGTGTTCATTTCCTATTCAGCACTGAGGACCGCAACAATTTTGAAAGCTCGGTTCGTTAGTTATTCGCATAAAACGGATTGCGTTGAAACTGCATAAAAATTACTTTCAGTGCAAATATCTAATGAACTAAACGTTGCAAAAGCATTTGATTTTCAGTAACGGATAGGTTTCAAATAGAGAATTTAGAAATTGAAAACCGAAACAATTTGGAAGGCTTAATGGCGAAAATATCTCTATCCAAAGGCGTTTTAATGCTAGTAAATCAAAAAACGCAAAAAATAAAATATCACTTTGGAAGCGTATATTTTGGAAACCAGATATCATAGAAGGTTCTGGTTTTCAGTTTTGGAAAGCTCTAGAAAATGTCTATCAAAAAAAATTTTTTTTTTTTTTGGACATTTGGTATAGGAGTTATCGCCATCCAAAGACATTAAGGTAGGTAGCTTTGGGGCAGAAAATCAGTAAAATCACTTTGGATGCGATATTTCCTTAACCAGATCATGAAAAAAAAATTTGGCTTGGATGTATGCATTGGGTTTGAATAGACCTTTCCAAAAAGGTATGTCATGATTTATTTCATTGACTTTTTGAAAAAAGTGATTTTTTTTTGAAAAAACGGCAAGGGGGTAGTCCATGCTTTTTTTCGGATTTCATGAAAAAATTTTATGATGAAATTTTTACATTTTTGGAAAGGTGTGTTCATTTCCTATTCAGCACTGAAGACCGCAACAATTTTGAAAGCTCGGTTCGTTAGTTATTCGCATAAAACGGATTGCGTTGAAACTGCATAAAAATTACTTTCAGTGCAAATATCTAATGAACTAAACGTTGCAAAAGCATTTGGTTTTCAGTAACGGATAGGTTATACATAGAGAATTTAGAAATTGAAAACCGAAACAATTTGGAAGGCTTAATGGCGAAAATATCTCTATCCAAAGGCGTTTTAATGCTAGTAAATCAAAAAACGCAAAAAATAAAATATCACTTTGGAAGCGCATATTTTGGAAACCAGATATCATAGAAGGTTCTGGTTATCAGTTTTGGAAAGTTCTGGAAAATGTCTATCCAAAATTTTTTTTTTTTTTTTTTTTTTTTGACATTTGGTTTAGGAGTTATCGCCATCCAAAGACATTAAGGTAGGTAGCTTTGGGGCAGAAAATCAGTAAAATCACTTTGGATGCGATATTTCCTTAACCAGATCATGAAAAAAAATTTGGCTTGGATGTATGCATTGGGTTTGAATAGACCTTTCCAAAAAGGTATGTCATGATTTATTTCATTGACTTTTTAAAAAAAGTGATTTTTAAAAAAAAAAACGGCAAGGGGGTAGTCCATGCTTTTTTTCGGATTTCATGAAAAAATTTTATGAAGAAATTTTTACATTTTTGGAAAGGTGTGTTCATTTCCTATTCAGCACTGAAGACCGCAACAATTTTGAAAGCTCGGTTCGTTAGTTATTCGCATAAAACGGATTGCGTTGAAACTGCATAAAAATTAATTTCAGTGCAAATATCTAATGAACTAAACGTTGCAAAAGCATTTGGTTTTCAGTAACGGATAGGTTTCAAATAGAGAATTTAGAAATTGAAAACCGAAACAATTTGGAAGGCTTAATGGCGAAAATATCTCTATCCAAAGGCGTTTTAATGCTAGTAAATCAAAAAACGCAAAAAATAAAATATCACTTTGGAAGCGCATATTTTGGAAACCAGATATCATAGAAGGTTCTGGTTATCAGTTTTGGAAAGTTCTGGAAAATGTCTATCCAAAATTTTTTTTTTTTTTTTTTTTTTTGACATTTGGTTTAGGAGTTATCGCCATCCAAAGACATTAAGGTAGGTAGCTTTGGGGCAGAAAATCAGTAAAATCACTTTGGATGCGATATTTCCTTAACCAGATCATGAAAAAAAATTTGGCTTGGATGTATGCATTGGGTTTGAATAGACCTTTCCAAAAAGGTATGTCATGATTTATTTCATTGACTTTTTAAAAAAAGTGATTTAAAAAAAAAAAAACGGCAAGGGGGTAGTCCATGCTTTTTTTCGGATTTCATGAAAAAATTTTATGATGAAATTTTTACATTTTTGGAAAGGTGTGTTCATTTCCTATTCAGCACTGAAGACCGCAACAATTTTGAAAGCTCGGTTCGTTAGTTATTCGCATAAAACGGATTGCGTTGAAACTGCATAAAAATTACTTTCAGTGCAAATATCTAATGAACTAAACGTTGCAAAAGCATTTGGTTTTCAGTAACGGATAGGTTTCAAATAGAGAATTTAGAAATTGAAAACCGAAACAATTTGGAAGGCTTAATGGCGAAAATATCTCTATCCAAAGGCGTTTTAATGCTAGTAAATCAAAAAACGCAAAAAATAAAATATCACTTTGGAAGCGCATATTTTGGAAACCAGATATCATAGAAGGTTCTGGTTTTCAGTTTTGGAAAGATCTGGAAAATTTCTATCCAAAAAAAATTTGGCTTGGATGTATGCATTGGGTTTGAATAGACCTTTCCAAAAAGGTATGTCATGATTTATTTCATTGAGCAGATATCATAGAAGGTTCTGGTTTTCAGTTTTGGAAAGCTCTGGAAAATTTTTATCCAAAAAAAATTTGGCTTGGATGTATGCATTGGGTTTGAATAGACCTTTCCAAAAAGGTATGTCATGATTTATTTCATTGACTTTTTAAAAGAAGTGATTTTTTTTTTTTTAAAACGGCAAGGGGGTAGTCCATGCTTTTTCTCGGATTTCATGAAAAAATTTTATGATGAAATTTTTTCATTTTTGGAAAGGTGTGTTCATTTCGTATTCCTATTTCCTATTTTTTTTTGGACATTTGGTTTAGGAGTTATTGCCATCCAAAGACATTAAGGTAGGTAGCTTTGGGGCAGAAAATCAGTAAAATCACTTTGGATGTGAATATTTCCTTAACCATATCATGAAAAAAAATTTGGCTTGGATGTATGCATTGGGTTTGAATATACCTTTCCAAAAAGGTACAATTTCATTGACTTTTTAAAAAAAGTGATTTTTTTTTGAAAAAAACGGCAAGGGGGTAGTCCATGCTTTTTTTCGGATTTCATGAAAAAAACGGCAAGGGGTAGTCCATGCTTTTTTTCGGATTTCATGAAAAAACTTTATGATGAAATTTTTACATTTTTGGAAAGGTGTGTTCATTTCCTATTCCTATTTCCTATTTTTTTTTGGACATTTGGTTTAGGAGTTATTGCCATCCAAAGACATTAAGGTAGGTAGCTTTGGGGCAGAAAATCAGTAAAATCACTTTGGATGCGATATTTCCTTAACCAGATCATGAAAAAAAATTTGGCTTGGATGTATGCATTGGATTTGAATAGACCTTTCCAAAAAGGTATGTCATGATTTATTTCATTGACTTTTTAAAAAAAGTGATTTTTTTTTTGAAAAAAACGGCAAGGGGGTAGTCCATGCTTTTTTTCGGATTTCATGAAAAAATTTTATAATGAAATTTTTACATTTTTGGAAAGGTGTGTTCATTTCTTATTCAGCACTGAAGACCGCAAAAATTTTGAAAGCTCGGTTCGTTAGTTATTCGCTTAAAACGGATTGCGTTGAAACTGCATAAAAATTACTTTCAGTGCAAATATCTAATGAACTAAACGTTGCAAAAGCGTTTGGTTTTCAGTAACGGATAGGTTTCAAATAGAGAATTTAGAAATTGAAAACCGAAACAATTTGGAAGGCTTAATGGCGAAAATATCTCTATCCAAAGGCGTTTTAATGCTAGTAAATCAAAAAACGCAAAAAATAAAATATCACTTTGGAAGCGCATATTTTGGAAACCAGATATCATAGAAGCTTCTGGTTTTCAGTTTTGGAAAGTTCTGGAAAATGTCTATTAAAAAAAATTTTTTTTTTTTTTGGACATTTGGCTTAGGAGTTATCGCCATCCAAAGACATTAAGGTAGGTAGCTTTGGGGCAGAAAATCAGTAAAATCACTTTGGATGCGATATTTCCTTAACCAGATCATGAAAAAAAAATTTGGCTGGGATGTATGCATTGGGTTTGAATAGACCTTTCCAAAAAGGTATGTCATGATTTATTTCATTGACTTTTTAAAAAAAGTGATTTTTTTTTTGAAAAAAACGGTAGATAAGTCCATGCTTTTTTTCGGATTTCATGAAAAAATTTTATGATGAAATTTTTACATTTTTGGAAAGGTGTGTTCATTTCCTATTCAGCACTGAGGACCGCAACAATTTTGAAAGCTCGGTTCGTTAGTTATTCGCATAAAACGGATTGCGTTGAAACTGCATAAAAATTACTTTCAGTGCAAATATCTAATGAACTAAACGTTGCAAAAGCATTTGATTTTCAGTAACGGATAGGTTTCAAATAGAGAATTTAGAAATTGAAAACCGAAACAATTTGGAAGGCTTAATGGCGAAAATATCTCTATCCAAAGGCGTTTTAATGCTAGTAAATCAAAAAACGCAAAAAATAAAATATCACTTTGGAAGCGTATATTTTGGAAACCAGATATCATAGAAGGTTCTGGTTTTCAGTTTTGGAAAGCTCTAGAAAATGTCTATCAAAAAAAATTTTTTTTTTTTTTGGACATTTGGTATAGGAGTTATCGCCATCCAAAGACATTAAGGTAGGTAGCTTTGGGGCAGAAAATCAGTAAAATCACTTTGGATGCGATATTTCCTTAACCAGATCATGAAAAAAAAATTTGGCTTGGATGTATGCATTGGGTTTGAATAGACCTTTCCAAAAAGGTATGTCATGATTTATTTCATTGACTTTTTGAAAAAAGTGATTTTTTTTTGAAAAAACGGCAAGGGGGTAGTCCATGCTTTTTTTCGGATTTCATGAAAAAATTTTATGATGAAATTTTTACATTTTTGGAAAGGTGTGTTCATTTCCTATTCAGCACTGAAGACCGCAACAATTTTGAAAGCTCGGTTCGTTAGTTATTCGCATAAAACGGATTGCCTTGAAACTGCATAAAAATTACTTTCAGTGCAAATATCTAATGAACTAAACGTTGCAAAAGCATTTGGTTTTCAGTAACGGATAGGTTTCAAATAGAGAATTCAGAAATTGAAAACCGAAACAATTTGGAAGGCTTAATGGCGAAAATATCTCTATCCAAAGGCGTTTTAATGCTAGTAAATCAAAAAACGCAAAAATAAAATATTACTTTTTTAAGCTGAACTCTTTCTATCATTTGTAATTTCATTTCTTTCTTAACTTATAAATAAAACGCACCATTCACTTTGCTAGTCAGGAATCAACTAACTACATTTCATTTATTGATCGTATATATTCCTACCTATCCGGCAGCCAGCTTCCCCTCTTACATATTCCAGGTTACTTATTGTTCGTTTTCTCTTTTTTACGGCCACAACTCGGCTATCCTGACATTGTAATCGTCCCGATTTATGCCTAGTTAGTAATTTATCATTCATTCAAGGTTTTATTACATACTTAATCTCTGTTACTTCGGGGCGAGAACAGTACAAATAGTGTTCTTGATTAATTTTAAAGAATTTTTCTTTTGTTTTATATAACAATTCATTATTTTTTAAAATGATATCTTCTTCATTAAGTGTTGGACCAAGTTTTCCAATATAATTATTGTTTAAATTTTGTGAATCATCAACTATTATATTTAAAATCTTTTACATTCATTTTCATACATATCATTTGTCTTTTCATTTGCTTTTTCTACTATCTTTTGTAGTTTTAGTTAAGCTTTCTTTAAGAAATCCCGCCCTAAAATAGCAGGATATTACATTGTTTCATCTGACACTACTAACATTTCCATAGGTATACTTTCATTTTCAAATATAACATTCAAATTTATTTGTCCAATTATGGACAAAGGACTTTTCTTTATTCCGCAATATGAACTAAAGTTTGATATGTTTTTAAAATTCAATTCATTTTTTCCCATAAATATACTTAAATAACTTAATTTAATCAGGCTGACTGGACTGCCGGTATGCAATCTTCCTCGGAATCGGAGTCAATATATCCGATTGCTGGCACCTTCTTTCTCTTTGGGCATTGAGCCGCCAAATGCCCCATCTTGGCACAAACGTAACATGCACCTGGCTTCCTTTTCTCCTTTCTGCATGCAGTCGCCATATGTCCCATTGAGTTGCAGTTTAAACAGCGAACTTGCTTCTCGATGACACCTGATGCCTGTCGTGATGTTGTTGCTGTCGGCATCATTTTCGGCTTGGTTGGACATTTAATTGACTTGAAAGCTTCGAGCAACTGCGTCTTTTTGGTGAAGCATTGTAATCTGGCACTTGATGCCAGCCTCTTGTCCGGTATTCCTTCGATGATATGTTCTATTATTTCGTCCTCCTCTATTTGAAGTCGGCTGCCAAGGATTATTTTTTCTTAAAAGTAACCCTGAAAGGTTTCGCCCTGCAGCCACTTCCTCAGCTCAAACACTCGTTTCCGTTGCAACTTAGATGAGTGATCATCGAAAATCTGTCTCATCTCTAACATTAGTTCATTAAAAGCCACAGTTGTCACATCTCTTCTTGAGTGGAACCATTTGAGTGCCTTGTCTTTTAGTTTAAGAGACACTAGCACTCTCATATTATTATCATTTAATTCAAGCCTGATTCACAATGCGACGAGGAAACGAGACGTGAGCGTGACGAGATCTCGTCGGTGCTGTCAAACGAATTTCAAACAATGAAATTATATGAGTATATACACAATGAAGCGTTTCTCGTCGTCACGTCACGCCAAGAATTCGAAAAATTGAAAAAAAGACGCGACGAGACGACGATTTTATTTTTTGACAATTTATTTACATAATGGAAGTATTTTTTTAAAGAAAAAATACGATATTTTGAAATTAAAAGATCAAGTAATTCCTAATCTGTTGTCTTTAAAGCTTTTTTTGGATAATTTTTATTACTTTTTATTTTTAACAAGAGTTTTCGTTGTAAAGAATCTCGCCGCATTGTGAATTGGGAAACGATTTTATAACTAGAAAAAGATGACAGTGAATCACGTCACGCTCTCGTCTCGTTTTCCCGTCGCATTGTGAATCAGGCTTCATAAGCAGCGCGAACATTTTGCAACTGCTTCTCAAAATGCTCAAACGAATCGCCAGTGCCTTTAAAGTCGACAACAAGCTCTTTAATTTGACCTACATTTTTCGTTTCTTTGTGCTCATTCATTTTTTTTCAGCCACTCATTTTCTTTCTTTAGCAATTCATTTTCCTGTTCTTTTAACTTCATTTCTCTCTTCATTTGTTCGATCTCTTTTGCTAAAGCTAGCCCTAAACGACGAACATGCTCGCCGAACTTGTTCGTGCTCGCTATATATTCGTCGTGTAGGGGATGGTTCGCGAACGGCTCGCTGTTGGCGAAAAATTTCGATTTTGTCGTGTTTGTTGGCTTCGATGTTCGCCATGTAGGGCCATGTTCGCGAGCAAACCTCATTTTTGCTGTGAAATTACAACAACGCAACGACTTGCGCTTCTTTATCGCACATGCTTACGCTTTGAAAAATCAACACGAAATGAATGTTCGCCAAATGTGTTCGTCGTGTAGGGGATAACGCAAAAGAACAAGTTCGGCGAGCATGTTCGTCGTTTAGCGCTACCTTAATCGTTTGCTGTCGTATACGTTCTTTTGTCTTTCATTTGTATTCTTACTGTTGGCTGGCTCTCTTTCATTTGTGTTCTCCTGTTCATTATTATCGTCGTCTTCATCATCGGTATCGTTGTTGTCTGCTACTCCATCGTTGTCTTCCCCGTCATCATCGTTTGTGTTGGTAAGCAGGTAAGCGACTCAGAGTCACCGCGCATATGCGCTGGATATCTCAATATTAGCTCCGCCTTGTTTCCATTGGTTTTCAACCCCAATGCATTCAACTACGATTTTAACTGTGGATCGGTTTATTTCTGAAGCTATCAACATCTGCCATCGTATGTATTGTCTGTGTTGTTTTTTTTTTTTGTTCGCTATTTCTTTGTCTCTTTTAGGGCGAGACTCGAGTCTCGAATTTATTTAAATAAAGTTCGTACGCTGACGCCGCCAACGGTCGTTTGGTTTGTTATTTTTTCGCTTTATGTATTTTTGTTTGTGGATTTACCAACTCACTCGAGTTACAAAGGTACCACTACATCCCATCCCCATACCAAATACTTCGCAGCTTATATCCATCGAAATACCGAAGTCAGCACTTTAAAGATGCCATGGGCAATCGAACAAAAGAATCCCAGACTAAACAATCTATCCATCGATAATATAAACAACAGAAGGAAGCCACAAGATCTATAATATAAACAATAGAAGGAAGCCACAACCAAGATGCATACCATCAATACAATAATTCAATTCAGCATAATTCGATGATCGTATGATCATCTCATACATATATCTTTATTCGGCACCATAGGTTAAGTGATGAAATGTATCTTAAATTTAAGTCAGTTCTAGTTCAGATTCAAAATAAAGAGGATCTCTCGATCCATCTCTAAAACATTTAAAAACTCGTTTATTCATTTTGTTCCTCCAAGTGTTGGAGAAGAATATTAAATATATTTTTTTAAGATCCCAGAGGATCTAGTACTTAACTGGCGCAGTCGGTAGGATACCCAGTATCCGTTCGTATATCGCAAAAAATCGTGTAACTCAGAAGCTACTTAAACGACAAATAACGATATAATATAAAGTGAAAAAAATTTTTAATTTTTTGTTTGATCTTAAATTGAATTGATTGGGGTTGTGTGACCTTTGCAAGCTTCAATAATAGAAGTTTCAATAATAATAATAGAAGTTTTAATAATAACGGGAATAGATTAAATAATTCAATTTCAAATAATAGAAATTTAAATAATGGTAATTATAATAGTGGTAATGTTAATAACAATTTTAGAAATTCTAATAATAGAAATTTCAATAATAATAATCAAGCAAATTATAATAGGATTAATAATAATCCGAATCACAACAATAATTATAGTAATAATGGGTATAATAATAGAAACAATAATTACGGAAATAATAATTATAACAATAGGGTTAATAACTCTGATCGAAATCAGAACCGAATAATAACAAATCCCACTACATATCAAAATAATAATAGGGAAGATAATCGAGATATAAATTTTCAGGAGGAGGCCTCAGAGGTCCTCTTCCCATAGTAAATCTAACAATTGAAAATGAGATATTCCAGTACTAATTGATTCTGGAGCATCTACTACTAGTATTGATATCAATTGCCTTAAATTATTTCCAAGATATAAATTAGAAAACCCCCAAGAAATTAATGGTCTCACAGGAAAAACTACAGTTACCGAACAGATCAAAACTTCATTTCCCAAAGAATTTAAAGCACCAGAAAATAACAAAATGATGTGGAAAATTTTGAACTTTTCCGGTAAAAGTTTCAAGGCAATAATAGGACAGAATATTCTGTATCCTTTAAACGCCATCCTCAATTTAGGGGAAGGTTCTTTCAAATTTTTAAAGAAACTCTTTTTTTTTAACTATGCCTGTCCACAAGAAATAAATTGTTTCGAAGAACTCAAAGAAACAAATAATCTAGATTGTCTATACGAAAATCTAAATAAAGAAGAAAGCGAATCTCTAAGAAAAGCGTTAAAATATAATAGTGACCTATTTTACAAGGAAGGAACTGATTTAAGTTGTACTTCTAACACTAAACATAGTATTACGACTACAGATAGTATACCTATCTTCTCAAAAATTTATCGTTTTCCCAAAATTCATGAAGAGGAGGTTGAAAGACAAGTCCAAGATATGCTTCAACAAGGCATAATACAGAAGTCTAACTCCCCATATAATGAACCCATCTGGGTTGTTCCTAAAAAACAAGACAACTCAAAAATTAATAAATGGCGAATAGTAGTCGACTATCGCAAACTAAACGAAAAAACTCATGAAGACAAGTTCCCTATCCCGAACATTGAATCAATATTCGATAAGCTTGGTAAAGCTCAGTACTTTACCACACTAGACCTTGCTAAAGGTTTTCATCAAATTATGGTAGACCAAAAAGACCAATATAAAACCGCCTTTAGCACCCCTCAAGGTCACTATGAGTTTGTAAGAATGCCGTTCGGACTGAAAAATGCCCCGGCTACTTTCCAAAGGATGATGAACGAAATCCTTAGAGAACATATAAACAAAATATGCGTCGTGTATCTCGACGATATTCTGATATTTGCTACTTCATTGCAAGAAATGGAAGTAAATATAAAATTAATTTTTAAAGAATTGAGAAAAAATAATCTTAAGATTCAAATTGATAAGTGTAAATTCTTCTCGAAAAATACAGAATACCTAGGCCATATGTTGACCGATAAAGGTATAAAACCTAATCCAAGCAAAATTACAGCTATAGAAAAATTATCAGTACCAAGAACAGTAAAACAGATAAAATCCTTTTTGGGAATAACTGGCTACTATAGAAAATTCATGCCTGGCAAAAATCTCGCATCAAACCCTCCAAGTGGGTGCCGGGCGGTAATGATCACCACAGTTGATCTTGTGCTTTGACAAGATTGGGGATCAGCTAAGGTCAGGTCGAACTGTTGAGGTGTTCCTTTACTCCTCAATAGTTCAACCCTCAGCAATTCGATCTGACCATAGATGCGAGTCCCTAATTTTCAGTGGTGGTGTGAGCGATTTTCATAATCCGTGCCGAAGAAATGGAAGGCTGGGGGGCAAACCAGTCACTAACGAGCTCATTCGGGCGCCTTGGCAGGGTCCGTCTTAGACTGCCTTACCCCGGTATATCGGCTCTGCCGGGGCTGACCATCTTTTCCGACCTACTCGTGGGACCTTCATTTATTTTTTTAACAACAATGGACGACTTAGACATGACGAACTTACCATCCGCTGACACTGAGGATGAACTTTTGGCCTCCAGTCAGGAGACCATCGTAGGGAAACCTGCAAACCCAGGGAGCACTGGTAGTACCAGCCATAGTACACCTGTGCCCCGACCGACCATCAATTCCGAACCAGAGCCTTCGTGCAGCAATGCCAGCCAAAGCAGCGCTGTACGGCGTAGTAAAAAGAAATCGGCGGGTACTCTTCTCAAGTTCCAGTTCCGGAAGGCTACCTTCATTCTTGACAAGATTGCCAGGAATGAGGAAGCTGGGACTGTTCTTGAGAGAGACCTAGCTGATAAAATCAAGTACCAGAAGATTGTTGAAGAATACAACAGTTTTCTGGCTACGCAAGAAAAGTCAACCCAGGAAAAAGCTGTCAAACGAAATAGGTCTCGAGACGAGACCAACCAACCTCCGAAAAGGAGTAAGTTTGATGGCCAGAAAAAGAAAGTGCCACCTCCCAGAGCAGCGCAACCGCGTACTTTAAGTGAGGTCGTCAGAGATGACCTCCAAGTATCGGTTGTGGATGAGCTCTCCACCAACAGCAGAGGTCTGCTGGAAGTGTGGAACTTCATCGAGGCCAAGCTCTCGGAGATGGTGTTTTCCTACACCGTGACGGCAAGCGAGGGACCCTACCCTAGTTTTGACTCTGGTGAGATGCTCAGGGGACACAGGGTTGTCAAATGCGCGGACTTGTTCTCTAGGGATTTCCTTAGTAGCTGCATTGCTAAGATTAGCAATCACTGGGATGGCTTGAGGCTCAAGCTCATCCCAGCTAAGGATATCCCTAGACAACCAAAGGCGCGTATCTGGTTGCCCCTCATGAGCATTAAGCCAAGCGGACAGGAGCTGATCCGCGGTCTTCAGAGGCTAAATCCGTTAATTCCGATGCGGGACTGGGCAGTCATCAAGACTGAGGAACCGCAGAAGAACAGCGCTTCTTATCTTCTGAAGATTAGCGAAGAAAGTGTAGGAGAACTTGAGAAGGCTGACTTCAAACTCCGCTTTGGCATCAGGTTTGCCAAAGTCAAAATTCTGCCCAGTCAGGGTACTGACCCCGACAAAGTTGATGACAATGTCGAGTTCGACGATGTCATCGATGGAGTCGAGGTCCCCAGCGAGCCGCCGGGCCCTGATTGTGCAGAATTCCATCAAAATTAAAAACGCGATGCTGAGGGTCATTCAGATTAATCTGAAGCACTCGAAATGTGCATCAGATAATCTGAGGGTTTTCCTGAGTGAGGAGAACATTGACGTCGGCATCATACAAGAACCGTGGGTTAACGGCCGTAGAGTGAGAGGTCTCCAAGACAGCCAGTATGATCTGTTCTACAAAACCACAAACCAAGACCAAGGTAAGCCTCGAACTTGTATTTTAGCTAAAAAACACTTAAAAGCTTTTTTGTGTCCTAACCTTAGCACTTCCGATCTGACAGTCGTCAGATTGGACGATAAAAATGCAGACGGCTTACTGGTGGCCTCAGCGTACTCGGCGCACGACAGGCTGTCACCGCCGGAAGAGTGGCGCACGCTTTCGTCCGAGGTCAACACAAAAGGGACAAACCTCCTGATTGGATGTGATGCTAACGCACGACATACTCTCTGGGGTAGTTCGGAGATTAATGAACGAGGTGAGTCTCTTTTTAATTTTATTATTGAAAACAACTTAACTGTATGTAACAGAGGTACTACTCCTATTTTTGTCTTTCCGAGCTCGGATAGCTACGAAGGGTGGGAGGACATACTTGATATTACCGTCATTAATAATAACTTTAAGCTATCAGTGGAGAATTGGAGAGTATCCCCTCTTAATTCCTTTTCGGATCACAGATGGATTCTCTTCAATATTAATTTCGAGTCTGAAACCCCTGCTCCCTATAGAAACCCGAAAAGAATTGACTGGAAGAAGTTCAGCCAAATCGTAAATTCCAAACTGCACAATATACCGAATCTGAGTCCAGAATCAATTATAGATCTAGAATCAATGGTGAAAACCATTGAAGTGTCTATGAACACTGCTTTTAAGGTCTCTTGCCCAGTTAAATATAGCCGTAAAACCCTTCCTCCATGGTGGAATGAAGACCTGTCTAGTCTGAGAAAAATGACTAGGAAGATCTTCAATATCTGCCACAGACACAAGTTTTACCAACCTTATAAAGACTGTTTGAAAGTCTACAAGCGTGCTCTCGCATCAGCGAAGAAACTTGGTTGGAGAGAATACTGCCTTTCTATTGAGAGCTTAAAAGATTCCGCAAGGCTTAGCAAAGTTCTTTCTAAGGAGCATTGTAATCCTTCGTTCTTGAAAAAGCCTGATGGATCTTGGACAGTTTCTCCGACGGAGTTCTTAGAACTGCTGATGACGACACACTTTCCGGGCTGCGAGAATAGCAACCCCGAAACGCATAGAACTTATAATTTACCTTTAGCTCGTGTAGAGCATATCAATACCGTTATAACTAAAGAAAGAATAGCCTGGGCTATTAATACTTTCTCCCCGTATAAATCTCCAGGCCGAGATGGAATTCTGCCAATCATGCTTCAAAAGCTACAAGATTTGGTAGTCCCACGGCTAGAGATGATTTTTAAAGGATGCCTCCTTCTCAACCATGTTCCAGAGTCTTGGAGACATGTAAAAGTGGTTTTTATTCCAAAAGTAGGCAAGCGAGGACACGAATCCGCGAAGGATTTTCGTCCAATTAGCCTAACCTCTTTTGTACTTAAAACTCTAGAGCGTATTCTAGACACACATATTAGAGACATACTTGTGGAATGTCCTCTAGTAAACTCTCAACATGCATATCTCAAAGGTAAGTCGACCGAGACGGCCCTTCATGAGGTAGTGCGTACAATTGAGAAAACCATCAACTTCAAAGAATATACCCTCGCTACATTCTTAGATGTAGAAGGGGCTTTCAACAATGGCTAACCGAATCTATTCTTGAGGCACTCGTTGACTTTGGTGTAGAGGACTACATCAGAGAATGGATAATATCCATGCTCAAAGATAGAAAGATTCATGGCACGTTAGGTAATGCAAACTCGACAAAACACGTCAGGAGAGGAACACCCCAGGGCGGTGTTCTGTCACCACTTCTATGGCTTTTAGTCATGAACAAAATCCTCTTTAAACTGGAGAGATGTGGTGTGAAGGCGGTTGCGTATGCGGACGACTTGGTATTATTAGTGTCAGGGAAGTTTACTCCTGTGATAAGCGAAATCACAGAGATGGCTTTGAGAAAAGTTAGCAACTGGGCTACGAGTTGTGGTCTAGGAGTCAACCAGAGCAAAACTGAACTCATGCTTTTTACTACCAAAACTAAGATACAACCCTTCACTTCACCCCGACTTAACGGCCAAACACTCTCACTATCAACCAGTGCAAAATATCTAGGTGTCATCCTAGACCCTAAGTTAAACTGGAAATTAAACATCGAAGAACGGGTCAGGAAGGCCTGCATAGCTTTCTACGCCTGTAGCAAAACCTTCGGTAAAAACTGGGGCCTTCAATCAAAGATGATCCTATGGACGTATACTGCAGTGGTACGGCCGATTCTAACATATGGTTCGATTGTCTGGTGGCCCGCACTAAATAAGACATATAACATCGACAAACTAAAAAAGGTTCAAAGAACAGCTAGTGTTGGTACCACAGGGGCTCTTCGATCTTGCCCAACGGATGCCTTAAGCGTTTTTCTGCACCTTCTACCACTTGATCTACACATAAAATATCTAGTATCTTGCAGTGCCCTAAGACTTAAAGAATCAAATTCTTGGGTTGCTAAACCTTATGGTCACAGCAATATCACAAATTTGATTCCCGCTGATATACTTTCGACTCCCACTGACTACCGCGCTCCTACAATGAGCCTCAGTAAAGATTTTAAAGTCTTATTCCCATCCAGAGGGGACTGGGATGATGACGCCGTGACGAGAGACTTCGACACAACTATCTATACTGATGGCTCAAAGATGGAGTGCGGTGTTGGCTCAGGAGTCTTCTCTGAGTCTCTCAACATCTCCAAGTCATTTCGGCTACCGAATTTCGCTAGTGTATTTCAAGCTGAAATACTGGCAATCAGGGAGGCTTGCAAGATGCTAAAAGCAGATCCAAACCAAAATCGTAATACAGCCATCCTTACAGACAGTCAGGCGGCTGTTAAAGCCATTGATTCGGCTACATCATCCTCTAAATTGGTCCAACAATGCCGAGATGAGCTCGCAAGTCTAAACATTAACCTCAAGGTCACTCTTATCTGGGTTCCTGGTCACAGTGGCATTGAGGGTAATGAACGGGCAGATGAACTAGCCAGGCAAGGATCAGCCCTTCACATCTCACTTGCGGAAAGAGTCTACATTCCCCTTGGAGTTGTGAAGGGCAATATATTGTCAATTTTCCTTAGAGAATTTAACCGTAGGTGGAGCAGTTTGACCAACTGCAAAATATCCAGAACGATCTGGCCCGCCTTAAATAAATCCCGAACAATTGATCTCATATGTAGACCCAGGCGGGACATAGCCAGGGTCGTAGCAACCTGCACTGGACACTGGCCAATTGGAGAACATGCGGCGAGGCTGGGTATTCCTTACAATACTCACTGTCGCAGTTGTGGAGACCAGCAAGAAAAGGAAACAGTCCTACATTTTCTCTGTAAATGTCCAGCTCTAGCCAGAATGAGAGCACAATCGTTTGGAATGGCTTTTTTTGACGACCTAAACGAACTTTCCGAAATGAAGATCAAAGACTTGATCTCTTTTCTTAACGCCACGAAATGGTTCTGAGACAGAAATCTGTTGCGTTCTGCATCATGTTCCCCCCCAGATCCAAAGTCCGCGAGTAATCGGAACCCGGGTTTCTGAGGAGCTTCATGATGCTCAATGGCAATGATGACCACATGATCTGATCGATCGCTTCGTTGCTACTCTACAACCTGCTGAGCTCGGCATAATGTGGCAAGCTCGGGCGAGATGCGATCCGATCGAGTGAGTGTCCTATGACCCCAACTCACAAGATACATTAACCATGCTCCACAGCCGACCTATTTCAAAGCAAGGAACGCTTTTATCTACTTTCATACACAGGTCAAACGAGTTATGGTATCAAAACGGCGCAATCCAGTGCTAATTGGGCAACAGCGAGTGTTACGCTCTTGCCACCATTTTTACCTACCTACCTACCTGCACTGAAAGTAATTTTTATGCAGTTTCAACGCAAAATCATACTGATTTTCTGCCCCAAAGCTACCTACCTTAATGTCTTTGGATGGCGATAACTCCTAAACCAAATGTCCAAAAAAAAAAAAAAAATTTTTTTGGATTGACATTTTGTAGGGCTTTCCAAAACTGAAAACCAGAACCTTCTATAATATCTGGTTTCCAAAATATGCGCTTCCAAAGTGATATTTTATTTTTTGCGTTTTTTGATTTACTAGCATTAAAACGCCTTTGGATAGAGATATTTTCGCCATTAAGCCTTCCAAATTGTTTCGGTTTTCAATTTTTAAATTCTCTATTTGAAACCTATCCGTTACTGAAAACCAAATGCCTGGCAAAAATCTCGCATCAAACCCTCCAAGTGGGTGCCGGGCGGTAATGATCACCACAGTTGATCTTGTGCTTTGACAAGATTGGGGATCAGCTAAGGTCAGGTCGAACTGTTGAGGTGTTCCTTTACTCCTCAATAGTTCAACCCTCAGCAATTCGATCTGACCATAGATGCGAGTCCCTAATTTTCAGTGGTGGTGTGAGCGATTTTCATAATCCGTGCCGAAGAAATGGAAGGCTGGGGGGCAAACCAGTCGCTAACGAGCTCATTCGGGCGCCTTGGCAGGGTCCGTCTTAGACTGCCTTACCCCGGTATATCGGCTCTGCCGGGGCTGACCATCTTTTCCGACCTACTCGTGGGACCTTCATTTACTTTTTTTAACAACAATGGACGATTTAGACATGACTAACTTACCATCCGCTGACACTGAGGATGAACTTTTGGCCTCCAGTCAGGAGACCATCGTAGGGAAACCTGCAAACACAGGGAGCACTGGTAGTACCAGCCATAGTACACCTGTGCCCCGACCGACCACCAATTCCGAACCAAAGCCTTCGTGCAGCAATGCCAGCCAAAGCAGCGCTGTACGGCGTAGTAAAAAGAAATCGGCGGGTACTCTTCTCAAGTTCCAGTTCCGGAAGGCTACCTTCATTCTTGACAAGATTGCCAAGAATGAGGAAGCTGGGACTATTCTTGAGAGAGACCTAGCTGATAAAATCAAGTACCAGAAAATTGTTGAAGAGTACAACAGTTTTCTGGCTACGCAAGAAAAGTCAACCCAAGAAAAAGCTGTCAAACGAAATAGGTCTCGAGACGAGACCAACCAACCTCCGAAAAGGAGTAAGTTTGATGGCCAGAAAAAGAAAGTGCCACCTCCCAGAGCAGCGCAACCGCGTACTTTAAGTGAGGTCGTCAGAGATGACCTCCAAGTATCGGTTGTGGATGAGCTCTCTACCAACAGCAGAGGTCTGCTGGAAGTGTGGAACTCCATCGAGGCCAAGCTCTCGGAGATGGTGTTTTCCTACACCGTGACGGCAAGCGAGGGACCCTACCCTAGTTTTGACTCTGGTGAGATGCTCAGGGGACACAGGGTTGTCAAATGCGCGGACTTGTTCTCTAGGGATTTCCTTAGTAGCTGCATTGCTAAGATTAGCAATCACTGGGATGGCTTGAGGCTCAAGCTCATCCCAGCTAAGGATATCCCTAGACAACCAAAGGCGCGTATCTGGTTGCCCCTCATGAGTATTAAGCCAAGCGGACAGGAGCTGATCCGCGGTCTTCAGAGGCTAAATCCGTTGATTCCGATGCGGGACTGGGCAGTCATCAAGACTGAGGAACCGCAGAAGAACAGCGCTTCTTATCTTCTGAAGATTAGCGAAGAAAGTGTAGGAGAACTTGAGAAGGCTGACTTCAAACTCCGCTTTGGCATCAGGTTTGCCAAAGTCAAAATTCTGCCCAGTCAGGGTACAGACCCCGACAAAGTTGATGACAATGTCGAGTTCGACGATGTCATCGATGGAGTCGAGGTCCCCAGCGAGCCGCCGGGCCCTGATTGTGCAGAATGCAATCAAAATTAAAAACGCGATGCTGAGGGTCATTCAGATTAATCTGAAGCACTCGAAATGTGCATCAGATAATCTGAGGGTTTTCCTGAGTGAGGAGAACATTGACGTCGGCATCATACAAGAACCGTGGGTTAACGGCCGTAGAGTGAGAGGTCTCCAAGACAGCCAGTATGATCTGTTCTACAAAACCGCAAACCAAGACCAAGGTAAGCCTCGAACTTGTATTTTAGCTAAAAAACACTTAAAAGCTTTTTTGTGTCCTAACCTTAGCACTTCCGATCTGACAGTCGTCAGATTGGACGATAAAAATGCAGACGGCTTACTGGTGGCCTCAGCGTACTCGGCGCACGACAGGCTGTCACCGCCGGAAGAGTGGCGCACGCTTTCGTCCGAGGTCAACACGAAAGGGACAAACCTCCTGATTGGATGTGATGCCAACGCACGACATACTCTCTGGGGTAGTTCGGAGATTAATGAACGAGGTGAGTCTCTTTTTAATTTTATTATTGAAAACAACTTAACTGTATGTAACAGAGGTACTACTCCTATTTTTGTCTTTCCGAGCTCGGATAGCTACGAAGGGTGGGAGGACATACTTGATATTACCGTCATTAATAATAACTTTAAGCTATCAGTGGAGAATTGGAGAGTATCCCCTCTTAATTCCTTTTCGGATCACAGATGGATTCTCTTCAATATTAATTTCGAGTCTGAAACCCCTGCTCCCTATAGAAACCCGAAAAGAATTGACTGGAAGAAGTTCAGCCAAATCGTAAATTCCAAACTGCACAATATACCGAATCTGAGTCCAGAATCAATTATAGATCTAGAATCAATGGTGAAAACCATTGAAGTGTCTATGAACACTGCTTTTAAGGTCTCTTGCCCAGTTAAATATAGCCGTAAAACCCTTCCTCCATGGTGGAATGAAGACCTGTCTAGTCTGAGAAAAATGACTAGGAAGATCTTCAATATCTGCCACAGACACAAGTTTTACCAACCTTATAAAGACTGTTTGAAAGTCTACAAGCGTGCTCTCGCATCAGCGAAGAAACGTGGTTGGAGAGATTACTGCCATTCTATTGAGAGCTTAAAAGATTCCGCAAGGCTTAGCAAAGTTCTTTCTAAGGAGCATTGTAATCCTTCGTTCTTGAAAAAGCCTGATGGATCTTGGACAGTTTCTCCGACGGAGTCCTTAGAACTGCTGATGACGACACACTTTCCGGGCTGCGAGAATAGCAACCCCGAAACGCATAGAACTTATAATTTACCTTTAGCTCGTGTAGAGCATATAAATACCGTTATAACTAAAGAAAGAATAGCCTGGGTTATTAATACTTTCTCCCCGTATAAATCTCCAGGCCGAGATGGAATTCTGCCAATCATGCTTCAAAAGCTACAAGATTTGGTAGTCCCACGGCTAGAGATGATTTTTAAAGGATGCCTCCTTCTCAACCATGTGCCAGAGTCTTGGAGACATGTAAAAGTGGTTTTTATTCCAAAAGTAGGCAAGCGAGGACACGAATCCGCGAAGGATTTTCGTCCAATTAGCCTAACCTCTTTTGTACTTAAAACTCTAGAGCGTATTCTAGACACACATATTAGAGACATACTTGTGGAATGTCCTCTAGTAAACTCTCAACATGCATATCTCAAAGGTAAGTCGACCGAGACGGCCCTTCATGAGGTAGTGCGTACAATTGAGAAAACCATCAACTTCAAAGAATATACCCTCGCTACATTCTTAGATGTAGAAGGGGCTTTCAACAATGTGCTAACCGAATCTATTCTTGAGGCACTCGTTGACTTTGGTGTAGAGGACTACATCAGAGAATGGATAATATCCATGCTCAAAGATAGAAAGATTCATGGCACGTTAGGTAATGCAAACTCGACAAAACACGTCAGGAGAGGAACACCCCAGGGCGGTGTTCTGTCACCACTTCTATGGCTTTTAGTCATGAACAAAATCCTCTTTAAACTGGAGAGATGTGGTGTGAAGGCGGTTGCGTATGCGGACGACTTGGTATTATTAGTGTCAGGGAAGTTTACTCCTGTGATAAGCGAAATCACAGAGATGGCTTTGAGAAAAGTTAGCAACTGGGCTACGAGTTGTGGTCTAGGAGTCAACCAGAGCAAAACTGAACTGATGCTTTTTACTACCAAAACTAAGATACAACCCTTCACTCCACCCCAACTTAACGGCCAAACACTCTCACTATCAACCAGTGCAAAATATCTAGGTGTCATCCTAGACCCTAAGTTAAACTGGAAATTAAACATCGAAGAACGGGTCAGGAAGGCCTGCATAGCTTTCTACGCCTGTAGCAAAACCTTCGGTAAAAACTGGGGCCTTCAATCAAAGATGATCTTATGGACGTATACTGCAGTGGTACGGCCGATTCTAACATATGGTTCGATTGTCTGGTGGCCCGCACTAAATAAGACATATAACATCGACAAACTAAAAAAGGTTCAAAGAACAGCTAGTGTTGGTACCACAGGGGCTCTTCGATCTTGCCCAACGGATGCCTTAAGCGTTTTTCTGCACCTTCTACCACTTGATCTACACATAAAATATCTAGTATCTTGCATCGCCCTAAGACTTAAAGAATCAAACTCTTGGGTTGCTAAACCTTATGGTCACAGCAATATCACAAATTTGATTCCCGCTGATATACTTTCGACTCCCACTGACTACCGCGCTCCTACAATGAGCCTCAGTAAAGATTTTAAAGTCTTATTCCCATCCAGAGGGGACTGGGATGATGACGCCGTGACGAGAGACTTCGACACAACTATCTATACTGATGGCTCAAAGATGGAGTGCGGTGTTGGCTCAGGAGTCTTCTCTGAGTCTCTCAACATCTCCAAGTCATTTCGGCTACCGAATTTCGCTAGTGTATTTCAAGCTGAAATACTGGCAATCAGGGAGGCTTGCAAGATGCTAAAAGCAGATCCAAACCAAAATCGTAATACAGCCATCCTTACAGACAGTCAGGCGGCTGTTAAAGCCATTGATTCGGCTACATCATCCTCTAAATTGGTCCAACAATGCCGAGATGAGCTCGCAAGTCTAAACATTAACCTCAAGGTCACTCTTATCTGGGTTCCTGGTCACAGTGGCATTGAGGGTAATGAACGGGCAGATGAACTAGCCAGGCAAGGATCAGCCCTTCACATCTCACTTGCGGAAAGAGTCTACATTCCCCTTGGAGTTGTGAAGGGCAATATATTGTCAATTTTCCTTAGGGAATCTAACCGTATGTGGAGCAGTTTGACCAACTGCAAAATATCCAGAACGATCTGGCCCGCCTTAAATAAATCCCAAACAATTGATCTCATATGTAGACCCAGGCGGGACATAGCCAGGGTCGTAGCAACCTGCACTGGACACTGGCCAATTGGAGAACATGCGGCGAGGCTGGGTATTCCTTACAATACTCACTGTCGCAGTTGTGGAGACCAGCAAGAAAAGGAAACAGTCCTACATTTTCTCTGTAAATGTCCAGCTCTAGCCAGAATGAGAGCACAATCGTTTGGAATGGCTTTTTTTGACGACTTAAACGAACTTTCCGAAATGAAGATCAAAGACTTGATCTCTTTTCTTAACGCCACGAAATGGTTCTGAGACAGAAATCTGTTGCGTTCTGCATCATGTTCCCCCCCAGATCCAAAGTCCGCGAGTAATCGGAACCCGGGTTTCTGAGGAGCTTCATGATGCTCAATGGCAATGATGACCACATGATCTGATCGATCGCTTCGTTGCTACTCTACAACCTGCCGAGCTCGGCATAATGTGGCAAGCTCGGGCGAGATGCGATCCGATCGAGTGAGTGTCCTATGACCCCAACTCACAAGATACATTAACCACACTCCACAGCCGTCCTATTTCAAAGCAAGGAACGCTTTTATCTACTTTCATACACAGGTCAAACGAGTTATGGTATCAAAACGGCGCAATCCAGCGCAAATTGGGCAACAGCGAGTGTTACGCTCTTGCCACCATTTTTACCTACCTACCTATAGAAAATTCATCGAGAATTATTCTAAGATAGCTATCCCACTAACGGAATGTCTAAAGAAAGGTAGTAAGATCAATGAAAATGATCCAGATTACTTAAAGGCCTTTCAAGAGTTAAAATCATTGATCACGAGTCATCCGATATTACGATATCCTGATTTCAAGAAAATGTTTACTCTTACTACTGATGCTTCGGATAAAGCCATTGGCGCTGTTTTGTCTCAAGATAACCACCCCATTTCTTTTGCATCTAGGACCCTCAATGAACATGAGGTTAACTATGCAACAATTGAAAAGGAACTGTTATCAATAGTTTGGGCAACTAAGTATTTCCGACCTTATCTTTATGGAGTGAAGTTTAACATAAAGACGGATCATAGACCATTAGTTTGGTTAAGTAATCTTAAAGATCCTGATTCGCGAACAATCAGATGGAAAACAAGGTTAAACGAATATAATTATGTAATAGAATACGTGAAAGGTAAAGAAAACAAAGTGGCAGATTTCTTGTCAAGAATCAATGTTGATGAAAATGAAATAAATATTAACGATATTAATAATGGTGAAAGCAAAGAAAGTGAAATTATAGAAAATAAAGGTATAGTAAATAAATTTAAAACACAAATAATTTTAGTGAAAGAAAAAGAGCAAACTTATAAGAAAGTGCATAGCAAGAAAAGGATATTCATTACAGATGAAGAAATAAAAAACAGTGAAATGATTAAAATACTAAAAGAATATTTACCTGATAAAGGAGTTTTAGGGATCTACTCAGAATTAGAAGATAACTTATTTGAATTATTTAAAAGTAAAATTTTTGCAAATTTTATAACATCACATTATAAGTTAATAAAATGTGCCTTAATAGCAGAAGATCTACTTAACAAAACCCAATGCTTAGAAAAGATAAAACAAATTCATGAAGAGACTAACCATCGAGGTATTCATGAAAACTATGCTGAACTAAAATCTAAATTCTATTTCGTTAAACTTCAGGAAATAATAGTAGAGTATATAAATAATTGTGAAGTATGTAACTTAGCCAAGTACGATAGAAAACCCCCTAAACCCAAATTCAAACACACCATTACACCAAAAAGCATAAATGAAATAATCCATTTGGATATTTTTCACATAGAAAAAAGATACTTTTTCACCGTCATCGACAAGTTTTCAAAATATCTATATATAAAGGAAACAATAGATAAAAACTCGACTACTTTAGTAGAATTAATAAAAGAATATATACTCAATTTCTCTAAACCTAATTTAATAGTATCAGATAATGAATTCAACACAGCTATCGTTGTAGAATTCATCGAACAAGAAAACTTATCTATTCACTTTAATTGTCCGAACAGCCATACAGGTAATGCCGACATGAGTAGATGTCACTCATCACTATTAGAGCATATAAGGATTTTGAATATTACAGAACCTAATCTAGATATAACGGAAAAAATGCTCAAAGCTTCTATGTATTACAATAATACAATCCATTCAACCATAGAAAGAAAACCATTTGATGTACAATTCGGGAATGTTAATAAAATCGAAATTTTTAATCTTTTAGAACAAAAAAAGAATCAATGGCTAAACTATCACAACAAAAATAGAGAAAAAAATACGACTTATCCTTATGATAAAGCGTATATTAAAAATTATAGTCAGGTTAGACATAAAGAAAAACCTAAATTTCGAAAAGTAGAGGTAAAAATAAATAATGAAGGAGTAATCACAAATAACAGAGGTAAAAGAAATCTAAAGATTCATCCTACACGGATTAAAAGACAGAAAAAATATTTTAAAGGTCCCGTTAGTAAACAAAAATAAAATCAATGAGATACTGCTTTCATTACAGATTTCAACACACCTCAACATGAAAACCATTTTGCTAGTTTTAACGATAATAAATGCTATAATAAGCTGTAGCGCAGACATACAAATAGAAAATATTGAAGACCAAGGAATAATACTTATAAGAGATGAAGATATACCAATAGTAAACGACTATTACAGGATTTATCATAGAATTAACCTTCAAGAATATATAGACATTCTTGATAACTTAACATCGTATAAAAACCAAAATTCAGACATAATAAAAATTATTCAAAGTAATCCACCATTAACACAGAAAATTTTGAAAATTCAAACTAATATAAAAATGCTATTAAGTTCAAACGAACATTCTATCAAAAATAATATGAAATTACATAATAATAGAACAAAGAGAGGTTTACTAAATCCAATAGGATCAATTTTCAAATTACTTTATGGAATCATGGATAATGATGACAGAGAAGAAATTACCAATCAATTAGACGTTATAGACCAGAATGATAAAAAGCTTGCAGAAGCATATAACCAGCAAATAGAAATTAACGATATTTTTCAAACCAACTTTAAAAACATTAAAATAAATATAGAAGAAACAAAATCTCAATTATTTAAACTCACAGCAAATAACAGGAATGAAATTAACTTGATTAAAAATGAAATTTCATTATTGAAGCTTTCCAACTACGTTTCAGAATTGGATTATGAAATAGAAAAATTAATAGATAACGTAAATGCAGCTAAAGAAGGAATCATGTCAAGATCCATTTTGGATATTGATGAAATTAATGAAAATTTTATAGGCTTAAATGAATTAAAAGAAATTAAAATAAATATTTTTGGAAAAAATAACTCAAATACATTTATAATCATTATAAGTGTTCCCATATTTTTGGATAAAGAATGTCCAACTTACCATTTGAGATTAATACCTTTCGAAAACAATACCATAATTCAAAATATAGAAGAGCAAAGAATTGTAAAATATAAAAACAAAATGTATCCTGTAAATAAATATTTGAAAAACTTAAAGAACCCAATAGAATGTTCTCCATGTAAAACTATTCCTTATAAAACAAAGAACTATGTAGAAGAAATAAATAAAGGACTTTTACTTGTTATAAATTCTGAAACTCAAATAATACATAATTGTAACGAAAAAAGTTACCATTTTTATAAAAATTTTATTGTCAATTTTAATAAATGTACCGTTACTTTAAATAATAAAGTTTATAATAATAAAATAAAAACTTTTGATCATAGAATCATAATAAGTCCAAATTTAAACATGAGCCTTGTTGACTCAGAAATAATTATAAAAGACCTAATCATACAAGATATTGGGCATCAAAATAAAATAAAACTAATAGAATATAAGAACAATCGAAATACGATTACCTTTTCATTTGTAATAACTATATGTATTGTACTAGCTATATGCTACTTTTTATTAAAATACTTTTATAAAAATAAGAATATAAAAATTGTAAACAAAATAGGTGCCGAAAATATAAAATTAAATGAAATAAATATACCATTAAATGAAATCAAAAATGTGAAGCCTCAGGAGAGTCTTCAATCTAAGGCGGGGGGAGTTACAAAGGTACCACTACATCCCATCCCCATACCAAATACTTCGCAGCTTATATCCATCGAAATACCGAAGTCAGCACTTTAAAGATGCCATGGGCAATCGAACAAAAGAATCCCAGACTAAACAATCTATCCATCGATAATATAAACAACAGAAGGAAGCCACAAGATCTATAATATAAACAATAGAAGGAAGCCACAACCAAGATGCATACCATCAATACAATAATTCAATTCAGCATAATTCGATGATCGTATGATCATCTCATACATATATCTTTATTCGGCACCATAGGTTAAGTGATGAAATGTATCTTAAATTTAAGTCAGTTCTAGTTCAGATTCAAAATAAAGAGGATCTCTCGATCCATCTCTAAAACATTTAAAAACTCGTTTATTCATTTTGTTCCTCCAAGTGTTGGAGAAGAATATTAAATATATTTTTTTAAGATCCCAGAGGATCTAGTACTTAACTCTCGCGAGGGCCAGACAGAATATTAAATAATTTTATGTGTGTTTAATAGGTACGATGCCGCACAACTTAGGACGCGTAGCTACAGATATAAATACATTCGCGAGGGGTTCTTATTATTTTTTTTTTCGTTCAATTAGACTTTCTTTTTTTTTTTAACTTTCGCTTTGTCTATTCTTTTGCTTTCTAATTATTTTATATTTCTTTATCGGTGGGTAAAATCGCACTTCTGAATTTTAAGCTGAACTCTTTCTATCATTTGTAATTTCATTTCTTCCGTAACTTTTAAATAAAACGCACCGTTCACTTTGCTAGTCAGAATTCAACTCCCTACATTTCATTTATTGATCGCATATATTCCTACCTATCCGGCAGCCAGCTTCCCCTCTTACATATTCCAGGTTACTTATTGTTCGTTTTCTCTTTTTTACTGCCACACTTTGGAAGCGCATATTTTGGAAACCAGATATCATAGAAGGTTCTGGTTTTCAGTTTTGGAAAGCTCTGGAAAATGTCTATGTTTTATTTTGGACATTTGGTATAGGAGTTATCGCCATCCAAAGACATTAAGGTAGGTAGCTTTGGGGCAGAAAATCAGTAAAATCACTTTGGATGCGATATTTCCTTAACCAGATCATGAAAAAAAATTTGGCTTGGATGTATGCATTGGGTTTGAATAGACCTTTCCAAAAAGGTATGTCATGATTTATTTCATTGACTTTTTAAAAAAAGTGATTTTTTTTTGAAAAAAATGGCAAGGGGGTAGTCCATGCTTTTTTTCGGATTTCATGAAAAAAATTTATGATGAAATTTTTACATTTTTGGAAAGGTGTGTTCATTTCCTATTCAGCACTGAAGACCGCAACAATTTTGAAAGCTCGGTTCGTTAGTTATTCGCATAAAACGGATTGCGTTGAAACTGCATAAAAATTACTTTCAGTGCAAATATCTAATGAACTAAACGTTGCAAAAGCAATTGGTTTTCAGTAACGGATAGGTTTCAAATAAAGAATTTAGAAATTGAAAACCGAAACAATTTGGAAGGCTTAATGGCGAAAATATCTCTATCCAAAGGCGTTTTAATGCTAGTAAATCAAAAAACGCAAAAAAAAAAATATCACTTTGGAAGCGCATATTTTGGAAACCAGATATCATAGAAGGTTCTGGTTTCCAGTTTTGAAAAGTTCTGAAAAATGTCTATCCAAAAAAAAATTTTTTTTTTTTTTGACATTTTTGGTTTAGGAGTTATCGCCATCCAAAGACATTAAGGTAGGTAGCTTTGGGGCAGAAAATCAGTAAAATCACTTTGGATGCGATATTTCATTGACTTTTCAAAAAAAGTGATTTTTTTTTGAAAAAAAACGGCAAGGGGGTAGTCCATGCTTTTTTTCGGATTTCATGAAAAAATTGTATGATGAAATTTTTACATTTTTGGAAAGGTGTGTTCATTTCTTATTCAGCACTGAAGACCGCAACAATTTTGAAAGCTCGGTTCGTTAGTTATTCGCTTAAAACGGATTGCGTTGAAACTGCATAAAAATTACTTTCAGTGCAAATATCTAATGAACTAAACGTTGCAAAAGCGTTTGGTTTTCAGTAACGGATAGGTTTCAAATAGAGAATTTAGAAATTGAAAACCAAAACAATTTGGAAGGCTTAATGGCGAAAATATCTCTATCCAAAGGCGTTTTAATGCTAGTAAATCAAAAAACGCAAACAATAAAATATCATTTTGGAAGCGCATATTTTGGAAACCAGATATCATAGAAGGTTCTGGTTTTCAGTTTTGGAAAGCTCTGGAAAATGTCTATCCAAAAAATTTTTTTTTTTTGGACATTTGGTATAGGAGTTATCGCCATCCAAAGACATTAAGGTGATGTTCAAAGGGTAGACACGGTGCATTCAAGAGGACACAAGCGTCCATAAGCTTTTTTTCAAAGCGAACCTCTGTCTATCAACTCCTACTCTCACCTCCAAGTGGTGAACATCGGGTGCCTAGTACCTTTAACTGAAGATGGGGTTCCAATCCCTGTGGACGGTTTTAGGGGGCAGCAAACGAGAGAGGGGGGAGGATGAGTGTTACCACTAAGGCAATTCTCCTTCATCCAGGCGGCAGCGGAAGAATTCTCAAGATGGAATCAACGGTGGCGTCTACAGTTCCAGTTAGGCTGAACTACTTAGTGAACACCTTATACGGGCTACTACGACATATTCGGAGCTCAGGCCTATAAGGAGCGGTTAATCCGGCTCCCCGCCCTTGGAGTTATATATATAGGGTCTGGTCCTCCAGGTTGGGGGTCGTGCCGTCGGGGTGACTTCCCGGCCACGTAAAGCTATTTTAGTTGCGAAGCATCAACAAGCCTCGGATGCGGACGGATTTACTGTTGACGAACCTAGCAAACGAAATAAGGACAACGAACTTCGGATCTGCACGTGGAATGTTCTGTCTCTCTATAGACCACGTGCAGCCGAACATTTAGCGGAGGCCCTAGACTGCTACAAAGCAGACATCACCGCCATCCAAGAAGTGCGATGGGATGGGCCGGGCAAAAGAAAACTGAAAGACTGCGATATATACTACGGTGACTGTTACCGACCACAAGGGCAGCGTCTTTTTGGATGTGGATTTGTTGTTAGAGGCAGACTGAGGCAAGAGGTCTTGAGTTTCAATTATGTGAACGAACGCCTCACGACAATTTGCATCAAGGCTAAATTCGCCAACATCAGCCTGATATGCGCGCATGCCCCCACAGAGGAGAAAGATGACGACACCAAGGACGAGTTCTACGAGCTCCTGGACAAGACATATGAGCAATGCCCTAGCTATGACATTAAAATTGTCTTGGGTGATTTTAATGCCAAACTAGGAAGAGAAGACGTCTTTGGTGGCACAATCGGAAGATACAGCCTGCACGACACCACCTCAGATAACGGACTCAGGCTAATCGACTTTGCTGCGGGGCGAAACGTTGTGGTAGCTAGTACGCAGTTCCCGCATCTCGATATTCATAAGGGGACATGGCGAATTCCTGGTCAATCAACCGCCAACCAAATTGACCACATTGCGATCGACGCAAGGCACTCCTCCAGTATCAAGGATGTCCGAACGTTCCGAGGAGCCAACGTTGACTCGGACCACTACCTCGTTGTAGCCAAGGTAATGCTACGGATATCCAGACCAAAGCCAAAACAGGGAAATACTGTCAGGAAGTTCAACGTCGGACGGCTACAGTCGCAAGAAATCGCCAGGTCCTTTTCCGATCGAGTCTCTCGCGCCCTCTTAACTAGTCCTTTGCCGCCAACTGCAAACATCGAGAACCAGTGGAAAAACTGCCAGGAAGCCATCAGAGATGCCGGCTCTGACGTGTTGGGCTTCGCACGACCACCACAGCGAAACCCCTGGTTCGACGAGAAATGCCGGCAAGTACATGCAGCCAAACAACAGGCATACAAAGCGGCGCTGCATAGAAGGACCAGAGCTGCTCGCGAGCTCTACGAGCAGAAGAGGAAAGAGGAACACAAGCTTCTTAGAAAGAAAAAGAAAGAGCATGAGAAGCGCGCGATCGAGGAATTAGAGGGATGCCACTGCAGGAATGAAGTTCGGAAGTTTTACCAAAAAGTAAAAAGAACCTCCCAAGTTTACAAACCCCGAACCGAAGCCTGCAAGGACGATCAGGGAAACATCGTGGTGGAATCGCAGTCGGTGCTGAGGATATGGAAAAATCATTTCTGCAAATTGTATAACGGCGATGACGAACCGAATTCCGCTACCATGCAAATTGCACCATTCAACCTGGACGACGTAGGCCAACAATTCCGTCCACCCGATCTTGACGAAGTGAGGTTAGCCATATCTAAACTTAAGTTCAATAAAGCTGCTGGAGCTGATGGCCTTGCGGCTGAGCTATTCAAAGCGGCTGGCGATGAATTGGTTAGGAGTATGCACCAGCTCATCTGTAAAATATGGTCGGAAGAAAGCATGCCCGATGAATGGAACCTCAGTATTGTTTGCCCGATCCTCAAGAAAGGCGATCCTCTGGACTGCACCAACTACAGAGGCATCAGTCTTCTTAATATCGCCTACAAGATCTTCTCTGCCGTACTTTGTGAACGCCTGAAGCCATTCGTCAACAACCTGATAGAGACGAGCTATATAGAGCAATGTCTAGTTTTGGCATCCCTGCCAAACTCGTCCGTTTGTGCAGGATGACGATGGAGAATGCACGCTGCTCAATCAAGGTCGGCAAAGACCTCACCGACACCTTTGATGTCAAAAAAGGTTTTAGGCAAGGCGACGCGCTGTCATGCGACTTCTTCAACATCGTTCTTGAAAGAATAGTGCAAAACTCTCACGTCAACACCAGAGGCACAATCTTTCAAAAGTCTGTCCAATTACTCGCTTACGCTGACGACATTGACATAATCGGACGAACAAAGCGTGATGTCAGTGGTGCTTTTGTGAGCATTGAGAAGGAAGCCAAGAAGATGGGTCTAACGGTGAATGAAAGCAAAACAAAATATATGCAGTCCACAAGAAAGGACACCCAACACCGATGTCTCGGACAGAACGTCACTATAGACAGCTATAATTTTGAGGTAGTCAGAGACTTTGTCTACCTAGGATCCGCTATAAACTCAGCGAACGACACCAGCGCTGAGATCAAACGAAGAATTACTCTTGCCAATCGCTGTTTCTTTGGGCTAAGAAGGCAATTGAGAAGCAAAGCCCTCTCTCGAGCAACTAAACTGTCCCTGTATAAGACGCTTATCATCCCGGTCCTGATGTATGGTGCAGAGGCATGGACACTGCTAACAGTGGATGAGAACGCGTTAGGCTGGTTTGAGAGGAAAATTCTTCGGGTCATTTTTGGTCCCGTCTGCATAGATGGGGAATAGAGAAGAAGATACAACAATGAACTGTATGGGCTGTACAGCGACACCGACCTAGCCACAAAAGTGAAAAGCCAACGACTGAGATGGCTGGGTCATCTAGAGCGAATGGACACCAATGCTCCGGCCCGGAAAGTCTTTGAATCCAACCCCGTGGGACAACGCAGTAGAGGTGGACAGCGTAAAAGGTGGCGCACGCAAGTGGAAGAGGACCTCAACCAACTTGGCGTGCGAAACTGGAGACAGCTAGCTAGAAACCGAGCCGGCTGGAAGAAGCTTGTTGGTTGAGGCCCTGGTCCACCCCGGACTGTAGCGCCACCTTAAGTAAGTAAGTAAGTAAGACATTAAGGTAGGTAGCTTTGGGGCAGAAAATCAGTAAAATCACTTTGGATGCGATATTTCCTTAACCAGATCATGAAAAAAAATTTGGCTTGGATGTATGCATTGGGTTTGAATAGACCTTTCCAAAAAGGTATGTCATGATTTATTTCATTGACTTTTTAAAAAAAGTGATTTTTTTTTGAAAAAAAACGGCAAGTCCATGCTTTTTTTCGGATTTCATGAAAAAATTTTATGATGAAATTTTTACATTTTTGGAAAGGTGTGTTCATTTCCTATTCAGCACTGAAGACCGCAACAATTTTGAAAGCTCGGTTCGTTAGTTATTCGCATAAAACGGATTGCGTTGAAACTGCATAAAAATTACTTTCAGTGCAAATATCTAATGAACTAAACGTTGCAAAAGCATTTGGTTTTCAGTAACGGATAGGTTTCAAATAAGAATTTAGAAATTGAAAACCGAAACAATTTGGAAGGCTTAATGGCGAAAATATCTCTATCCAAAGGCGTTTTAATGCTAGTAAATCAAAAAACGCAAAAAATAAAATATCACTTTGGAAGCGCATATTTTGGAAACCAGATATCATAGAAGGTTCTGGTTTTCAGTTTTGAAAAGTTCTGAAAAATGTCTATCCAAAAAATTTTTTTTTTTTTTTTTTTGACATTTGGTTTAGGAGTTATCGTCATCCAAAGACATTAAGGTAGGTAGCTTTGGGGCAGAAAATCAGTAAAATCACTTTGGATGCGATATTTCATTGACTTTTCAAAAAAAGTGATTTTTTTTTGAAAAAAAAACGGCAAGGGGGTAGTCCATGCTTTTTTTCGGATTTCATGAAAAAAATTTTATGATGAAATTTTTACATTTTTGGAAAGGTGTGTTCATTTCTTATTCAGCACTGAAGACCGCAACAATATTGAAAGCTCGGTTCGTTAGTTATTCGCTTAAAACGGATTGCGTTGAAACTGCATAAAAATTACTTTCAGTGCAAATATCTAATGAACTAAACGTTGCAAAAGCGTTTGGTTTTCAGTAACGGATAGGTTTCAAATAGAGAATTTAGAAATTGAAAACCAAAACAATTTGGAAGGCTTAATGGCGAAAATATCTCTATCCAAAGGCGTTTTAATGCTAGTAAATCAAAAAACGCAAACAATAAAATATCATTTTGGAAGCGCATATTTTGGAAACCAGATATCATAGAAGGTTCTGGTTTTCAGTTTTGGAAAGCTCTGGAAAATGTCTATCCAAAAAATTTTTTTTTTTTGGACATTTGGTATAGGAGTTATCGCCATCCAAAGACATTAAGGTGATGTTCAAAGGGTAGACACGGTGCATTCAAGAGGACACAAGCGTCCATAAGCTTTTTTTCAAAGCGAACCTCTGTCTATCAACTCCTACTCTCACCTCCAAGTGGTGAACATCGGGTGCCTAGTACCTTTAACTGAAGATGGGGTTCCAATCCCTGTGGACGGTTTTAGGGGGCAGCAAACGAGAGAGGGGGGAGGATGAGTGTTACCACTAAGGCAATTCTCCTTCATCCAGGCGGCAGCGGAAGAATTCTCAAGATGGAATCAACGGTGGCGTCTACAGTTCCAGTTAGGCTGAACTACTTAGTGAACACCTTATACGGGCTACTACGACATATTCGGAGCTCAGGCCTATAAGGAGCGGTTAATCCGGCTCCCCGCCCTTGGAGTTATATATATAGGGTCTGGTCCTCCAGGTTGGGGGTCGTGCCGTCGGGGTGACTTCCCGGCCACGTAAAGCTATTTTAGTTGCGAAGCATCAACAAGCCTCGGATGCGGACGGATTTACTGTTGACGAACCTAGCAAACGAAATAAGGACAACGAACTTCGGATCTGCACGTGGAATGTTCTGTCTCTCTATAGACCACGTGCAGCCGAACATTTAGCGGAGGCCCTAGACTGCTACAAAGCAGACATCACCGCCATCCAAGAAGTGCGATGGGATGGGCCGGGCAAAAGAAAACTGAAAGACTGCGATATATACTACGGTGACTGTTACCGACCACAAGGGCAGCGTCTTTTTGGATGTGGATTTGTTGTTAGAGGCAGACTGAGGCAAGAGGTCTTGAGTTTCAATTATGTGAACGAACGCCTCACGACAATTTGCATCAAGGCTAAATTCGCCAACATCAGCCTGATATGCGCGCATGCCCCCACAGAGGAGAAAGATGACGACACCAAGGACGAGTTCTACGAGCTCCTGGACAAGACATATGAGCAATGCCCTAGCTATGACATTAAAATTGTCTTGGGTGATTTTAATGCCAAACTAGGAAGAGAAGACGTCTTTGGTGGCACAATCGGAAGATACAGCCTGCACGACACCACCTCAGATAACGGACTCAGGCTAATCGACTTTGCTGCGGGGCGAAACGTTGTGGTAGCTAGTACGCAGTTCCCGCATCTCGATATTCATAAGGGGACATGGCGAATTCCTGGTCAATCAACCGCCAACCAAATTGACCACATTGCGATCGACGCAAGGCACTCCTCCAGTATCAAGGATGTCCGAACGTTCCGAGGAGCCAACGTTGACTCGGACCACTACCTCGTTGTAGCCAAGGTAATGCTACGGATATCCAGACCAAAGCCAAAACAGGGAAATACTGTCAGGAAGTTCAACGTCGGACGGCTACAGTCGCAAGAAATCGCCAGGTCCTTTTCCGATCGAGTCTCTCGCGCCCTCTTAACTAGTCCTTTGCCGCCAACTGCAAACATCGAGAACCAGTGGAAAAACTGCCAGGAAGCCATCAGAGATGCCGCCTCTGACGTGTTGGGCTTCGCACGACCACCACAGCGAAACCCCTGGTTCGACGAGAAATGCCGGCAAGTACATGCAGCCAAACAACAGGCATACAAAGCGGCGCTGCATAGAAGGACCAGAGCTGCTCGCGAGCTCTACGAGCAGAAGAGGAAAGAGGAACACAAGCTTCTTAGAAAGAAAAAGAAAGAGCATGAGAAGCGCGCGATCGAGGAATTAGAGGGATGCCACTGCAGGAATGAAGTTCGGAAGTTTTACCAAAAAGTAAAAAGAACCTCCCAAGTTTACAAACCCCGAACCGAAGCCTGCAAGGACGATCAGGGAAACATCGTGGTGGAATCGCAGTCGGTGCTGAGGATATGGAAAAATCATTTCTGCAAATTGTATAACGGCGATGACGAACCGAATTCCGCTACCATGCAAATTGCACCATTCAACCTGGACGACGTAGGCCAACAATTCCGTCCACCCGATCTTGACGAAGTGAGGTTAGCCATATCTAAACTTAAGTTCAATAAAGCTGCTGGAGCTGATGGCCTTGCGGCTGAGCTATTCAAAGCGGCTGGCGATGAATTGGTTAGGAGTATGCACCAGCTCATCTGTAAAATATGGTCGGAAGAAAGCATGCCCGATGAATGGAACCTCAGTATTGTTTGCCCGATCCTCAAGAAAGGCGATCCTCTGGACTGCACCAACTACAGAGGCATCAGTCTTCTTAATATCGCCTACAAGATCTTCTCTGCCGTACTTTGTGAACGCCTGAAGCCATTCGTCAACAACCTGATAGAGACGAGCTATATAGAGCAATGTCTAGTTTTGGCATCCCTGCCAAACTCGTCCGTTTGTGCAGGATGACGATGGAGAATGCACGCTGCTCAATCAAGGTCGGCAAAGACCTCACCGACACCTTTGATGTCAAAAAAGGTTTTAGGCAAGGCGACGCGCTGTCATGCGACTTCTTCAACATCGTTCTTGAAAGAATAGTGCAAAACTCTCACGTCAACACCAGAGGCACAATCTTTCAAAAGTCTGTCCAATTACTCGCTTACGCTGACGACATTGACATAATCGGACGAACAAAGCGTGATGTCAGTGGTGCTTTTGTGAGCATTAAGAAGGAAGCCAAGAAGATGGGTCTAACGGTGAATGAAAGCAAAACAAAATATATGCAGTCCACAAGAAAGGACACCCAACACCGATGTCTCGGACAGAACGTCACTATAGACAGCTATAATTTTGAGGTAGTCAGAGACTTTGTCTACCTAGGATCCGCTATAAACTCAGCGAACGACACCAGCGCTGAGATCAAACGAAGAATTACTCTTGCCAATCGCTGTTTCTTTGGGCTAAGAAGGCAATTGAGAAGCAAAGCCCTCTCTCGAGCAACTAAACTGTCCCTGTATAAGACGCTTATCATCCCGGTCCTGATGTATGGTGCAGAGGCATGGACACTGCTAACAGTGGATGAGAACGCGTTAGGCTGGTTTGAGAGGAAAATTCTTCGGGTCATTTTTGGTCCCGTCTGCATAGATGGGGAATGGAGAAGAAGATACAACAATGAACTGTATGGGCTGTACAGCGACACCGACCTAGCCACAAAAGTGAAAAGCCAACGACTGAGATGGCTGGGTCATCTAGAGCGAATGGACACCAATGCTCCGGCCCGGAAAGTCTTTGAATCCAACCCCGTGGGACAACGCAGTAGAGGTGGACAGCGTAAAAGGTGGCGCACGCAAGTGGAAGAGGACCTCAACCAACTTGGCGTGCGAAACTGGAGACAGCTAGCTAGAAACCGAGCCGGCTGGAAGAAGCTTGTTGGTTGAGGCCCTGGTCCACCCCGGACTGTAGCGCCACCTTAAGTAAGTAAGTAAGTAAGACATTAAGGTAGGTAGCTTTGGGGCAGAAAATCAGTAAAATCACTTTGGATGCGATATTTCCTTAACCAGATCATGAAAAAAAATTTGGCTTGGATGTATGCATTGGGTTTGAATAGACCTTTCCAAAAAGGTATGTCATGATTTATTTCATTGACTTTTTAAAAAAAGTGATTTTTTTTTGAAAAAAAACGGCAAGTCCATGCTTTTTTTCGGATTTCATGAAAAAATTTTATGATGAAATTTTTACATTTTTGGAAAGGTGTGTTCATTTCCTATTCAGCACTGAAGACCGCAACAATTTTGAAAGCTCGGTTCGTTAGTTATTCGCATAAAACGGATTGCGTTGAAACTGCATAAAAATTACTTTCAGTGCAAATATCTAATGAACTAAACGTTGCAAAAGCATTTGGTTTTCAGTAACGGATAGGTTTCAAATAGAGAATTTAGAAATTGAAAACCGAAACAATTTGGAAGGCTTAATGGCGAAAATATCTCTATCCAAAGGCGTTTTAATGCTAGTAAATCAAAAAACGCAAAAAATAAAATATCAATTTGGAAGCGCATATTTTGGAAACCAGATATCATAGAAGGTTTTGGTTTTCAGTTTTGGAAAGCTCTAAAAAATATCTATCCAAAAAAAATTTTTCTTTTTTTTTTGACATTTGGTTCAGGAGTTATCGCCATCCAAAGACATTAAGGTAGGTAGCTTTGGGGCAGAAAATCAGTAAAATCACTTTGGATGCGATATTTCATTGACTTTTTAAAAAAAGTGATTTTTTTTTTAAAAAAACGGCAAGTCCATGCTTTTTTTCGGATTTCATGAAAAAAATGTATGATGAAATTTTTTACATTTTTGGAAAGGTGTGTTCATTTCCTATTCAGCACTGAAGACCGCAACAATTTTGAAAGCTCGGTTCGTTAGTTATTCGTATAAAACGGATTGCGTTGAAACTGCATACAAATTACTTTCAGAGCAAATATCTAATGAACTAAACGTTGCAAAAGCATTTGGTTTTCAGTAACGGATAGGTTTCAAATAGAGAATTTAGAAATTGAAAACCGAAACAATTTGGAAGGCTTAATGGCGAAAATATCTCTATCCAAAGGCGTTTTAATGCTAGTAAATCAAAAAACGCAAAAAATAAAATATCACTTTGGAAGCGTATATTTTGGAAACCAGATATCATAGAAGGTTCTGGTTTTCAGTTTTGGAAAGTTCTGGAAAATGTCTATTAAAAAAAATTTTTTTTTTTTTTGGACATTTGGTTCAGGAGTTATCGCCATCCAAAGACATTAAGGTAGGTAGCTTTGGGGCAGAAAATCAGTAAAATCACTTTGGATGCGATATTTCCTTAACCAGATCATGAAAAAAAATTTGGCTTGGATGTATGCATTGGATTTGAATAGACCTTTCCAAAAAGGTATGTCATGATTTATTTCATTGACTTTTTAAAAAAAGTGATTTTTTTTTGAAAAAAGTGGCAAGGGGGTAGTCCATGCTTTTTTTCGGATTTCATGAAAAAATTTTATGATGAAATTTTTAAATTTTTGGAAAGGTGTGTTCATTTCCTATTCAGCACTGAAGACCGCAACAATTTTGAAAGCTCGGTTCGTTAGTTATTCGCATAAAACGGATTGCGTTGAAACTGCATAAAAATTACTTTCAGTGAAAATATCTATCTAATGAACTAAACGCAAAAGCATTTGGTTTTCAGTAACGGATAGGTTTCAAATAGAGAATTTAGAAATTGAAAACCGAAACAATTTGGAAGGCTTAATGGCGAAAATATCTCTATCCAAAGGCGTTTTAATGCTAGTAAATCAAAAAACGCAAAAAATAAAATATCACTTTGGAAGCGCATATTTTGGAAACCAGATATCATAGAAGGTTCTGGTTTTCAGTTTTGGAAAGCTCTGGAAAATGTCTATCCAAAAAAATTTTTTTTTTTTTTTGGACATTTAGTATAGGAGTTATCGCCATCCAAAGACATTAAGGTAGGTAGCTTTGTGGCGGAAAATCAGTAAAATCACTTTGGATGCGAATATTTCCTTAACCAGATCAAGAAAAAATATTTGGCTTGGATGTATGCATTGGGTTTGAATAGACCTTTCCAAAAAGGTATGTCATTATTTATTTCATTGACTTTTTAAAAAAAGTGATTTTTTTTTTTAAACGTCAAGGGCCAGGCAAGGCAAGTCCATGCTTTTTTTCGGATTTCATGAAAAAATTTATGATGCAATTTTTACATTTTTGGAAAGGTGTGTTCATTTCCTATTCAGCACTGAAGACCGCAACAATTTTGAATGCTCGGTTCGTAAGTTATTCGCATAAAACGGATTGCGTTGAAACTGCATAAAAATTACTTTCAGTGCAAATATCTAATGAACTAAACGTTGCAAAAGCGTTTGGTTTTCAGTAACGGATAGGTTTTAAATAGAGAATTTAGAAATTGAAAACCGAAACAATTTGGAAGGCTTAATGGCGAAAATATCTCTATCCAAAGGCGTTTTAATGCTAGTAAATCAAAAAACGCAAAAAATAAAATATCACTTTGGAAGCGCATATTTTGGAAACCAGATATCATAGAAGGTTCTGGTTTTCAGTTTTGGAAAGCTCTGGAAAATGTCTATCAAAAAAAAATATTTTTTTTTTTGGACATTTGGTATAGGAGTTATCGCCATCCAAAGACATTATCATGATATTTTTCTATCATGATAGTTTTCTATCATGATAGTTTTCTATCACGATAGTTTTCTATCATGATAGTTTTCTATCATGATAGTTTTCTATCAAGATAGTTTTCTATCATGAAAGTTTTCTATCATGATAGTTTTCTATCATGATAGTTTTCTATCATGATAGTTTTCTATCATGATAGTTTTCTATCACGTTAGTTTTCTATCATGATAGTTTTCTATCACGATAGTTTTCTATCATGATAGTTTTCTATCATGATAGTTTTCTATCATGATAGTTTTCTATCATGATAGTTTTCTATCATAATATCATAATAACAATCATGATAGTTTTCTATCATGATAGTTTTCTATCATGATAGTTTTCTTTAATGATAGTTTTCTATCATGATAGTTTTCTATCACGATAGTTTTCTATCATGATAGTTTTCTATCACGATAGTTTTCTATCATGATAGTTTTCTATCATGATAGTTTTCTATCAAGATAGTTTTCTATCATGATAGTTTTCTATCATGATAGTTTTCTATCACGATAGTTTTCTATCATGATAGTTTTCTATCATGATAGTTTTTTATCATGATAGTTTTCTATCACGATAGTTTTCTATCATGATAGTTTTCTATCACGATGGTTTTCTATCATGATAGTTTTCTATCATGAAAGTTTTCTATCATGATAGTTTTCTATCATGATAGTTTTCTATCACGATAGTTTTCTATCATGATAGTTTTCAATCGTGATAGTTTTCTATCACGATAGTTTTCTATCATGATAGTTTTCTATCACGATAGTTTTCTATCATGATAGTTTTCTATCACGATAATTTTCTATCATTATAGTTTTCTATCATGAAAGTTTTCTATCATGATAATTTTCTATCACGATGGTTTTCTATCATGATAGGTTTCCATCATGAAAGTTTTCTATCATGATAGTTTTATATCATGATAGCTTGCTATCACGATAGTTTTCTATCATGATAGTTTTCTATCACGAAAATTTTCTCTCATGATAGTTTTCTATCGTGATAGTTTTCTATCATGATAGTTTTCTATCATGATAGTTTTCTATAAATATGCGTAAATATGCGTAAGCCTGCGTATACCTGCGTATACCTGCGTATACCCACGTAGACCTGCTTATATCTACGCAGATCTGCGTATATTTGCGTAGATCTGCGCATATTTGCGTAATTTTGCGTATATCTGCGTACATTTGCGTAGATCTGCGTATTACTGCGTAGTCTGGCAGTAATCTACGTACATCAGCGTAGCTCTGCGTACATTTGCGTTGACCTGCGTATATCTGCGTATGTCTGCGAAGATTTGCGTAGATCTGCGTGTATCTGTTAGTCGTATATCTGCGTACATCTGCGTACATCTGCGTTCATCTGCGTATATCTACATAGACCAGCGGTAATATGCGAATGTCCTGCGTATACCCGCGGTTATCTGCGTAGATCTGCTTAGACCTGCGTATACCTGCGTATAGCAGCGTAAATCTGCGTATATCTGCGAAGTTTTCTATCACGATAGTTCTCTATCATGATAGTCTTACATCATGATAGATTTTTAAATTGATAATTTTCTATCATGATAGTTTTCTATCATGATAATTCTCTATCATGATAGTTTTCCATCATTATAGTTTTCTATCATGCAACAAGCAACATATAACATGCAACCTGCATGATAGTTTTCTAGTATATCTGCGTATATGTGCGCAGATCTGCTTATATCTGCGTGTCCAACCGCTTATCTGCTATCTGCTATCCTTCGTATACCTGCATATATCTACGTAGAATGCATATAGTAGACTGCGTAAAGCTGCGTATATTTACGTAGATCTGCGTATATTTGAGTAAATCTGCGTATGCGTAAATTGGTGTATATGTGCGTACATCTGCGTAGATCTGCATATTACTGCGAAGCCTGGCAGTAATCTGCGTACATCGGCGTAGCTCTGCGTACATTTGCGTCGACCTGCGTATATCTGCGTATGTCTGCGTAGATTTGCGTAGATCTACGTGTATCTGTTTGGCGATATCTGCGTACATCTGCGTATATCTACATAGACCAGCGTATATCTGCAAATGTCCTGCGTATACCCGCGGTTATCTGCGTAGATCTGCTTAGACCTGCGTACACCTACGTATATCAGCGTAGATATGCGTATATCTGCGAAGCTTTCTATCACGATAGTTTTCTATCATGATAGTTTTCTATCATGATAGTTTTCTATCATGATAGTTTTCTATCATGATAGTTTTCTATCATGATAGTTTTCTATCACGATAGTTTTCTATCATGATAGTTTTCTATCATGATAGTTTTCTATTATTATAGCTTTCTATCATGATAGTTTTCTATCACGATAGTTTTCTATCATGATAGTTTTCTATCACGATAGTTTTCTATCATGATAGTCTTCTATCATGATAGTTTTTATCATGACAGTTTTCTATCACGATAGTTTTCTATCATGATAGTTTTCTATCATGATAGTTTTCTATCATGATAGTTTTCTATCATGTTATTTTTCTTTCATGATAGTTTTCTATCATGATAGTTTTCTATCTGCGTATCCAACCGCTTATCTACTTTGTATAAATTTGCGTAAGCCTGCGTATACCTGCGTATACCCACGTAGACCTGCTTATATCTACGCAGATCTGCGTATATTTGCGTAGATCTGCGCATATTTGCGTAATTTGGCGTATATCTGCATACATTTGCGTAGATCTGCGTATTACTATGTAGCCTGGCATCAATCTACGTACATCAGCGTAGCTCTGCGTACATTTGCGTTGACCTGCAGATATCTGCGTATGTCTGCGTAGATTTGCGTAGATCTGCGTGTATCTGTTTGTCGTATATCTGCGTACATCTGCGTTCATCTGCGTATATCTACATAGACCAGCGGTAATATGCGAATGTCCTCCGTATACCCGCGGTTATCTGCGTAGATCTGCTTAGACCTGCGTATACCTGCGTATAGCAGCGTAGATCTGCGTATATCTGCGAAGCTTTCTATCACGATAGTTTTCTATCATGATAGTTTTATATCATGATAGTTTTTTAAATTGATAGTTTTCTATCATGATAGTTTTCTATCATGATAATTCTCTATCATGATAGTTTTCTATCATTATAGTTTTCTATCTTGCAACATGCAACATATAACATGCAACATGCATGATAGTTTTCTAGTATATCTGCGTATATGTGCGCAGATCTGCGTATATCTGCGTGGCCAACCACTTATCTGCTTTCTGCTATACTGCGTATACCTGCATATATCTACGTAGAATGCATATAGTAGACTGCGTATAGCTGCGTATATTTACGTAGATCTGCGTATAGTTGCGTAAATCTGCGTATGCGTAAATTGACGTATATGTGCGTACATCTGCGTAGATCTGCATATTACTGCGTAGCCTGACAGTAATCTGCGTACATCAGCGTAGCTCTGCGTACATTTGCGTCGACCTGCGTATATCTGCGTATGTCTGCGTAGATTTGCGTAGATCTGCGTGTATCTGTTTGGCGTATATCTAAGTACATCTGCGTATATCTACATAGCCCAGCGTATATCTGCAAATGTCCTGCGTTTACCCACGGTTATCTGCGTAGATCTGCTTAGACCTGCGTACACCTACGTATATCAGCGTAGATAAGCGTGTATCTGCGAAGCTTTCTATCACGATAGTTTTCTATCATGATAGTTTTCTATCATGAAAGTTTGCTATCATGGCAGTTTTCTATCATGATAATTTATATCATGATAGTTTTCTATCATGATAGTTTTCTATCATGGTAGTTTTCTATCATGATAGTTTTCTATCATGACAGTTTTCTATCATGACGGTTTTCTATCATGATAGTTTTCTATCATGATAGTTTTCTATCATGATAGTTTTCTATCATGATAGTTTTCTATCATGATAGGTTTCTATCATGAAAGTTTTCTATCATGATAGTTTTATATCATGATAGCTTGCTATCACGATAGTTTTCTATCATGATAGTTTTCTATCACGAAAATTTTCTCTCATGATAGTTTTCTATCATGATAGTTTTCTATCATGAAAGTTTTCTATAAATATGCGTAAATATGCGTAAGCCTGCGTATACCTGCGTATACCCATGTAGACCTGCGTATATCTATGCAGATCTTAGTATATTTGCGTAGATCTGCGCATATTTGCGTAATTTGGCTTATATCTGCGTACATCTGCGTAGATCTGCGTATATCTACGTAGACCTGCGTATACCTGCGTATAGCAGCGTAGATCTGCGTATACCTGCGTATAGCAGCGTAGATCTGCGTATATCTGCGAAGCTTTCTATCACGATTGTTTTCTATCATGATAGTTTTCTATCACGATAGTTTTCTATCATGATAGTCTTCTATCATGATAGTTTTTATCATGATAGTTTTCTATCAAGATAGTTTTCTATCATGATAGTTTTCTATCATGATAGTTTTCTATCATGATAGTTTTCTATCATGATAGTTTTCTATCATGATAGTTTTCTATCATAATAGTTTTCTTTCATGATAGTTTTCTATCAAGATAGTTTTCTATCATGATAGTATTCTATCATGATAGTTTTCTATCATGATAATTTTCCATCATGATAGTTTTCTATCAAGATAGTTTTCTATCATGATAGTTTTCTATCATGATAGTTTTCTATCATGATAGTTTTCTATCACGATAGTTTTCTATCATGATAGTTTTCTATCATGATAGTTTTCTATTATGATAGCTTTCTATCATGATAGTTTTCTATCACGATAGTTTTCTATCATGATAGTCTTCTATCATGATAGTTTTTATCATGAAAGTTTTCTATCACGATAGTTTTCTATCATGATAGTTTTCTATCATGATAGTTTTCTATCATGATAGTTTTCTATCATGTTATTTTTCTATCATGATAGTTTTTTATCATGATAGTTTTCTATCTGGGTATCCAACCGCTTATCTACTTTGTATAAATTTGCGTAAGCCTGCGTATTCCTGCGTATACCCACGTAGACCTGCTTATATCTACGCAGATCTGCGTATATTTGCGTAGATCTGCGAATATTTGCGTAATTTGGCGTATATCTGCATACATTTGCGTAGATCTGCGTATTACTATGTAGCCTGGCATCAATCTACGTACATCAGCGTAGCTCTGCGTACATTTGCGTTGACCTGCAGATATCTGCGTATGTCTGCGTAGATTTGCGTAGATCTGCGTGTATCTGTTTGTCGTATATCTGCGTACATCTGCGTTCATCTGCGTATATCTACATAGACCAGCGGTAATATGCGAATGTCCTCCGTATACCTGCGGTTATCTGCGTAGATCTGCTTAGACCTGCGTATACCTGCGTATAGCAGCGTAGATCTGCGTATATCTGCGAAGCCTTCTATCACGATAGTTTTCTATCATGATAGTTTTATATCATGATAGTTTTTTAAATTGATAGTTTTCTATCATGATAGTTTTCTATTATGATAATTCTCTATCATGATAGTTTTCCATCATTATAGTTTTCTATCTTGCAACATGCAACATATAACATGCAACATGCATGATAGTTTTCTAGTATATCTGCGTATATGTGCGCAGATCTGCGTATATCTGCGTGGCCAACCACTTATCTGCTTTCTGCTATACTGCGTATACCTGCATATATCTACGTAGAATGCATATAGTAGACTGCGTATAGCTGCGTATATTTACGTAGATCTGCGTATAGTTGCGTAAATCTGCGTATGCGTAAATTGACGTATATGTGCGTACATCTGCGTAGATCTGCATATTACTGCGTAGCCTGGCAGTAATCTGCGTACATCAGCGTAGCTCTGCGTAAATTTGAGTCGACCTGCGTATATCTGCGTATGTCTGCGTAGATTTGCGTAGATCTGCGTGTATCTGTTTGGCGTATATCTGCGTACATCTGCGTATATCTACATAGCCCAGCGTATATCTGCAAATGTCCTGCGTTTACCCACGGTTATCTGCGTAGATCTGCTTAGACCTGCGTACACCTACGTATATCAGCGTAGATAAGCGTGTATCTGCGAAGCTTTCTATCACGATAGTTTTCTATCATGATAGTTTTCTATCATGAAAGTTTGCTATCATGGCAGTTTTCTATCATGATAATTTATATCATGATAGTTTTCTATCATGATAGTTTTCTATCATGGTAGTTTTCTATCATGATAGTTTTCTATCATGACAGTTTTCTATCATGACGGTTTTCTATCATGATAGTTTTCTATCATGATAGTTTTCTATCATGATAGTTTTCTATCATGATAGTTTTCTATCATGATAGGTTTCTATCATGAAAGTTTTCTATCATGATAGTTTTATATCATGATAGCTTGCTATCACGATAGTTTTCTATCATGATAGTTTTCTATCACGAAAATTTTCTCTCATGATAGTTTTCTATCATGATAGTTTTCTATCATGAAAGTTTTCTATAAATATGCGTAAATATGCGTAAGCCTGCGTATACCTGCGTACACCCATGTAGACCTGCGTATATCTATGCAGATCTTAGTATATTTGCGTAGATCTGCGCATATTTGCGTAATTTGGCTTATATCTGCGTACATCTGTGTAGTTCTGCGTATATCTACGTAGACCTGCGTATACCTGCGTATAGCAGCGTAGATCTGCGTATACCTGCGTATAGCAGCGTAGATCTGCGTATATCTGCGAAGCTTTCTATCACGATTGTTTTCTATCATGATAGTTTTCTATCACGATAGTTTTCTATCATGATAGTCTTCTATCATGATAGTTTTTATCATGATAGTTTTCTATCACGATAGTTTTCTATCATGATAGTTTTCTTTCATGATAGTTTTCTATCAAGATAGTTTTCTATCATGATAGTATTCTATCATGATAGTTTTCTATCATGATAATTTTCCATCATGATAGTTTTCTATCAAGATAGTTTTCTATCATGATAGTTTTCTATCATGATAGTTTTCTATCATGATAGTTTTCTATCACGATAGTTTTCTATCATGATAGTTTTCTATCATGATAGTTTTCTATTATGATAGCTTTCTATCATGATAGTTTTCTATCACGATAGTTTTCTATCATGATAGTTTTCTATCACGATAGTTTTCTATCATGATAGTCTTCTATCATGATAGTTTTTATCATGAAAGTTTTCTATCACGATAGTTTTCTATCATGATAGTTTTCTATCATGATAGTTTTCTATCATGATAGTATTCTATCATGTTATTTTTCTATCATGATAGTTTTCTATCATGATAGTTTTCTATCTGCGTATCCAACCGCTTATCTACTTTGTATAAATTTGCGTAAGCCTGCGTATACCTGCGTATACCCACGTAGACCTGCTTATATCTACGCAGATCTGCGTATATTTGCGTAGATCTGCGCATATTTGCGTAATTTGGCGTATATCTGCATACATTTGCGTAGATCTGCGTATTACTATGTAGCCTGGCATCAATCTACGTACATCAGCGTAGCTCTGCGTACATTTGCGTTGACCTGCGTATATCTGCGTATGTCTGCGTAGATTTGCGTAGATCTGCGTGTATCTGTTTGTCGTATATCTGCGTACATCTGCGTTCATCTGCGTATATCTACATAGACCAGCGGTAATATGCGAATGTCCTCCGTATACCCGCGGTTATCTGCGTAGATCTGCTTAGACCTGCGTACACCTACGAATATCAGCGTAGATATGCGTATATCTGCGAAGCTTTAACGATAATTTTCTATCACGATAGTTTTCTATCATGATAGTTTTCTATCACGATAGTTTTCTATCATGATAGTTTTCTATAATGATAGTTTTCTATCCCGATAGTTTTCTATCATGATAGTTTTCAATCGTAATAGTTTTCTATCACGACAGTTTTCTATCATGATAGTTTTCTATCACGATAGTTTTCTATCATTATAGTTTTCTATCATGATAGTTTTCAATCGTAATAGTTTTCTATCACGACAGTTTTCTATCATGATAGTTTTCTATCATGATAGTTTTCTATCATGATAGTTTTCTATCATGATAGTTTTCTTTCATGATAGTTTTCTATCGCGATAGTTTTCTATCATGATAGTTTTCTTTCATGATAGTTTTCTATCATGATAGTTTTTTATCACGATAGTTTTCTATCATGATAGTTTTCTATCATGATAGTTTTCTATCGCGATAGTTTTCTATCATGATAATTTTCTATCATGACAGTTTTTTATCATGATAGTTTTCTATCACGATAGTTTTCTATCATGATATTTTTCTATCAAGATAGTTTTCTATCATGATAGTTTTCTATTATGATAGTGCGTATACCCACGTAGACCTGCTTATATCTACCCAGATCTGCGTATATTTGCGTAGATCTGCGCATATTTGCGTAATTTTGCGTATATCTGCGTACATTTGCGTAGATCTGCGTATTACTGCGTAGCCTGGCAGTAATCTATGTACATCAGCGTAGCTCTGCACACATTCGCGTTGACCTGCGTATATCTGCGTATGTCTGCGTAGATTTGCGTAGATCTGCGTGTATCTGTTTGTCGTATATCTGCGTTCATCTGTGTACATCTGCATTCATCTGCGTATATCTACATAGACCAGCGTATATCTGCGAATGTCCTGCGTATACCCGCGGTTATCTCTGTAGATCTGCTTAGACCTGCGTATACCTGCGTAAAGCAGCGTAGATCTGCGTATATCTGCGAAGATTTCTATCACGATAGTTTTCAATCATGATAGTTTAATATCATGATAGTTTTTTAAATTGATTGTTTACTATCATGATAATTTTCTATCATGATAATTCTCTATCATGATAGTTTTCCATCATTATAGTTTTCTATCATGCAACGTGCAACATATAACATGCAACATGCATGATAGTTTTCTAGTATATCTGCGTATATGTGCGCAGATCTACGTATATCTGCGTGTCCAACCCCTTATCTGCTATCTGCTATCCTGCATATACCTGCATGTATCTACGTAGAATGCATATAGTAGACTGCGTTTAGCTGCGTATATTTATATAAATCGTATATTTGCGTAAATCTGCGTATGCGTAAATTGGCGTATATGTGATATGATAGTTTTCTATCATGAAAGTTTGCTATCATGACAGTTTTCTATCATGATAATTTATATCATGATAGTTTTCTATCATGATAGTTCTCTATCATGGTAGTTTTCTATCATGATAGTTTTCTATCATGACAGTTTTCTATGAAGATAGTTTTCAATCATGATAGTTTTCTGTCATAATAGTTTTCTATCATGACAGTTTTCTATAATGACGGTTTTCTATCATGATAGTTTTCTATCATGATAGTTTTCTATCATGATAATTTTCTATCACGATGGTTTTCTATCATGATAGGTTTCTATCATGAAAGTTTTCTATCATGATAGTTTTATATCATAATAGCTTGCTATCACGATAGTTTTCTATCACGAAAATTTTCTCTCAGGATTGCTTTCTATCATGATAGTTTTCTATCATGATAGTTTTCTATCATGATAGTTTTCTATCATGATAGTTTTCTATCATGATACTATCATGATAGTTTTCTATCATGATAGTTTTCTATAAATACGCGTAAATATGCGTAAGCCTGCGCATACCTGCGTATATCCACGTAGACCTGCGTATATTTGCGTAGACCTGCGCATATTTGCGTAATTTGGCGTATATCTGCGTAGATCTGCGTATATCTGCGTAGACCTGCGTATACCAGCGTATAGCAGCGTAGCCCAAGCAACACATTCTCCTCTTATAGATATCTTTCAGAATTCTTAAATAAAGAGCATTCAACACTGCAAGATAACTTAAAGATGTCTCTAAGACCTAAAAAGGCCCAAAGGGGCGGAGCCAATTGTATGAAGTGAAGAGTTCTAATTAATGTCTTTGTAAGTGCTTATAAAGAGGACTTCTTTTGTTGATGTATTGACGACGTATTCAAGATATTTTAAAGAGGTTTTCAATAGATCTAAAATATCCTCTTAAAAAGGTCTTTAAAATCTCTTTAAAAGTAAACGCGGAAGCGAGAAAAAAATTACTTTTTCTCTTTAACGCATGCATCATGGCAATAAATAATATTTTCTCTTTCACGCATGTAAACATTGAGTTGCATTTTAATGAAATGGAATGAAACTTAAGATGAGTGGTGAAAACATAAGGAATTGTTTTAATTTCATTTATAAGAAGCTCGGCCAAGTTAGTTATTTTAATATGACAGTCTTAACATATTTTGTGAAGCATATCTAGAATGTGTTTCGACATGCGCGATCATATTTACTTTAAAGTCATAGATGCTACCCCCCTTAAAATTCACGCGCTTACAAAAATAAAGATATTTACATTTTTTTTCATTTTCTTTCTAGACAAAAAACTTGTTACTGAAGTTAAAAAATGTTAATTGCATTTTGTTGGGTTATTATGTTATTTTAAGAGGTCTACACAAAATTATGAAACGAATCTGCGATTATTTAAGCCCAAATTGTCATTTATTATATTTTATACAAAATAGTATTAGAAATTGAAATCAATAAATATGGCGTGTAAGCGACAGGGTGCCTCTTATATATAAATAGTTACGCAATTATTTATTTTGTTTGTTTCTAAAGCTGCATTTTATTATTTACATAAGTCACAAACAAAAAATAGATAGAAAGTTGTCTGAGTGCTGGGACTCATGGTTAATACATATGTGTAAACATCAACGTTTGTTCTTACCTGCTGTCACGGCCAGCGCCTTAGCTCCAGTGGAAACCCGAAAATTTGCAGTTCAGAATTTTAGTACGGCGGATCGAGAAACAGAGTACACCAATTGATTAATATTACTTACTAGTGTCACGTCTGACGTTCTGGGTCTACTAGAATATTTTTAATTTGGCAGGTGTCAAAATGTGCCAAAACTGTTGATACGGCGGATCGAAAAGCGGAGTACACCAATCGATTTAGGAGGTGGATATTACCTAGTGTCACGCCTGACCTTTGGGGTCCACTAGAATACTTTTAGTTTGACAGGTGTCAAAATGTGCCAAAAGTTTTGGTACGGCGGAATCGAAAAACGGAGTACGCTAATCGATTTAGGAGGTGGATATTACCTAATGTCACGCCTGACGTTCTGGGTCCACTGGAACACTTTTAGTTTGACAGGTGTCAAAATGTCAAATCAGAATTCCGAGAATACGCGCTATGAAACGTGCTATACTCCGTAATGTTGCACAGAGGAAAGTCCACGTTTTGATTACACATCAAAATTAAAGCTATTTTCACCCTTCTGAGTTTCGCAAAATTTTCAGTTTTATTCACATATTATAAACGCTTTTTCTATTATATAAATCTGACCAAAAAGTTTTATAAAATGCGGCTTATAACAATAATGTAGCCATTTGGTCTCAAAATATAACCTATCATGCGTAGCAGATAGACAAACAAACCAAATAATATACAAATATCAATTAAACATTTAAATAAAAATATTTTAATTTTTTAAAGTTAATGACACCCTGTACAAAATATACATAAATAAATTAATATTTTTTCCAAATCTCAAAACGTTTTAAAAAGTTCTTAAAAAACTCTTAAAAACGTCTTGGATATAGTCACTCTTCCCCAGAGTCAAATCACGCTTAATTACTTCTAAATAAGACACCATTAAGTGGTCATTAATTACTTTTTAGGTCTTAAAAAAACGAAATGTCAAACCAGTATCAATGGCAACAACTGTGTTGAACAAGTGCATAGCAAGACTAAAGGAACTTTATAAACTGATCAGATTATGGTGCAGGAAATATGATTGAACTTAGGTTGCTTCCAAGAATAAATTAATGGCAGTTTTTTTCCATTTATCCCAACAGTTTCTTATATTCAACATTTTTAAAAGATATATGTAACTTCTTATAGTGAGATTTCATTTCGTTATACAGAAACATAACTTCAAGTTGACAGATAAGAAATCAGTGCAACAATGTTTTTATAGATATCTGGAAGTCCTCTTCAAGATGTCTTCGAGAGAGGACGCTAGTAAACTCTTAAAATACTCTTATTTTTAAGGAGTTAAAGAGGTTTTGAAGAAGTTTCATAAAGAGATATGGAAAAATAACTTCAAAAAGAGGTCTATAAGATGTCTTTGAGAGAGCAAGCTAGTAAACTCTTAAAATGCTCTTATTTTTAAGGAATTAAGAAGGTTTTGAAGAAGTTTCATAAAGAGATATGAAAAAATAACTTGAAAAAGATGTCTATAAGGTGTTTTTAAGATGTATTTATAAGTATTGGCTTTAAATTATCTTTTTAGGAGTTCATAAAGTGCTTATTAAGTACAATGGTATCTAGAAGACTGAACTAAGATTCCATTAAGAGCTGATAAATTTATTTCAAGAACTCTGCAAGAGTTTTTGTGTTGCTTGGGAGGTCTGCGTATATCTGCGAAGCTTTCTATCACGATAGTTTTCTATCATGATAGTTTTCTATCATGATAGTTTTCTATCAAGATAGTTTTCTATCCAGATAGTTTTCTATCATGATAGTTTTCTATCATGATAGTTTTCTATCATGATAGTTTTCTATCATGATAGTTTTCTATCATGATAGTCTTCTATCATGATAGTTTTCTATCATGATAGTTTTCTATCGCGATAGTTTTCTATCATGATAGTTTTCTATCATGATAGTTTTCTGTCATAATAGTTTTCTATCACGATAGTTTTCTATCATGATAGTTTTCTATCATGATAGTTTTCTATCATGATAGTTTTCTATCATGATAGTTTTCTATCAAGATAGTTTTCTATCCAGATAGTTTTCTATCATGATAGTTTTCTATCATGATAGTTTTCTATCACGATAGTTTTCTATCATGATAGTCTTCTATCATGATAGTTTTTATCATGAAAGTTTTCTATCACGATAGTTTTCTATCATGATAGTTTTCTATCATGATAGTTTTCTATCATGATAGTTTTCTATCATGTTATTTTTCTATCATGATAGTTTTTTATCATGATAGTTTTCTATCTGGGTATCCAACCGCTTATCTACTTTGTATAAATTTGCGTAAGCCTGCGTATTCCTGCGTATACCCACGTAGACCTGCTTATATCTACGCAGATCTGCGTATATTTGCGTAGATCTGCGAATATTTGCGTAATTTGGCGTATATCTGCATACATTTGCGTAGATCTGCGTATTACTATGTAGCCTGGCATCAATCTACGTACATCAGCGTAGCTCTGCGTACATTTGCGTTGACCTGCAGATATCTGCGTATGTCTGCGTAGATTTGCGTAGATCTGCGTGTATCTGTTTGTCGTATATCTGCGTACATCTGCGTTCATCTGCGTATATCTACATAGACCAGCGGTAATATGCGAATGTCCTCCGTATACCTGCGGTTATCTGCGTAGATCTGCTTAGACCTGCGTATACCTGCGTATAGCAGCGTAGATCTGCGTATATCTGCGAAGCCTTCTATCACGATAGTTTTCTATCATGATAGTTTTATATCATGATAGTTTTTTAAATTGATAGTTTTCTATCATGATAGTTTTCTATTATGATAATTCTCTATCATGATAGTTTTCCATCATTATAGTTTTCTATCTTGCAACATGCAACATATAACATGCAACATGCATGATAGTTTTCTAGTATATCTGCGTATATGTGCGCAGATCTGCGTATATCTGCGTGGCCAACCACTTATCTGCTTTCTGCTATACTGCGTATACCTGCATATATCTACGTAGAATGCATATAGTAGACTGCGTATAGCTGCGTATATTTACGTAGATCTGCGTATAGTTGCGTAAATCTGCGTATGCGTAAATTGACGTATATGTGCGTACATCTGCGTAGATCTGCATATTACTGCGTAGCCTGGCAGTAATCTGCGTACATCAGCGTAGCTCTGCGTAAATTTGAGTCGACCTGCGTATATCTGCGTATGTCTGCGTAGATTTGCGTAGATCTGCGTGTATCTGTTTGGCGTATATCTGCGTACATCTGCGTATATCTACATAGCCCAGCGTATATCTGCAAATGTCCTGCGTTTACCCACGGTTATCTGCGTAGATCTGCTTAGACCTGCGTACACCTACGTATATCAGCGTAGATAAGCGTGTATCTGCGAAGCTTTCTATCACGATAGTTTTCTATCATGATAGTTTTCTATCATGAAAGTTTGCTATCATGGCAGTTTTCTATCATGATAATTTATATCATGATAGTTTTCTATCATGATAGTTTTCTATCATGGTAGTTTTCTATCATGATAGTTTTCTATCATGACAGTTTTCTATCATGACGGTTTTCTATCATGATAGTTTTCTATCATGATAGTTTTCTATCATGATAGTTTTCTATCATGATAGTTTTCTATCATGATAGGTTTCTATCATGAAAGTTTTCTATCATGATAGTTTTATATCATGATAGCTTGCTATCACGATAGTTTTCTATCATGATAGTTTTCTATCACGAAAATTTTCTCTCATGATAGTTTTCTATCATGATAGTTTTCTATCATGAAAGTTTTCTATAAATATGCGTAAATATGCGTAAGCCTGCGTATACCTGCGTACACCCATGTAGACCTGCGTATATCTATGCAGATCTTAGTATATTTGCGTAGATCTGCGCATATTTGCGTAATTTGGCTTATATCTGCGTACATCTGTGTAGTTCTGCGTATATCTACGTAGACCTGCGTATACCTGCGTATAGCAGCGTAGATCTGCGTATACCTGCGTATAGCAGCGTAGATCTGCGTATATCTGCGAAGCTTTCTATCACGATTGTTTTCTATCATGATAGTTTTCTATCACGATAGTTTTCTATCATGATAGTCTTCTATCATGATAGTTTTTATCATGATAGTTTTCTATCACGATAGTTTTCTATCATGATAGTTTTCTTTCATGATAGTTTTCTATCAAGATAGTTTTCTATCATGATAGTATTCTATCATGATAGTTTTCTATCATGATAATTTTCCATCATGATAGTTTTCTATCAAGATAGTTTTCTATCATGATAGTTTTCTATCATGATAGTTTTCTATCATGATAGTTTTCTATCACGATAGTTTTCTATCATGATAGTTTTCTATCATGATAGTTTTCTATTATGATAGCTTTCTATCATGATAGTTTTCTATCACGATAGTTTTCTATCATGATAGTTTTCTATCACGATAGTTTTCTATCATGATAGTCTTCTATCATGATAGTTTTTATCATGAAAGTTTTCTATCACGATAGTTTTCTATCATGATAGTTTTCTATCATGATAGTTTTCTATCATGATAGTATTCTATCATGTTATTTTTCTATCATGATAGTTTTCTATCATGATAGTTTTCTATCTGCGTATCCAACCGCTTATCTACTTTGTATAAATTTGCGTAAGCCTGCGTATACCTGCGTATACCCACGTAGACCTGCTTATATCTACGCAGATCTGCGTATATTTGCGTAGATCTGCGCATATTTGCGTAATTTGGCGTATATCTGCATACATTTGCGTAGATCTGCGTATTACTATGTAGCCTGGCATCAATCTACGTACATCAGCGTAGCTCTGCGTACATTTGCGTTGACCTGCGTATATCTGCGTATGTCTGCGTAGATTTGCGTAGATCTGCGTGTATCTGTTTGTCGTATATCTGCGTACATCTGCGTTCATCTGCGTATATCTACATAGACCAGCGGTAATATGCGAATGTCCTCCGTATACCCGCGGTTATCTGCGTAGATCTGCTTAGACCTGCGTACACCTACGAATATCAGCGTAGATATGCGTATATCTGCGAAGCTTTAACGATAATTTTCTATCACGATAGTTTTCTATCATGATAGTTTTCTATCACGATAGTTTTCTATCATGATAGTTTTCTATAATGATAGTTTTCTATCCCGATAGTTTTCTATCATGATAGTTTTCAATCGTAATAGTTTTCTATCACGACAGTTTTCTATCATGATAGTTTTCTATCACGATAGTTTTCTATCATTATAGTTTTCTATCATGATAGTTTTCAATCGTAATAGTTTTCTATCACGACAGTTTTCTATCATGATAGTTTTCTATCATGATAGTTTTCTATCATGATAGTTTTCTATCATGATAGTTTTCTTTCATGATAGTTTTCTATCGCGATAGTTTTCTATCATGATAGTTTTCTTTCATGATAGTTTTCTATCATGATAGTTTTTTATCACGATAGTTTTCTATCATGATAGTTTTCTATCATGATAGTTTTCTATCGCGATAGTTTTCTATCATGATAATTTTCTATCATGACAGTTTTTTATCATGATAGTTTTCTATCACGATAGTTTTCTATCATGATATTTTTCTATCAAGATAGTTTTCTATCATGATAGTTTTCTATTATGATAGTGCGTATACCCACGTAGACCTGCTTATATCTACCCAGATCTGCGTATATTTGCGTAGATCTGCGCATATTTGCGTAATTTTGCGTATATCTGCGTACATTTGCGTAGATCTGCGTATTACTGCGTAGCCTGGCAGTAATCTATGTACATCAGCGTAGCTCTGCACACATTCGCGTTGACCTGCGTATATCTGCGTATGTCTGCGTAGATTTGCGTAGATCTGCGTGTATCTGTTTGTCGTATATCTGCGTTCATCTGTGTACATCTGCATTCATCTGCGTATATCTACATAGACCAGCGTATATCTGCGAATGTCCTGCGTATACCCGCGGTTATCTCTGTAGATCTGCTTAGACCTGCGTATACCTGCGTAAAGCAGCGTAGATCTGCGTATATCTGCGAAGATTTCTATCACGATAGTTTTCAATCATGATAGTTTAATATCATGATAGTTTTTTAAATTGATTGTTTACTATCATGATAATTTTCTATCATGATAATTCTCTATCATGATAGTTTTCCATCATTATAGTTTTCTATCATGCAACGTGCAACATATAACATGCAACATGCATGATAGTTTTCTAGTATATCTGCGTATATGTGCGCAGATCTACGTATATCTGCGTGTCCAACCCCTTATCTGCTATCTGCTATCCTGCATATACCTGCATGTATCTACGTAGAATGCATATAGTAGACTGCGTTTAGCTGCGTATATTTATATAAATCGTATATTTGCGTAAATCTGCGTATGCGTAAATTGGCGTATATGTGATATGATAGTTTTCTATCATGAAAGTTTGCTATCATGACAGTTTTCTATCATGATAATTTATATCATGATAGTTTTCTATCATGATAGTTCTCTATCATGGTAGTTTTCTATCATGATAGTTTTCTATCATGACAGTTTTCTATGAAGATAGTTTTCAATCATGATAGTTTTCTGTCATAATAGTTTTCTATCATGACAGTTTTCTATAATGACGGTTTTCTATCATGATAGTTTTCTATCATGATAGTTTTCTATCATGATAATTTTCTATCACGATGGTTTTCTATCATGATAGGTTTCTATCATGAAAGTTTTCTATCATGATAGTTTTATATCATAATAGCTTGCTATCACGATAGTTTTCTATCACGAAAATTTTCTCTCAGGATTGCTTTCTATCATGATAGTTTTCTATCATGATAGTTTTCTATCATGATAGTTTTCTATCATGATAGTTTTCTATCATGATACTATCATGATAGTTTTCTATCATGATAGTTTTCTATAAATACGCGTAAATATGCGTAAGCCTGCGCATACCTGCGTATATCCACGTAGACCTGCGTATATTTGCGTAGACCTGCGCATATTTGCGTAATTTGGCGTATATCTGCGTAGATCTGCGTATATCTGCGTAGACCTGCGTATACCAGCGTATAGCAGCGTAGCCCAAGCAACACATTCTCCTCTTATAGATATCTTTCAGAATTCTTAAATAAAGAGCATTCAACACTGCAAGATAACTTAAAGATGTCTCTAAGACCTAAAAAGGCCCAAAGGGGCGGAGCCAATTGTATGAAGTGAAGAGTTCTAATTAATGTCTTTGTAAGTGCTTATAAAGAGGACTTCTTTTGTTGATGTATTGACGACGTATTCAAGATATTTTAAAGAGGTTTTCAATAGATCTAAAATATCCTCTTAAAAAGGTCTTTAAAATCTCTTTAAAAGTAAACGCGGAAGCGAGAAAAAAATTACTTTTTCTCTTTAACGCATGCATCATGGCAATAAATAATATTTTCTCTTTCACGCATGTAAACATTGAGTTGCATTTTAATGAAATGGAATGAAACTTAAGATGAGTGGTGAAAACATAAGGAATTGTTTTAATTTCATTTATAAGAAGCTCGGCCAAGTTAGTTATTTTAATATGACAGTCTTAACATATTTTGTGAAGCATATCTAGAATGTGTTTCGACATGCGCGATCATATTTACTTTAAAGTCATAGATGCTACCCCCCTTAAAATTCACGCGCTTACAAAAATAAAGATATTTACATTTTTTTTCATTTTCTTTCTAGACAAAAAACTTGTTACTGAAGTTAAAAAATGTTAATTGCATTTTGTTGGGTTATTATGTTATTTTAAGAGGTCTACACAAAATTATGAAACGAATCTGCGATTATTTAAGCCCAAATTGTCATTTATTATATTTTATACAAAATAGTATTAGAAATTGAAATCAATAAATATGGCGTGTAAGCGACAGGGTGCCTCTTATATATAAATAGTTACGCAATTATTTATTTTGTTTGTTTCTAAAGCTGCATTTTATTATTTACATAAGTCACAAACAAAAAATAGATAGAAAGTTGTCTGAGTGCTGGGACTCATGGTTAATACATATGTGTAAACATCAACGTTTGTTCTTACCTGCTGTCACGGCCAGCGCCTTAGCTCCAGTGGAAACCCGAAAATTTGCAGTTCAGAATTTTAGTACGGCGGATCGAGAAACAGAGTACACCAATTGATTAATATTACTTACTAGTGTCACGTCTGACGTTCTGGGTCTACTAGAATATTTTTAATTTGGCAGGTGTCAAAATGTGCCAAAACTGTTGATACGGCGGATCGAAAAGCGGAGTACACCAATCGATTTAGGAGGTGGATATTACCTAGTGTCACGCCTGACCTTTGGGGTCCACTAGAATACTTTTAGTTTGACAGGTGTCAAAATGTGCCAAAAGTTTTGGTACGGCGGAATCGAAAAACGGAGTACGCTAATCGATTTAGGAGGTGGATATTACCTAATGTCACGCCTGACGTTCTGGGTCCACTGGAACACTTTTAGTTTGACAGGTGTCAAAATGTCAAATCAGAATTCCGAGAATACGCGCTATGAAACGTGCTATACTCCGTAATGTTGCACAGAGGAAAGTCCACGTTTTGATTACACATCAAAATTAAAGCTATTTTCACCCTTCTGAGTTTCGCAAAATTTTCAGTTTTATTCACATATTATAAACGCTTTTTCTATTATATAAATCTGACCAAAAAGTTTTATAAAATGCGGCTTATAACAATAATGTAGCCATTTGGTCTCAAAATATAACCTATCATGCGTAGCAGATAGACAAACAAACCAAATAATATACAAATATCAATTAAACATTTAAATAAAAATATTTTAATTTTTTAAAGTTAATGACACCCTGTACAAAATATACATAAATAAATTAATATTTTTTCCAAATCTCAAAACGTTTTAAAAAGTTCTTAAAAAACTCTTAAAAACGTCTTGGATATAGTCACTCTTCCCCAGAGTCAAATCACGCTTAATTACTTCTAAATAAGACACCATTAAGTGGTCATTAATTACTTTTTAGGTCTTAAAAAAACGAAATGTCAAACCAGTATCAATGGCAACAACTGTGTTGAACAAGTGCATAGCAAGACTAAAGGAACCTCTGTATACGTTATAGTGAAATTCTAATTTTTGCGGATGACATGAAAATTTTCAAAAGCGTCAAATCTGAGAGTGATCGGTTACTTTTGCAAGAAGATATAAACAGTTTTATTATTTGGTGTAATAAAAACGGTTTAAATCTCAACCCTATTAAATGTCAGGCGATGATTTTTTCTAAAAAAAAAGTTCCTAGTTCATTTGATTATAAAATATCGCAGCACACATTGCGTCGTGTTGATAGTTTCAAAGACCTAGGGGTTCATTTTACTTTTAATCTTGATTTTACGAAGCATATCAATTTAATCGTCAACAAGGCAAACTCTATGTTAGGGTTTGTTAAACGATGGTCTAAGGAATTTAAGGATCCTTATGTTACCCTTGCTCTCTACAACAGCCTTGTTCGCCCTCATCTTGAATACGCATCACAGGTATGGACTCCTTTTTACGATGTCCATAAGAATAGACTAGAAGCAGTACAGCGTAATTTTATACGTTTTGCCTTGAAAGGTCTACCGTGGTCCGATCCTTATAATCTTCCTCCTTACGAACACCGGATTAAGCTTCTTCAGATTCAAACTTTGGCACAAAGGAGAATTAATAATGATATTGTATTTATTCATCAACTTTTAACGGGCGTTATTGATGCACCTGATTTATTATCTTGTACTAGCCTTAACTACCGAGGGGGAGGTCACAACACTCGTAGTCTAGAACTAATGCATATATCTCAACACCGTACCAATTATGGAATGCATGAGCCTTTTACCCGCATGTGCAACATTCTGAATTTGAATTCAAATATTTTTGATTTTAATATAAGTAAGAATAGTCTCAAAGCTACATTGAAGACCAGTGTACCACGCTCTTAAATGTTTATAACTGTTATTTTTTTCAATGTCATTGTATTTGTTATTTTATAATTATTGTTTTTGATTTTATTTTGTAAAGTGTATGTCTTAAGTAGTTTGTTGCTTACTAACTACTAACACTACACTAAGTGATGAGCCTGATAAGCACTTAATTTGTGTTTGGCAATTCTTTGGTCGCAAGATGTCGCTTGTACTAAGCTCTCTTCGACAAAGATCTGATAGTGTAAAAAAAAAATAAACTGATCAGATTATGGTGCAGGAAATATGATTGAACTTAGGTTGCTTCCAAGAATAAATTAATGGCAGTTTTTTTCCATTTATCCCAACAGTTTCTTATATTCAACATTTTTAAAAGATATATGTAACTTCTTATAGTGAGATTTCATTTCGTTATACAGAAACATAACTTCAAGTTGACAGATAAGAAATCAGTGCAACAATGTTTTTATAGATATCTGGAAGTCCTCTTCAAGATGTCTTCGAGAGAGGACGCTAGTAAACTCTTAAAATACTCTTATTTTTAAGGAGTTAAAGAGGTTTTGAAGAAGTTTCATAAAGAGATATGGAAAAATAACTTCAAAAAGAGGTCTATAAGATGTCTTTGAGAGAGCAAGCTAGTAAACTCTTAAAATGCTCTTATTTTTAAGGAATTAAGAAGGTTTTGAAGAAGTTTCATAAAGAGATATGAAAAAATAACTTGAAAAAGATGTCTATAAGGTGTTTTTAAGATGTATTTATAAGTATTGGCTTTAAATTATCTTTTTAGGAGTTCATAAAGTGCTTATTAAGTACAATGGTATCTAGAAGACTGAACTAAGATTCCATTAAGAGCTGATAAATTTATTTCAAGAACTCTGCAAGAGTTTTTGTGTTGCTTGGGAGGTCTGCGTATATCTGCGAAGCTTTCTATCACGATAGTTTTCTATCATGATAGTTTTCTATCATGATAGTTTTCTATCAAGATAGTTTTCTATCCAGATAGTTTTCTATCATGATAGTTTTCTATCATGATAGTTTTCTATCATGATAGTTTTCTATCATGATAGTTTTCTATCATGATAGTCTTCTATCATGATAGTTTTCTATCATGATAGTTTTCTATCGCGATAGTTTTCTATCATGATAGTTTTCTATCATGATAGTTTTCTGTCATAATAGTTTTCTATCACGATAGTTTTCTATCATGATAGTTTTCTATCATGATAGTTTTCTATCATGATAGTTTTCTATCATGATAATTTTCTATCACGATAGTTTTCTATCATAATAGTTTTCTATCACGATAGTTTTCTATCATGATAGTTTTCTATCATGATAGTTTTTTTTCATGATAGTTTTCTATCACGATAGTTTTCTATCATGATAGTTTTCTATCATGATAGTTTTCTTCGCAGGCGTAAGCCTGCGTATACCTGCGCATACCCACGTAGAACTGCTTATATCTACGCAGATCTGCGTATATTTGCGTAGATCTGCGCATATTTGCGTAATTTGGCGTATATCTGCGTACATTTGCGTAGATCTGCGTATTACTACGTAGCCTGGCAGTAATCTACGTACATCAGCGTTGCTCTGCGTAAGCCTGCGTATACCTGCGTATACCCACGTAGACCTGCTTATATCTACGCAGATCTGCGTATATTTGCATAGATCTGCGCATATTTGCGTAATTTTTCGTATATCTGCGTACATTTGCGAAGATCTGCGTTATATTGCGTAGTCTGGCAGTATTCTACGTACATCAGCGTAGCTCTGCGTACATTTGCGTTGACCTGCGTATATCTGCGTATGTCTGCGTATATTTGCGTAGATCTGCGTGTATCTGTTTGTCGTATATCTGCGTACATCTGCGTACATCTGCGTTCATCTGCGTATATCTACATAGACCAGCGTATACCTGCGAATGTCCTGCGTATACCCGCGGTTATCTGCGTAGATCTGCTTAGACCTGCGTATACCTGCGTATAGCAGCGTAGATCTGCGTATATCTGCGAAGCTTTCTATCACGATAGTTTTCTATAATGATAGTTTTATATCATGATAGTTTTTTTAAATTGATAGTTTTCTATCATTATAGTTTTCTATCATGATAATTCTCTATCATGATAGTTTTCCATCATTATAGTTTTCTATCATGCATCATGCAACATATAACATGCAACATGCATGATAGTTTTCTAGTATATCTGCGTATATGTGCGCAGATCTGCGTATATCTGCGTGTCCAACCGCTTATCTGCTATCTGTTATCCTGCGTATACCTGCATATACTACGTACAATGCGTATAGTAGACTGCGTATAGCTGCGTATATTTACGTAGATCTGCGTATATTTTCGTAAATCTGCGTATGCGTAAATTGGCGTATATGTGCGTACATCTGCGTAGATCTGCATATTACTGCGTAGCCTGGCAGTAATCTGCGTACATCAGCGTAGCTCTGCGTACATTTGCGTCGACCTGCGTATATCTGCGTATGTCTGCGTAGATTTGCGTAGATCTGCGTGTATCTGTTTGGCGTATATCTGCGTACATCTGCGTACATCTGGGTAAATCTACATAGACCAGCGTATATCTGCAAATGTCCTGCGTATACCCGCAGTTATCTGCGTAGATCTACTTAGACCTGCGTACACCTACGTATATCAGCGTAAATATGCGTATAACTGCGAAGCTTTCTTTCACGATAGTTTTCTATCATGATAGTTTTCTATCATGAAACTTTGCTATCATGACAGTTTTCTATCATGATAATTTATATCATGATTGTTTTCTATCATGATAGATTTCTATCATGGTAGTTTTCTATCATGATAGTTTTCTATCATGACAGTTTTCTATCATGATAGTTTTCTATCGTGGTAGTTTTCTATCATGATAGTTTTCTATCATGACAGTTTTCTATCATGATAGTTTTCTATCAAGATAGATTTCTATCATGATAGTTTTCTATCATGATAGTTTTCTATCATGATAGCTTTCTATCATGATAGTTTTTTTATCATGATAAATTTCTATCACGATAGTTTTGTATCATGATAGTTTTCTATCATGATAGTTTTCTATCATGATAGTTTTCTATCATGATATTTTTCTATCATGATAGTTTTCTATCATGATAGTTATCTATCTGCGTATATCTGCGTATCCAACCGCTTATCTACCTTGTATAAATTTGCGTAAGCCTGCGTATACCTGCGTATACCCACGTAGACCTGCTTATATCTACGCAGATCTGCGTATATTTGCGTAGATCTGCGCATATTTGCGTAATTTGGCATATATCTGCGTACATTTGCGTAGACCTGCGTATTACTGCGTAGTCTGGCAGTAATCTACGTACATCAGCGTAGCTCTGCGTACATTTGCGTTGACCTGCGTATATCTGCGTATGTCTGCGTAGATTTGCGTAGGTCTGCGTGTATCTGTTTGTCGTATATCTGCGTACATCTGCGTACATCTGCGTTCATCTGCGTATATCTATATAGACCAGCGAATATCTGCGAATATCCTGCGTATACCCGCGGTTATCTGCGTAGATCTGCTTAGACCTGCGTATACCTGCGTATAGCAGCGTAGATCTGCGTATATCTGCGAAGCTTTCTATCACGATAGTTTTCTATCATAATAGTTTTCTATCATGATAGTTTTTTTATCATGATAGTTTTCTATCACGATAGTTTTCTATCATGATAGTTTTCTATCATGATAGTTTTCTATCGCGATAATTTTCCATCATGATAGTTTTCTATCATGATAGTTTTCTGTCATGATAGTTTTCTATCACGATAGTTTTCTATCATGATAGTTTTCTATCATGATAGTTTTCTATCATGATAGTTCTCTATCATGATAGTTTTCTATCACGATAGTTGTCTATCATGATAGTATTCTATCACGATAGTTTTCTATCATGATAACTTTCTATCATGATAGTTTTTTATCATGATAGTTTTCTATCACGATAGTTTTCTATCATGATAGTTTTCTTTCATGATAGTTTTTATCATGATAGTTTTCTATCACGATAGTTTTCTATCATGATAGTCTTCTATCATGATAGTTTTTATCATGATATTTTTCTATCACGATAGTTTTCTATCATGATAGTTTTCTATCATGATAGTTTTCTATCGCGATAGTTTTCCATCATGATAGTTTTCTATCATGATAGTTTTCTGTCATGATAGTTTTCTATCACGATAGTTTTCTATCATGATAGTTTTCTATCATGATAGTTTTCTATCATGATAGTTTTCTATCATGATAGTTTTCTATCACGATAGTTGTCTATCATGATAGTTTTCTATCACGATAGTTTTCTATCATGATAGTTTTCTATCATGATAGTTTTTTATCATGATAGTTTTCTATCACGATAGTTTTCTATCATGATAGTTTTCTATCATGATAGTTTTCTATCTGCGTATATCTGCGTATCCAACCGCTTATCTACTTTGTATAAATTTGCGTAAGCCTTCGTATACCTGCGTATACCCACGTAGACCTGCTTATATCTACGCAGATCTGCGTATATTTGGCGTATATCTGCGTACATTTGCGTAGATCTGCGTATTACTGCGTAGCCTGGCAGTAATCTACGTACATCAGCGTAGCTCTGCGTACATTTGCGTTGACCTGTGTATATCTGCGTATGTCTACGTAGATTTGCGTAGATCTGCGTGTATCTGTTTGGCGTATATTTGCGTAAATCTGCGTACATCGGCGTATATCTACATAGACCAGCGTATATCTGCGAATGTCCTGCGTATACCCGCGGTTATCTGCGTAGATCTGCTTAGACCTGCGTACACCTACAAATATCAGCGTAGATATGCGTATATCTGCGAAGCTTTCTATCACGATAGTTTTCTATCATGATAGTTTTCTATCATGAAAGTTTGCTATCATGACAGTTTTCTATCATGATAATTTATATCATGATAGTTTTTTATCATGGTAGTTTTCTATCATGATAGTTTTCTATCATGACAGTTTTCTATCATGATAGTTTTCTATCACGATAGTTTTCTATCATGATAGTTTTCTATCATGATATTTTTCTATCATGATAGTTTTCTATCATGATATTTTTCTATCATGATAGTTTTCTATCATGATAGTTTTCTATCACGATAGTTTTCTATGATGATAGTTTTCTATCACGATAGTTTTCTATCATGATAGTTTTCTATCATGATAGTTTCTTATCATGATAGTTTTCTATCACGATAGTTTTCTATCATGATAGTTTTCTATCATGATAGTTTTCTATCATGATAGTTTTCTATCATGATAGTTTTCTATCATGATAGCTTTCTATCATGGTAGTTTTCTATCATGATAGTTTTCTATCATGATAGTTTTCTATCATGATAGTTTTCTATCATGATAGTTTTCTATCAAGATAGTTTTCTATCATGATAGTTTTCTATCATGATAGTTTTCTATCATAATAGTTTTATATCATGATAGTTTTTTATCATGATAGTTTTCTATCACGAAAGTTTTCTATCATGATAGTTTTCTATCACGATGGTTTTCTATCATAATAGTTTTCTATCATGATAGTTTTCTATCAAGATAGTTTTCTATCATGATAGTTTTCTATCGCGATAGTTTTCTATCATGATAGTTTTCTATCATGATAGTTTTCTATCACGATAGTTTTCTATGATGATAGTTGTCTATCACGATGGTTTTCTATCATTATAGTTTTCTATCATGATAGTTTTCTATCACGATAGTTTTCTATCATGATAGTTTTCTATCAATATAGTTTTCTATCATGAAAGTTTTCTATCACGATAGTTTTCTATCATGATAGTTTTCTGTTATGATAGTTTTCTATCATGATAGTTTTCTATCGCTATAGTTTTCTATCATGATAGTTTTCTATCATGATAGTTATCTATCTGCGTATATCTGCGTATCCAACCGCTTATCGACTTTGTATAAATTTGCGTAAGCCTGCGTATACCTGCGTATACCCACGTAGACCTGCTTATATCTACGCAGATCTGCGTATATTTGCGTAGATCTGCGCATATTTGCGTAATTTGGCGTATATCTGCGTACATTTGCGTAGATCTGCGTATTACTGCGTAGGCTGGCAGTAATCTACGTACATCAGCGTAGCTCTGCGTACATTTGCGTTGACGTGCGTATATCTGCGTATGTCTGCGTAGATTTGCGTAGATCTGCGTGTATCTGTTTGTCGTATATCTGCGTACATCTTCGTACATCTGCGTTCATCTGCGTATATCTACATAGACCAGCGTATATCTGCGAATGTCCTGCGTATACCCGCGGTTATCTGCGTAGATCTGCTGCGTATATCTGCGTATAGCAGCGTAGATCTGCGTATATCTGCGTAGCTTTCTATCACGATAGTTTTCTATCATGATAGTTTTATATCATGATTGTTTTTTAAATTGATAGTTTTCTATCATGATAGTTTTCTATCATGATAATTCTCTATCATGAAAGTTTTCCATCATTATATTTTTCTATCATGCAACATGCAACATATAACATGCAACATGCATGATAGTTTTCTAGTATATCTGCGTATATGTGCGCAGATCTGCGTATATCTGCGTGTCCAACCGCTTATCTGCTATCTGCTATCCTGCGTATACCTGCATATGTCTACGTAGAATGCATATAGTAGACTGCGTATAGCTGCGTATATATACGTAGATCTGCGTATATTTGCGTAAATCTGCGTATGCGAAAAATGGCATATATGTGCGTACATCTGCGTAGATCTGCATATTGCTGCGTAGCCTGGTAGTAATCTGCGTACATAAGCGTAGCTCTGCGTACACTTGCGTCGACCTGCCTATATCTGCGTATGTCTGCGTAGATTTGCGTAGATCTGCGTGTATCTATTTGGCGTATATCTGCGTACATCTGCGTATATCTACATAGACCAGCGTATATCTGCGAATGTCCTGCGCATACCCGCGGTTATCTGGGTAGATCTGCTTAGACCTGCGTACACATACGTATATCAGCGTAGATATGCGTATATCTGCGAGGCTTTCTATCACGATAGTTTTCTATCATGCTAGTTTTCTATCATGAAAGTTTGATATCATGACAGTTTTCTATCATGATAATTTATATCATGATAGTTTTCTATCATGATAGTTTTCTATCGCGATAGTTTTCTATCATGATATTTTTCTATCATGATAGTTTTCTATCATGATAGTTTTCTATCATGATAGTTTTCTATCATGATAGTTTTCTATCATGATAGTTTTCTATCATGATAGTTTTCTATCATCATAGTTTCCTATCATGATAGTTTTCTATCATGATAGTTTTCTATCATGATAGTTTTCTATCACGATAGTTTTCTATCATGATAGTTTTCTATCATGATAGTTTTCTATCATGATAGTTTTCTATCATGATAGTTTTTCTATCACGATAGTTTTCTATCGCGATAGTTTTCTATCATGATAGTTTTCTATCATGATAGTTTTCTATCATGATAGTTTTCTATCACGATAGTTTTTTATCACGATAGTTGTCTATCATGATAGTTTTCTATCATGATAGTTTTCTATCATGATAGTTTTCTATCACGATAGTTTTCTATCATGATAGTTTTCTATTACAATAGTTTTATATCATGATAGTTTTCTATCATGATACTTTTTTATCATGATAGTTTTCCATCACGATAGTTTTCTATCATGATAGTTTTCTATCATGATAGTTTTCTATCATGATAGTTTTCTATCATGATAGTTTTCTTTCACGATATTTTTCTTTCATGATAGTTTTCTATCATAATAGTTTTCTATCATGATAGTTTTCTATCATGATAGCTTTCTATCATGGTAGTTTTCTATCATGATAGTTTTCTATCATCTAGTTTTCTACCATCTAGATAGAAAATTATCATGATAGAAAACTATCATGATAGAAAACTATCATGATAGAAAACTATCGCGATAGAAAACTATCATGATAGAAAACTATCATGATAGAAAACTATCATGATAGAAAACTATCGTGATAGAAAACTATCATCATAATAGTTTTCTATCATGATAGTTTTCTATCATGATAGTTTTCTATAAATATGCGTAAATATACGTAAGCCTGCGTATACCTGCGTATTCCCACGTAGATCTATGCAGATCTGCGTATATTTGCGTAGAGCTGCGCATATTTGCAAAATTTGGCGTATATCTGCGTACATCTGCGTAGATCTGAGAATATCTGCGTAGACATGCGTATACCTGCGTATAGCAGCGTAGATCTGCGTATATCTGCGAAGCTTTCTATTACGACAGTTTTCTATCATGATAGTTTTATATCATAATAGTTTTTTAAATTGATAGTTTTCTATCATGATAGTTTTCTATCATGATAGTTTTCTATCATGATAGTTTTCTATCATGATAGTTTTCTATCATGATAGTTTTCTATCATGATAGTTTTCTATCATGTTAGTCTTCTATCATGATAGTTTTCTATCATGATAGTTTTTATCAAGATAGTTTTCTATCATGATAGTTTTCTATCATAATAGTTTTCTATCATGATAGTTTTCTATCATGATAGTTTTCTATCATGATAGTTTTCTATCATGATAGTTTTCTATCATGATAGTTTTCTATCGCGATAGTTTTCTATCATGATAGTATTCTATCATGATAGTTTTCTATCATGATAGTTTTCTATTACGATAGTTTTCTATCATGATGAATTTCTATCATGATATTTTTCTATCATGATAGTTTTCTATCACGATAGTTTTCTATCATGATAGTTTTCTATCATGATAGTTTTTTTTCATGATAGTTTTCTATCACGAAAGTTTTCTATCATGATAGTTTTCTATCATGATAGTTTTCTATCATGATAGTTTTCTATCATGATATTTTTCTATCATGATAGTTTTCTATCTGCGTATATCTGCGTATCCAACCGCTTATCTACTTTGTATAAATTTGCGTTAGCCTGCGTAAACCTGCGTATACCCACGTAGACCTGCGTATATCTATGCAGATCTGCGTATATTTGCGTAGATCTGCGCATATTTGCGTAATTTGGCGTATATCTGCGTACATCTGCGTAGATCTGCGTATATCTGCGTAGAACTGCGTATACCTGCGTATAGCAGCGTAGATCTGCGTATATCTGCGAAGCTTTCTATCACGATAGTTTTCTATCATGATAGTTTTATATCATGATAGTTTTTTAAATTGATAGTTTTCTATCATGATAGTTTTCTATCATGATAGTTTTCTATCATGATAGTTTTCTATCATGATAGTTTTCTATCATGATTGTTTTCTATCATGATAGTTTTCTATCATGATAGTTTTCTATCAAGATAGTTTTCTATCATGATAGTTTTCTATCATGATAGTTTTCTATAATGATATTTTTCTATCACGATAGTTTTCTATCATGATAGTTTTCTATCATGATAGTTTTCTATCATGATAGTTTTCTATCATGATAGTTTTCTATCATGATAGTTTTCTATCGCGATAGTTTTCTATCATGATAGTTTTCTATCATGATAGTTTTCTTTAATGATATTTTTCTATCACGATAGTTTTCTATCATGATAGTTTTCTATCATGATAGTTTTCTATCATGATAGTTTTCTATCACGATAGTTTTCTATCATGATAGTTTTCTATCACGATAGTTTTCTATCATGATAGTTTTCTATCATGATAGTTTTCTTTCATGATAGTTTTCTATCATGATAGTTTTCTATCATGATATTTTACTATGATGATAGTTTTCTATCATGATAGTTTTCTATCACGATAGTTTTCTATGATGATAGTTTTCTATCACGATAGTTTTCTATCATGATAGTTTTCTATCATGATAGTTTTTTATCATGATAGTTTTCTATCACGATAGTTTTCTATCATGATAGTTTTCTATCATGATAGTTTTCTATCATGATAGTTTTCTATCATGATATTTTTCTATCATTATAGTTTTCTATCATGATATTTTTCTATCATGATGGTTTTCTATCATGATAGTTTTCTATCACGATAGTTTTCTATGATGATAGTTTTCTATCATGATAGTTTTCTATCATGATAGTTTTCTATCATGATAGTTTTTTATCATGATAGTTTTCTATCACGATAGTTTTCTATCATGATAGTTTTCTATCACGATAGTTTTCTATCATGATAGTTTTCTTTCATGATATTTTTCTTTCATGATAGTTTTCTATCATAATAGTTTTCTATCATGATAGTTTTCTATCATGATAGCTTTCTATCATGGTAGTTTTCTATCATGATAGTTTTCTATCATGATAGTTTTCTATCATGATAGTTTTCTATCATGATAGTTTTCTATCAAGATAGTTTTCTATCATGATAGTTTTCTATCATGATAGTTTTCTATCATAATAGTTTTCTATCATGATAGTTTTTTATCATGATAGTTTTCTATCACGAAAGTTTTCTATCATGATAGTTTTCTATCACGATGGTTTTCTATCATGATAGTTTTCTATCATGATAGTTTTCTATCAAGATAGTTTTCTATCATGATAGTTTTCTATCGCGATAGTTTTCTATCATGATAGTTTTCTATCATGATAGTTTCCTATCACGATAGTTTTCCATGATGATAGTTTTCTATCACGATGGTTTTCTATCATTATAGTTTTCTATCATGATAGTTTTTTATCACGATAGTTTTCTATCATGATAGTTTTCTATCAAGATAGTTTTCTATCATGAAAGTTTTTTATCACGATAGTTTTCTATCATGATAGTTTTCTCTTATGATAGTTTTCTATCATGATAGTTTTCTATCGCGATAGTTTTCTATCATGATAGTTTTCTATCATGATAGTTTTCTATCATGATAGTTTTCTATCACGATAGTTTTCTATCATGATAGTTTTCTATCATGATAGTTTTCTATCATGATAGTTTTCTATCATGATTGTTTTGTATCATGATAGTTTTCTATCATGATAGTTTTCTATCAAGATAGTTTTCTATCATGATAGTTTTCTATCATGATTGTTTTCTATCATGATAGTTTTCTATCATGATAATTTTCTATCACGATGGTTCTCTATCATGATAGGTTTCTATCATGAAAGTTTTCTATCATGATAGTTTTATATCATGATAGCTTACTATCACGATAGTTTTCTATCATGATAGTTTTCAATCATGATAGTTTACTATCTTGATAGTTTTCTATAAATATGCGTTAATATGCGTAAGCCTGCGTATACCTGCGTATACCCACGTAGACCTGCGTATATCTATGCAGATCTGCGTATATTTGCGTAGATCTGCACATATTTGCGTAATTTGGCGTATATCTGCGTACATTTGCGTAGATCTGCGTATTACTGCGTAGGATGGCAGTAATCTACGTACATCAGCGTAGCTCTGCGTACATTTGCGTTGACGTGCGTATATCTGCGTATGTCTGCGTAGATTTGCGTAGATCTGCGTGTGTCTGTTTGTCGTATATCTGCGTACATCTACGTACATCTGCGTTCATCTGCGTATATCTACATAGACCAGCGTATATCTGCGAATGTCCTGCGTATACCCGCGGTTATCTGCGTAGATCTGCTTAGACCTGCGTATACCTGCGTATAGCAGCGTAGATCTGCGTATATCTGCGTAGCTTTCTATCACGATAGTTTTCTATCATGATGGTTTTATATCATGATAGTTTTTAAAATTGATAGGTTTCTATCATGATAATTCTCTATCATGAAAGTTTTCCATCATTATAGTTTTCTATCATGCAACATGCAACATATAACATGCAACATGCATGATAGTTTTCTAGTATATCTGCGTATATGTGCGCAGATCTGCGTATATCTGCGTGTCCAACCGCTTATCTGCTATCTGCTATCCTGCGTATACCTGCATATATCTACGTAGAATGCATATAGTAGACTGCGTATAGCTGCGTATATATACGTAGATCTGCGTATATTTGCGTAAATCTGCGTATGCGAAAAATGGCATATATGTGCGTACATCTGCGTAGATCTGCATATTGCTGCGTAGCCTGGCAATCTGCGTACATCAGCGTAGCTCTGCGTACATTTGCGTAAACCTGCCTATATCTGCGTATGTCTGCGTAGATTTGCGTAGATCTGGGTGTATCTATTTGGCGTATATCTGCGTACATCTGCGTATATCTACATAGACCAGCGTTAATCTGCGAATGTCCTGCGTATACCCGCGGTTATCTGGGTAGATCTGCTTAGACCTGCGTACACATACGTATATCAGCGTAGATATGCGTATATCTGCGAGGCTTTCTATCACGATAGTTTTCTATCATGATAGTTTTCTATCATGAAAGTTTGATATCATGACAGTTTTCTATCATGATAATTTATATCATGATAGTTTTCTATCATGATAGTTTTCTATCGCGATAGTTTTCTATCATGATAGTTTTCTATCACGATAGTTTTCTTTCAGGATAGTTTTCTATCATGATAGTTTTCTATCATGATAGTTTTCTATCATGATAGTTTCCTATCAAGATAGTTTTCTATCATGATAGTTTTCTATCATGATAGTTTTCTATCATGATAGTTTTCTATCATGATAGTTTTCTATCATGATAGTTTTCTATCATGATAGTTTTCTATCATGATAGTTTTCTATCATGATAGTTTTCTATCATGATAGTTTTCTATCATGATAGTTTTCTATCATGATAGTTTTCTATCATGATAGTTTTCTATCACGATAGTTTTCTATCATGATAGTTTTCTATCATGATAGTTTTCTATCATGATAGTTTTCTATCACGATAGTTTTTTATCACGATAGTTTTCTATCATGATAGTTTTCTATCATGATAGTTTTCTATCATGATAGTTTTCTATCACGATAGTTTTCTATCATGATAGTTTTCAATCACAATAGTTTTCTATCATGATAGTTTTCTATCATGATAGTTTTTTATCATGATAGTTTTCTATCACGATAGTTTTCTATCATGATAGTTTTCTATCATGATAGTTTTCTATCATGATAGTTTTCTATCATGATAGTTTTCTTTCATGATATTTTTCTTTCATGATCGTTTTCTATCATAATAGTTTTCTATCATGATAGTTTTCTATCATGAAAGCTTTCTATCATGGTAGTTTTCTATCATGATAGTTTTCTATCATGATAGTTTTCTATCACGATAGCTTTCTATCATGATAGTTTTCTATCACGATAGTTTTCTATCACGATAGTTTGTTATCACGATAGTTTACTATCATGATAGTTTTTATCATGATAGTTTTCTATCATGATAGTTTTCTATCATGATAGTTTTCTATCATGATAGTTTTCTATCATGATAGTTTTCTATCATGATAGTTTTCTATCATGATAGTTTTCTTTCATGATAGTTTTCTATCATGATAGTTTTCTATCTGCGTTTATCTGCGTATCCAACCGCTTATCTACTTTGTATAAATTTGCGTAAGCCTGCGTATGCATGCGTATACTCACGTAGACCTGCTTATATCTACGCAGATCTGCGTATATTTGCGTAGATCTGCGCATATTTGCGTAATTTGGCGTATATCTGCGTACATTTGCGTAGATCTGCGTATTACTGCGTAGCCTGGCAGTAATCTACGTACATCATCGTAGCTCTTCGTACATTTGCGTTGACCTGCGTATAACTGCGTATGTCTGCGTATATTTGCGTAGATCTGCGTGTATCTGTTTGTCGTATATCTGCGTACATCTGCGTTAATCTGCATTCATCTGCGTATATCTACATAGACCAGCGTATATCTGCGAATGTCCTGCGTATACCCGCGGTTATCTGCGTAGATCTGCTTAGACCTGCGTATACCTGCGTATAGCAGCGTAGATCTGCGTATATCTGCGAAGCTTTCTATCACGATAGTTTTCGATCATGATAGTTTTCTATCATGGTAGTTTTCTATCATGATAGTTTTCTATCATGACAGTTTTCTATCATGATATTTTTCTATCATGATAGTTTTCTATCATAATAGTTTTCTATCACGATGGTTTTCTTTCATCATAGTTTTCTATCATGAAAGTTTTCTATTATGATAGTTTTCTATCATGATAGTTTTCTATCGCGATAGTTTTCTATCATGATAGTTCTCTATCATGATAGTTTTCTATCATGAAAGTTTTCTATCATGATAGTTTTCTATCATGATAGTTTTCTATCATGATAATTTTTATCATGATAGTTTTCTATCATGATAGTTTTCTATCATGATAGTTTTCTATCATGATAGTTTTCTATCATGATAGTTTTCTATCGCGATAGTTTTCTATCATGATAGTTTTCTATCATGATAGTTTTCTATCATGATAGTTTTCTATCACGATAGTTTTCTATCATGATAGTTTTCTATCGTGATAGTTTTCTATCATGAAAGTTTTCTATCATGATAGTTTTCTATCACGATAGTTTTCTATCATGATAGTTTTGTATCACGATAGTTTTCTATCATGATAGTTTTCTATCACGATAGTTTTCTATCATGATAGTTTTCTATCATGATAGTTTTCCATCATGATAGTTTTCTATCATGATAGTTTTCTATCATGATATTTTTCTATCACGATAGTTTTCTATCATGATAGTTTTCTATCATGAAAGCTTGCTATCATGACAGTTTTCTATCATGATAATTTATATCATGATAGTTTTCTATCATGATAGCTTTCTATCATGGTAGTTTTCTATCATGATAGTTTTCTATCATGACAGTTTTCTATCAAGAAAGTTTTCAATCATGATAGTTTTCTGTCATGATAGTTTTCAATCATGACAGTTTTCTATCATGACAGTTTTCTATCAAGTCGGTTTTCTATCATGATAGTTTTCTATCATGATTGTTTTCTATCATGATAGTTTTCTATCACGATAGTTTTCTATCATGATAGTTTTCTACCATGATAGTTTTCTATCATCGTGGTAGTTTTCTATCACGATAGTTTTCTATCATGATAGTTTTCTATCATGATAGTTTTCTATCATGATAGTTTTCTATCACGATAGTTTTCTATCATGATAATTTTCTATCACGATAGTTTTCTATCATTATAGTTTTCTATCATGATAGTTTTCTATCATGGTAGTTTTCTATCACGATGGTTTTCTATCATGATAGGTTTCTATCATGAAAGTTTTCTATCATGATAGTTTTCTATCATGATAGTTTTGTATCATGATAGTTTTTTATCATGATAGTTTTCTATCACGAAAATTTTCTCTCATGATAGTTTTCTATCATGATAGTTTTCTTTCATGATATTTTTCTATCATGATAGTTTTCTATCATTATATGCGTAAATATGCGTAAGCCTAGGTATACCTGCGTATACCCACGTAGACCTGCGTATAAATTTGCAGATCTGCGCATATTTTCGAAATTTGGCGTTTTTCTGCGTGCATCTGCGTAGATCTGCGTATATCTGCGTTTACGTGCGCATGGCAGCGCAGATCTACGTATATCTGCGAAGCTTTCTATCACGATAGTTTTCTTTCATGATAGTTTTATATCATGATAGTTTTTTTAAATTGATAGTTTTCTATCATGATAGTCTTCTATCATGATAGTTTTCTATCGCGATAGTTTTCTATCATGATAGTTTTCTATCATGATAGTTTTCTATCACGATGGTTATCTATCATGATAGTTTTCTATAAATATGCGTAAGCCTGCGTATTCCTGCGTATACCCACGTAGACCTGCGTATATCTATGCAGATCTGCATATATTTGCGTATGGTTATGATAATCTGGTGACCTAAGAGCCTTACTTGGCATGGTCGCATACGCACGGCTAGGTGACGTCGGATTGGGGAGTGGTTCTTGCTCCTAGGTAGCCAGTCGCACCAAAGGAAAACTTTCTTCATGCCAAGGTTTACAAAAACTTCGTAACTGCGGACGGACCTCTTCTCTTACCTTACCAATTTCGCAGGCGACAGGTGTCGGAGTCGCTCAAGGTCTCTATCTCCCTCCCTACCTGCTTCCGCAGACGCCTTGACAGCTCATGTACCTTTGTGAAATTCTCTAGAACTGTCCCTCAACTTGCTCCTAGATTGCTCTACACAACTCTTAATTTGGCACCATAATTTCGCTCACTCACCCACATAAACTCTTTAATTTAAAACATTATGATTTAAGATTTACCAATTTTATTCAATAATTAAAAATTCTGTAGGTTTTTATGGACATTATAACTTTATAAATGAACGTGAATGCTTGTAAATGTAGTATAGTAGATTTTTGCAAATTTTTGCAGTTCAATTCTTAATTTAGGTAGACTTAGGATAATATGTAATTTTAGGTAGGTAGTTCAAATTTAAATTAGTTAATTTAGAAAAAAAATTTAGGTTAAATAGCAAAATAAATCAATGTAAATAGTAAATAATATATAAAGACAATCTGTCAAAAATATAGTGGTAGTTTGGCCTGTGGGAAAAGAGAAATAAACTGTTTTATTGGTCGGAGACTTACCGCTTACGGGGATCCTGTGCACAGATTCCAATGGGTTCCAGTAGAGAGAATTATAAGTGGGTAAATTCCAGCTCACCGCCAAACCACAACTATCACAATCACTTTCTTTTTAAATTATTTTAACTTTTTTTTTCTTGGAATTTTTAAATCAATAAAAAAAATACTAATACAAAAAAAAAATACTTATACTTTTTTTTTCAAACACAATTATTAAGCTTACTTTTTTTTGTAGTTATTATGCACTCACTCTCTATTCCTTTTTTTCTGTTATTCTAACTTTTATACCTTTTTTTTTGTTATTTCTTTTTTTTTTTCTTATTTCAATTTTGATTAAATTTTCTTTTTGTTGGGTCTTTGAATTCTCTTTTATAATTTTTGTCTAACTGACAGCTAATCCTCATTTGGGTTATATAAATTCGACGCTTTGCGCGAGACCAGGTTGGATTGCAACTCCTTCCTTTCCCCCGCACTTCACCGCACCACACCGTAGCTCGATCGGTGCTTCAGCCAGCCGATTGGTTTCGCGACCTTCACTTAACTGAGCTGTAGAATGGATCTTAGGTTTCTTGTTCGGGTGTCTATGCTTCGATTCAGTGTTTCGCTCAGGGAAGGAAGCCGTTACTGAACTAGACGCTGAGAGGAAAACGGCAAGTGCTCCAGTTATCGGATTTAAAGCGAAGAGCTCGCCCTTGGCCTTGGCCTTGGCCTTGAATTTGATTTTTTTGTTCGCTTTCTCTTCTTCGTTTCGTTCTTGCACTTGATACAAAATTACCACGAGACAGGTGCACGTGGTGCAAATGTCAAAAGGCCGACAATTCGGTGCTCTGCACAGAGGCGTCCTCGTGAGGTTCACAGTCTCGATTTGGTAGTGATATGCAAGTAAAGGCGTCTTGCGGTTTAAAGATAATTTCCTTTTTTTTTATGACCACTTGATTTTCTTTTCTTTAAAAGATTTAAAAAAACTCCACAATTCTATTAGAAATTATTCTAAAATGGAACTTGCTTAGAAAATATTATATAGTTTTTGTAACACGATATAATACCTGAGGAGGAGATCCTACTCGCTTGGTGGTCAAAATGAAAAGATCTACTCGGAACTTTGGCGGGAAGCTACATGCGGTTGGTACCCACTGTTTCCTGAGTGAATTGAGCAACTTAAGCGCGCTAGTTCGAACTTCGAATTCCATATTTGACTACCAGAAAACAGGGTGCAACAAAATATATATATTTTTTTTTTGGTGTTCAGGAAAATAGTATAGATTCGTAACAAACCTCTTTCGTTTCTAGAATTTTGAAAGAAACGAAAAGGAAATCGAATCTTTTCTTTCGTTATTGTCTAATATCTTTTGCATGAAATCGCCCTATTAATTTTCCCTTTAAATCTTCCAAATCATACAAGCAGTTTCCTATCCTTTTCCTCACTCTACACTTAAGAAATTTTGGCATAAACTTAGCCGTCTTCTCTTTTGAAAATGAGCTTTGTCCAAAATTCCTCCTAAAAACCTCTTGTCCTTCAACGAATCGAACATTAGTCGCTCGACGATTATATGTTTTTTCAGCTTTCAGATGAGCCTTATTCAAGTTTTCTTTAACCTGAGTCCTAATCAGATGCATTCTATCCGCAGATGGAATCGTTTTAATTTCAGGATCAGCCAAAGCTTTCAGTTTTTTCAAAATCGGGTATTCACATCCGCTTAAAATCATATTCTGACCAAACAACACATAATAGGGTGAGTTATTCATTGAGGAATGGTAATCACTTCTTAGAGTTGAGGCTATTGTTGAGACATATTTGTCCCAATCGGTGTGTTTTTCTCCCACGAATACTCTTATTTTTGAAATTATTTCTCGATTTACTCGCTCGGAGCTGTTTGCTTGAGGAGAGTAAAGACCAGTCTTAATATGCTGAATCTTATACACATCCATTTTTTTTAGAAAACTCTTTCGAGACAAACTGTTTGCCGTTATCGCTATGTATAAACTCTGGGGTTCCAAATAGGTGAAAGACATCCTCCTCCAGATACTTACAAATAGCCGTTGAGCTTGCTTTACGCAATGGCTTCAAGAATATAAATTTCGAAAGATGATCGATCGCAATGAAAATTGCAGTATTCCCTTGTTTAGTTCTGGGGTATGGTCCAAGTAGATCAATGTATAACCTTTGCATTGTTCTTTCTGTGATGATCTGGTTACCCATTTTTGGTCGTAGGGTTGAATTGGCAGGTTTCACTGCTTTACAAATATCACACGCCGCAATGAAGGTTTTAACTTGCTTTACCATTTCTGGCCAATAATATTTCTGCCTAACTCGGAAAAGGGTCTTTTCAAGGCCACCATGACATCCAGGTGCCTCACAATGCTCATTTGCAATAGCCACTTCTGTCAACTCTTTTGGTAACCACAACCGCCCCAGACTTTCTTCCTCATCCAATGAACTTGTCCTAAATTTACATCGTTTGTAGACATAGCCATCTGCATTTCAGAAAGCAAGTTAAAACCTTCATTGCGGCGTGTGATATTTGTAAAGCAGTGAAACCTGCCAATTCAACCCTACGACCAAAAATGGGTAACCAGATCATCACAGAAAGAACAATGCAAAGGTTATACATTGATCTACTTGGACCATACCCCAGAACTAAACAAGGGAATACTGCAATTTTCATTGCGATCGATCATCTTTCGAAATTTATATTCTTGAAGCCATTGCGTAAAGCAAGCTCAACGGCTATTTGTCAGTATCTGGAGGAGGATGTCTTTCACCTATTTGGAACCCCAGAGTTTATACATAGCGATAACGGCAAACAGTTTGTCTCGAAAGAGTTTTCTAAACAAATGGATGTGTATAAGATTCAGCATATTAAGACTGGTCTTTACTCTCCTCAAGCAAACAGCTCCGAGCGAGTAAATCGAGAAATAATTTCAAAAATAAGAGTATTCGTGGGAGAAAAACACACCGATTAGGACAAATATGTCTCAACAATAGCCTCAACTCTAAGAAGTGATTACCATTCCTCAATGAATAACTCACCCTATTATGTGTTGTTTGGTCAGAATATGATTTTAAGCGGATGTGAATACCCGATTTTGAAAAAACTGAAAGCTTTGGCTGATCCTGAACTTAAAACGATTCCATCTGCGGATAGAATGCATCTGATTAGGACTCAGGTTAAAGAAAACTTGAATAAGGCTCATCTGAAAGCTGAAAAAACATATAATCGTCGAGCGACTAATGTTCGATTCGCAGTTCAATCCAGACATTCAAAGTGCACGGACGTGTCAGCGGAAAATATTTATAAGTAAATAATCCACCCCGAAAAAAAGGGTTAGGTAAAATCAGGTCTACCTGCGGACTACCTAAGTTTTACGACCCTACAGTAATAAAAAAAAGGGATTTCCCAAAACAGTTTAATCCAGTGTTAATGTGTACCCAAAAGTTTTTATCAAAATAGTGTGTGCGCGTTAATCTGTGTGTAATAAAATAAATCAGTGTAAAGTACCTAACTATCCGTGATAAAGTTAATCCCGAAAGCAAGCAGAGGTAGAACAATGGTGGAACCCTTGACTATTGAATCCGTCTTAGCTGCAATCGAGGCTTTACTACTTCGCGTGAAAAAGGACCAGGGCTCTGAGTACGCGCGAAAAATCGGCGGACAATTCCAAGAAGTCACCAACAAGATAATTGATGAACCAAATGTAGACAACGGCAACCTGTCGATGGACGAAGACATTGTCATACTCACTGGAGATGAAGCCAACTTAACGACTGAGAGTGAGAGCTCAGAAGAAGGAACATCACCAAAGGCAAAGCGACAGAAGAAAACTTCAAAGAAAGCTGCAAAAAAAATGAAGGAGAACAGCGAAAGCTTACCTTCAACGAGCCAACAACCAACTACACCCGCTGTAGCAACAACCACCAAACAACCGCCAATTAACAAGCAACCGCCAACAGTCACAAAAGTAACATCAACAGGATCAACAGCAAAAACCAACAAGCCAGGCATTCCACCAATCATTGTGTTCTCCGGCAACATCGCGGAGATAAGCAAGTTTGCTAAGACAATGAAAATTGACTTCACTTTGAAGAACTTAAACACCACAAAAACGATCATCAACGTGGCAACCAAGGATGGATTCGGCACACTAAGGGAATACCTGAAATCCAAAAAGATTGAGAATCATACGTACACCATCCGTGAGGACAGGAAGATTCTTCTTCTTCTTAAAGGAATTCACCATACCTATTCAGCTATAGAAGTCAAGGATGAACTTCAGATCGAAGGAGTACCTGCCATCAACGTCACACTCTTCAGGTCAAGGAAGTCCAAGATCAAAAGTTACAACTCTTTCGTGGTGGAAGTCAGTAAATCGTGTGATGTTGCCGATATATACACAAAACAACTGATCCTCAATCAGAAGGTCCACTGGGAACGCCTTAAAAACACGGATATTGTTCAGTGTAAGAACTGCCAACGATTTGGTCACGTGGCAACCAACTGCGGCATGAAGTATGTCTGTGTTAAGTGCAACGAAGACCACAACCCAGGGGAGTGTAAGCGGAAGGAAAAGGACCGAGGAGTATACTGCGCTAACTGCAAAGAGTTTGGTCATCCGGCAAACTACCTTGGGTGTAAGGTTCTGCTGGCGAAGAAGGAAGAAAAGAAAAAGGCGGAGTCCCAAAAGAAGGCTCAACAAGACTTCAAGGCGAAATCAGTCTGCACATTGACTCGCCCCTCAGTAAGCTTTGCAGCTATGGCCAGGATGGGAAATGCAGCCAAGCCTCAACCTCAACAATATCAGAAGCCAGTTCCAAAACCCCAGCAGCCAACAGCAGTCCTTCCACCATGGAAACAAAAACCTAGGACTAACGGACCAGCAACCCCTAAGCTTAACCTGGATGAGGAAATGAAGGAACACTTCGGAACCGATCTGGCATCAGCAATTAAGAAAGCTCGATCCGCAGTGCCAAGCAATTACGCTTCCCTGTGTAAGGAAAAGAAGTCAGTGGCTTTGGCCACCTTTATCTTCGACTTATGCAGCGCATAATGCGCATAAACCGGTTAAAGATAATCGCATACAATGTTAATTAATTGTATAGCGTTTTGAAAAGGACAACATTCAACCTCTTTCTGAAGAAGCACTCACCGGACATAGCCCTTATTAGTGAAACCAACGTCACCAAGCGAAACAACATAGATTTCAAAGGATACAACACCTTCCGAACAGACAAGGATATAGGCAAGAGAGGCACAGCACTCTTCGTAAAGAAGAACATAAAAGCCTCTCAAGTCGTGATCCCTAGTCTTAGATCGTTTGAAGCCACGGCCGTCATCATAGAAGTCGAAGTTGGAGCAACATTAATTATTTTCAGCATATACAACAAATGCAGTGCTAGACAAACTGATATTAATCACGATCTTTTTATTTTCAGCAACCTAGCTGCCCAGCACACCTATGGATTGATCGGAGGAGACTTCAATGCCCGACACCCACGATGGTACGACACAACTACATCTGACGCTGGAAACTTTCTGGTGAACTGGTTGGATGAAAATTTTGAGCATCATTCATTCCTGGTGGTCTCTCAACCAAAGCCAACGTTCCCAAGAACACCATCCTGGTTGGACTTCTACCTGGTTTCCTCGAACTTCATCAACATCATTCCCGAGTTGCGGAATTACTCATGCCGGACCCTTACAGGAGATGCGGACCACGAGCCAGTGGAACTTCACATCAAACTGGGCCAGCCAATTCTAACAATAGATGCCCAAAATGAGAAATACATAAACTACAACCAACTGGATATCGACCGATTCCAAAGAAAAATCGAGGAAACCATAGTGATGCCGGATTCCAACAGAAACCTTTCCAACAATGAAATAGAGGAGGCCATTGAAACAATGCTATGAATTTGCTCTATGCGGACGATTCACTAACATACGCGAAATCTTTTTCACCAATAATTGCAGCCCAAAGAGTAGAAGAGCACGTGAGAAGGCTGTGGGAGTTCTACACAACATGGGGCATCAAAGTTAATTCAGTCAAATCTGAGTTGGCTTGTTTCAGAAGACCAGCGGGACAGCGAAATACACCGTCAGCTAAAAGCTGCCGCAGCATCATCATCAATCTGCCTGACGGATCGCAACTGACAACCAAACCATCGGTGAAATATCTGGGTGTAAACTTTGAGGAGAGGTTACGCTTCAATCCGCATGTAACAGCTGTTCTGAAGAAAGCAAACTACGCTTTCCACCGTATCCACCCCCTATTGCGGAAAAGGAATGGACTCAGCCAAAGGACGAAGTTGCTTCTCTATAAACAACTTCTCAGACCAATCATCGCATACTGTTTTCCTGTCTGGTTTACTATTTCCAAAACCAGCATGAAGAAACTGGGAGTGTTCGAGAGGAAGATCCTTCGGATCTGCACGGGACTCCACTTCGACCAACGGCGGCGAAAACATTTCAGCAACAAGCGACTCTACGAGGCATCCGGAATAGTACCCCTTGACAAATACATGATTAGTGCTGCCAAAAGACTGACGAACAACCTAAGCAATCATCCAAACCCTCTGGTGAGAACCATCACAAGTGAAGAGAGACACCCCGAGCCACGATACCTTGATGTGACAGCACTACTGGACAACGGAATCATTCCTATCAACGACGACGAGGCAGTTCAATTTTACGAAGATACAGCGTCAAATTATCACCGTGGCTAGAAGCCACAGAAACCCCACATCCTTCCAAAAGACAACCGGATTTGAACAACCCGAGATGAATCATCCTCATTATATTAAATAGTATAATCATCAATAACAATCTTTTAAATAATTTTTATAAAAATAAAACAATGTATAAAATTAGGCCCCTTATGTGCCAAAACAAATTAAAATGTCAATGTAATAATAATATAAGAATATAGAATTAAGAACCAATTGTAAATACTAATTTCCGTTCAAACTAATGTAATGTTCGATTCGTTGAAGGACAAGAGGTTTTTAGGAGGAATTTTGGACAAAGCTCATTTTCAAAAGAGAAGACGGCTAAGTTTATGCCAAAATTTCTTAAGTGTAGAGTGAGGAAAAGGATAGGAAACTGCTTGTATGATTTGGAAGATTTAAAGGGAAAATTAATAGGGCGATTTCATGCAAAAGATATTAGACAATAACGAAAGAAAAGATTCGATTTCCTTTTCGTTTCTTTCAAAATTCTAGAAACGAAAGAGGTTTGTTACGAATCTATACTATTTTCCTGAACACCAAAAAAAAAATATATATATTTTGTTGCACCCTGTTTTCTGGTAGTCAAATATGGAATTCGAAGTTCGAACTAGCGCGCTTAAGTTGCTCAATTCACTCAGGAAACAGTGGGTACCAACCGCATGTAGCTTCCCGCCAAAGTTCCGAGTAGATCTTTTCATTTTGACCACCAAGCGAGTAGGATCTCCTCCTCAGGTATTATATCGTGTTACAAAAACTATATAATATTTTCTAAGCAAGTTCCATTTTAGAATAATTTCTAATAGAATTGTGGAGTTTTTTTAAATCTTTTAAAGAAAAGAAAATCAAGTGGTCATAAAAAAAAAGGAAATTATCTTTAAACCGCAAGACGCCTTTACTTGCATATCACTACCAAATCGAGACTGTGAACCTCACGAGGACGCCTCTGTGCAGAGCACCGAATTGTCGGCCTTTTGACATTTGCACCACGTGCACCTGTCTCGTGGTAATTTTGTATCAAGTGCAAGAACGAAACGAAGAAGAGAAAGCGAACAAAAAAATCAAATTCAAGGCCAAGGCCAAGGCCAAGGGCGAGCTCTTCGCTTTAAATCCGATAACTGGAGCACTTGCCGTTTTCCTCTCAGCGTCTAGTTCAGTAACGGCTTCCTTCCCTGAGCGAAACACTGAATCGAAGCATAGACACCCGAACAAGAAACCTAAGATCCATTCTACAGCTCAGTTAAGTGAAGGTCGCGAAACCAATCGGCTGGCTGAAGCACCGATCGAGCTACGGTGTGGTGCGGTGAAGTGCGGGGGAAAGGAAGGAGTTGCAATCCAACCTGGTCTCGCGCAAAGCGTCGAATTTATATAACCCAAATGAGGATTAGCTGTCAGTTAGACAAAAATTATAAAAGAGAATTCAAAGACCCAACAAAAAGAAAATTTAATCAAAATTGAAATAAGAAAAAAAAAAAGAAATAACAAAAAAAAAGGTATAAAAGTTAGAATAACAGAAAAAAAGGAATAGAGAGTGAGTGCATAATAACTACAAAAAAAAGTAAGCTTAATAATTGTGTTTGAAAAAAAAAGTATAAGTATTTTTTTTTTGTATTAGTATTTTTTTTATTGATTTAAAAATTCCAAGAAAAAAAAAGTTAAAATAATTTAAAAAGAAAGTGATTGTGATAGTTGTGGTTTGGCGGTGAGCTGGAATTTACCCACTTATAATTCTCTCTACTGGAACCCATTGGAATCTGTGCACAGGATCCCCGTAAGCGGTAAGTCTCCGACCAATAAAACAGTTTATTTCTCTTTTCCCACAGGCCAAACTACCACTATATTTTTGACAGATTGTCTTTATATATTATTTACTATTTACATTGATTTATTTTGCTATTTAACCTAAATTTTTTTTCTAAATTAACTAATTTAAATTTGAACTACCTACCTAAAATTACATATTATCCTAAGTCTACCTAAATTAAGAATTGAACTGCAAAAATTTGCAAAAATCTACTATACTACATTTACAAGCATTCACGTTCATTTATAAAGTTATAATGTCCATAAAAACCTACAGAATTTTTAATTATTGAATAAAATTGGTATATCTTAAATCATAATGTTTTAAATTAAAGAGTTTATGTGGGTGAGTGAGCGAAATTATGGTGCCAAATTAAGAGTTGTGTAGAGCAATCTAGGAGCAAGTTGAGGGACAGTTCTAGAGAATTTCACAAAGGTACATGAGCTGTCAAGGCGTCTGCGGAAGCAGGTAGGGAGGGAGATAGAGACCTTGAGCGACTCCGACACCTGTCGCCTGCGAAATTGGTAAGGTAAGAGAAGAGGTCCGTCCGCAGTTACGAAGTTTTTGTAAACCTTGGCATGAAGAAAGTTTTCCTTTGGTGCGACTGGCTACCTAGGAGCAAGAACCACTCCCCAATCCGACGTCACCTAGCCGTGCGTATGCGACCATGCCAAGTAAGGCTCTTAGGTCACCAGATTATCATAACCATACGCAAATATATGCAGATCTGCATAGATATACGCAGGTCTACGTGGGTATACGCAGGAATACGCAGGCTTACGCATATTTATAGAAAACTATCATGATAGAAAACCATCGTGATAGAAAACTATCATGATAGAAAACTATCATGATAGAAAACTATCATGATAGAAAACCGTCATGATAGAAAACTATCATGATAGAAAACCATCATGATAGAAAACTGTCATGATAGAAAACTATCATGACAGAAAACTATCATGGTTGAAAACTATCTTAATAGAAAACTGTCATGATAGAAAACTATCATGATAGAAAACTACCATGATAGAAAACTATCATGATAGAAAACTATCATGATATAAATTATCATGATAGAAAACTGTCATGGTAGCAAACTTTCATGATAGAAAACTATCATGATAGAAAACTATCGTGATAGAAAGCTTCGCAGATATACGCATATCTACGCTGATATACGTAGACATATTTGTCCCAATCGGTGTGTTTTTCTCCCACGAATACTCTTATTTTTGAAATTATTTCTCGATTTACTCGCTCGGAGCTGTTTGCTTGAGGAGAGTAAAGACCAGTCTTAATATGCTGAATCTTATACACATCCATTTTTTTTAGAAAACTCTTTCGAGACAAACTGTTTGCCGTTATCGCTATGTATAAACTCTGGGGTTCCAAATAGGTGAAAGACATCCTCCTCCAGATACTTACAAATAGCCGTTGAGCTTGCTTTACGCAATGGTTTCAAGAATATAAATTTCGAAAGATGATCGATCGCAATGAAAATTGCAGTATTCCCTTGTTTAGTTCTGGGGTATGGTCCAAGTAGATCAATGTATAACCTTTGCATTGTTCTTTCTGTGATGATCTGGTTACCCATTTTTGGTCGTAGGGTTGAATTGGCAGATTTCACTGCTTTACAAATATCACACGCCGCAATGAAGGTTTTAACTTGCTTTACCATTTCTGGCCAATAATATTTCTGCCTAACTCGGAAAAGGGTCTTTTCAAGGCCACCATGACATCCAGGTGCCTCACAATGCTCATTTGCAATAGCCACTTCTGTCAACTCTTTTGGTAACCACAACCGCCCCAGACTTTCTTCCTCATCCAATGAACTTGTCCTAAATTTACATCGTTTGTAGACATAGCCATCTGAAATGCAGATGTCTGGAAAACAGGCTTGATTTTTATTTATATCTGTTTTTAGTGCTATGTATTCTTGTGAATTGAAGAATTCGGATTTTAGAGCTATTTCCGACTGCCTGAAGGTTGTACTTGATTCGCACATGTCGAGTCTGGAGAGTGCGTCTGGTACGACGTTTAATGAACCTTTGCGATGTTTGTAGGAAACGCGGCAAGTCGATACACGATTACACGTCCTATCAAATCCTATCTCACTCATTTGTTCCATGAATAGTATGGGTATTCATACAATAGCGTAAACTCGTCGTAAACGTTGAAAAGATTAAAATTTCGTAATTCTGTCACAATTTGTATGGAAAATTTGACAGATTTACGAAGTTTAAAGTTTTACCACGTTTACGACGACTTTACGCTGTTTCATGAATACCCTTAGTATATTTCCAACCTAAACCAAAGTATAAAATACAATGAACTTGTTGTCAATCAAAAACGTACATGTAAACGTCAAAGTCTAATACACACTTCAAGTGTAAACATTCATTGAACGTTCTCCACTTTCATTCCAACTTCAACTGTAAAGAGTCACATTTAAAGAGTGGTAATACTGCTTAAATCACGCTAATAGGAAATAAAAATGTCAAATAAGATATAAAGAATCTCGTGAGAATAATGAAATTCAATTCTTTAACGCCAATAAGAATGCAAGAGATAAATAAACTTTATCAAAGCTATAAATTAATATGAGACAAGATAATGAACGCAACCAATCTGAGTGTGTTCGAATATAGAAAAGTATCCAACGAACATTCACTATTGTGAACATGTCATGCCACGTCGACACGATTGGGGTTGTTTCAATCTCAAACAATTCCAAGTAGCCGGCGCAAATCAAGTAAGTTTCTTTTCTCACGACCGACCATCTTTCTTTTGTGTCTGGCCGTCGAACATTCAACATCTTTTTCTAATTAGGCGTGAAATAACCTAAGGAATTGGTAAGATAATATATAAAACGTTTGTAGAAAATCTTTTTGTAACAAGATTTCATAAACATTATTAGGATTCCTGCCAAATAATAAAGGGCGTTCGCTTTCTTTATTTTGGCAACGAAAATTTTTTGTCTGTCGCACGAGAGTGGACGTAGACATGAAGAATACCCACTCGAAGCAAATAAATTCAGCAGCAGAAAAATAGTATATGAGAATCGAGAAAACCCTAAAATAACAAGGTTATTATTTTGCTAATAATACTAGAAAACCTGAAAAGAAATAAGAAAAAAAAAGGAAACCTGAAAAGAAAATCTGAAATGAAAAGAACATTTTTTTTGAGGGTAGCACATGTGAATTCGCAAAATTCTAAAGTCCATTCTATCTTTGTAAATCCACAGGTGCGACGACGACGATGAAATATGATAAGGCTGACGAGAAAACTTTCACGAAAATTTCGCGACGGCCAGACGAGGATTATACATACAATATTCCCAATTTTGTCCAGAGTTCATTTGGATTCGCAAGATTCATCTTGCAGAAATTTGTTTCTCGATTCACATACATACCAAACAGCAAAGGCGACAAATATGTGCACGTGAATCTAAACCAATTTTGTCATCTTTGAAAGCAATAAAAAAAAAAATTATGCAATATACATCCAACACAAGCCTAGAGTAATTTTCAAAGAGATTGATTTCATTTGTGAGACGCAATTTCTATATAAGTCCATAAACACCTGCCTAAAATTTTAAGAATCGTAACCAAGTAAAGCATCAAGAAAAGCATCAAGAAATCCTGTTTCTGTTTTGCGGACTGAAAACTAGATACATATCTAGCAAACCGTAACGCATTTTTTGTTGTTCCAGCATATCGAAATACATATCTATATGCCACGTCGTTCTCGAACACCACCGGTGCTCCAGAGAACGAATACAAAAAAAAAAGAATAATTTAACATCGATTTGTGGATATGTGTAAAAGTTTCGAATCGTAATGAAAGTACAGTCAGTCAAGTCTATTTCTCGTACAAATCGTCCAATACTACATCAGTCAAGTCATTCATCTGTAGAAATTATCACATTCAACAAGTCAAGATCATTACATCTGTAGCTGGGGTCATGAAGAAATCTTCAAGTCAATTTCACCTCACATACGCACCTGTACCAGTACTAAATAACCAACCCTAAGGAATAATAAAACAAAAAGAAAAATACAAAGTGAAAAGAAAGTTATAACAAGATAAAAAAAGGAGTAACTGGTATTTATATTGTTATAGTAAGAAAATTTCGTAGTCGGAGATAATCTGAAAAAGGATAGTACAAAGTGTAGAGTAGTGCAGATTAGATTTTTGAATTTGCTGATAAGAAGAATACCTATTTTTGTTTTGATAAACGAATAATTTTCTAATAAGATAAAAGTAAATTTAGTGTGGATAGTTTTATGTGAAATTATCTGAAAATATGATACGATATGTTTCATGTTTGTGTGAAAGTATCTGAAAATATGATACAGAAATTTTAACATCTGGAAGTATCTGAAAATATGGTACAGTTATATATAAAGTAAAGTTCATGAAAATTTTAAAGATCAAGTATGCAGTAAAGAAGAAAAGAATTGATACAGTAGAGTTCCAGTATCACGAAACCGATACTGAATTTAGTTTGAAGGGCTTAGTTAGAGTAGGGAATTATTCTACTTAAGTAAAATAACCTTGTGAATTCTTCCACTCTTTTGAAGTAAAAATTTTCAGCCAAATTAAGACAACTAAAATCATAATCGCGTGTACAAGATAAAGTTTTGGAAGACACATATATTTCAACTAACAACCATCGGATATTAACAATTTTCTTTAATAATGAAAGCAGAAACCACAATCATCCAAGTTCGAGTGCACTTCAACGAGGAAAAGATCTGGTGAGTGAATTTTTCTTTAGTACATTATATATTTTATATATTTTGAAACGCATTTTATTTGAAATATATTTTGAAATATATTTTGAAATTTTGATATTGCGAAAGATCATACAAAGAAATATCGTAACACATTTTTACAATCATTAGCGAATTACATAACGAATAAACGAACGCAGGTTCGAAAGATTTTTAATCGGGCTCAATTTTATTTATTGATTACGAAGGTTTTAAAAGAGTAATTACAAAAGAGATATCGAAGGATTTAAAAAAAAAAATACTCTATACATATATACATTATATAAACGGTTAATAACGAGACTGATTAAGAGCAGACGAACCCTCTAATACGTCCTTAAACAATTCAATAACGTTTGAAGAAATTTTAAAGCAATCTTGTCGAGTTTTGATAAAATTTAAGATAAATAATAGTAAAGAAGGAGATTCAGATAAACATAGTCAAACATTCGGGTGGAAGAATAATTAGTAAAGAAAATATTTGTTAGATAGAGTTCAAAAGATATATTGGTTTTGATTATGAATAAAATATACATTGTATGAAAGATTTTAAATTCAGTTTTGTGGAATTCAGAAAGTATAAAAGTAATGATCTATCGTTTTGTTTAATCAGAGACGTAACTGATTAAATATGGAAGAGTAAGTTTTAAGGTCGATGGGTCGAGAGAAGGAGGATTCAAGAATTTAAGGGAAGTTAATTTCTTTTAACTTCTCTTGTCCGTTAAGGGGATTCTCATTAAAATTATTCCGCCTTAAAAGAATCAAATACAGGAATATAAGGAAGAAGGTTCCTTATGTCGATAGGGTGGGTAAAGAAAGGCAGAGAGCGCAATAACAGCAGCGACTCTCAATCAAGGGGTTTCTGAAATTTAAGAATCAAATGGAAACCAAAGGTTTCATATCAGGTCGTAAATCTGATGTGATAGGGAGGGGTAAGCTCGATTCAAGGGACACGACCATCTATGTTTCCCTACATTTAAAAATTCACAAAAACACAAGCTTCAACACAAAAACAAAAATTATGAAGGATAGGTACAGTATTTTGATCGTGTCGATAAACATAAGATTTCGGGCCCTAGGATTTTTAACATTTATTACTAGCCTACAACATCTAGGTTGGCTGGTCGAAAACAATGTAACACCGTCTCGCTCCAACTGCAAGAACCTACCTCTATCGGTGAGTTAAGCATGACCAGGTGGTTGTAGCAGCGCAGACAACCCTTGTTTGAAAACTGCATGGACATTCTATTAGACGTTGATAGAAAAGAGCGTAGCGTGTAGGATGAGGTAGGAATTCCTTCAGAGAAGCCGGTATTCAGAGAGTTGTTTCATGGTCTCTTTTCTGAAACCAAAGTTGCTTAAACTCAACTTATGTTTTTATATACACTCTGTGATGTCCTCAGCTCTCTCAGGAATATGTTCGGTGAATTCAGCGAGTTATAGTAGTCAGTTTGATTTGAAGTGGTCAGAGCGAACCTCACGAAATCATATGAGTTATTATGACTCGAATATGAGAGGAATTCGGCAATTTTCGAAACCACAGATAACTCGGCTGTTGAGTCGGCATAAGGTGTTTTTGAGAATAGTGTATAGTAACATCGAAACATATTCAATAAAGGTGGTGTGAGGAACTGAGGTTTCCACATCACTTCTGTGAGGAATATATGGGCAAGGTATTTCTATTCGTTACAGATGATGCTCAACGAGGAGCTCGATAACGATAAATAATGAGATATACCAAAGTCGAAATAAAAATTTAATAAAAGGAATTTCATTTTAATTTCCGATATCCGGATATTTGTTCGTTACAAAAACTATCGAGATAGAAAACTATCATAATAGAAAACTATCATTATAGAAAACTATCACCATAGAAAACTATGTAACGGAATGGTGTTCCCTCTTTGTAAACTGGCGATGTTCGGCCTTTCCAGTTTTCATCCTAAACCACAGGATACTCAGGGTGAGAAAGGAAATACAAAGAGGGTGGTCCAGTCGGCCAAGTGCTGGTGTAGGCATGCTCGCTTTAGCCTGGTACTAACTCGTCGGTGGGGTGGGATCTTGCGCTCACCACTGGACTGCCGTATACTTTTCCCTACATGCCTATCTCGCGTCAAGAATCTATCGAATTCCTCATTATCACAAAAACGAATTTAAAAGCAAACAAACATTCTTTTGTGGAAGCCGTGATGTTATAGGCTTCCGAGTGGTACCCTCCCTTCGGTTCCCCGCGCTAAGTGAGAACCCCGTGGTTACCGCTCCACTCAAATAATCTACGATAACCCCTAACGTACTTAAGTGAAAACTCAAGCTTCACTCAATTCGCCGCCGTCGAGCCTCATTTCCCCTCTGCTAACTTTCCTAAGCACCTCTCCTAAAACTTACCAACTAGCATGATAACTTCCTTAATGACCAGCAGTAAAATATCCACATCCGGAGATTAAAATCAAAATAAGAAATCTTTATTCAATATAGCCGAATATTATGTTAAAATTCATGGATTTCTTGGGTTAGCATTTTGACTCTCCATAATAAAAAAAAAATAATTCAGTTAAAATCACAAAAAGTAAAAAAGAAATTAAATTTAAATAATAATAAGTAAGAATGTATGTTCTTATCAGGACCAAAAACAAAATCTCTGACATGAGTGAAAGAGTATGTCTAACTAAATTCTTAGATGGCTACAATATAAAAGTTTATAAAATTCAACCAAAATTTAAATTTATCGAATTCACTCAAAGTTCAATGACCGCTTTCAATAACGATCTCTCTTGGTTTAGTAAAAAAAAAAATGAGTGTCAAACTTACGGAGTGTATAACACTTTCGTTCAATGGACAATTGCACCTTCTTTCTTTTTGTATATACATTTGATTGACAAAATCTTTGGACTCACCGCGAATTCTCCTCCAATGAAGTGGTGCGCACTACCTCCTTGACTGGACCTGGAGCTTTTATGTTGAGTTTTATTACTCTGGCCTCTTCTGACGATCTTTATGCTATTATTAATGGGGAAAAAGGTAAAAATGTCAAATTGAACGAATTACGAGCATATACATGTACATATATGTATGTAATAATTTGGATACTTAGCTTTGAGTGTATTCGTTACATAAGGAGTATTAAATTTTATGATTCGGAGTAGTATGTCAAAATGCTTAGAATTTTGTTGTCTTGGAGTCCGAGACTGCCATTAGCGAGTGTTCTCTTGAGGTAACCGGCTGGTTGGACGAAAAGCTGCACTTTCAGGGCTGAACAAATTGTCTGAAATGGAAGGCCGTGTTTTGCTTTGACCAAGGCCAGATTCGAAGATTGGACTTTGATAGGAAAGATCTACGGCCAATTTCCTTGTGACGGTGACACGTACTTCCCTTCGACTAGATCTAGGAGGAACCCTTCTAGACCTTTAATACGCGCCCCACGTGTTCCGCGACGTGCAATGAGGGACATGCACTTCACAGACCAAACACGTGGGCACAGCTGTCTGACCTTTTTTTTTTGTGTGTGAAGTGATTCTTTCTTCTATGCAATAAAAACAATTAACTTCAATACACTTTAGCTATTTATTTGTGTCTCAATTACCTTCGAACTTATTTGATTTATTTTAACAAATCGGCCGAATGTGGTTACTTTCCGTTGGAATCGGTCAGATGGAATGTTATTCTTATTAGCTTATGGATTACCGTGGTGGTTGAAGATATTTCTTGGTCTTACAAAATTAACTTATAGGACGTCGGTCGTGTCTATTTGAAAAGCAGCACGATTGCGAAACCTTAAAAGTATTTAGTTAAATTCCGAGAAAATCAAAACTTTCATTTAGATTACCTTTATTAATTTTCATAAAAAAGTTTACAAAAAAAAATTTATTATAAATCCCAATGTTGGTATTTGACTTTCTCAGAACTTAACAAAATTTTAATCGTGGCTTGTTAAACGATTATTGGAGGGTTTTGGAAATGTTCCTTTCAGTGTGGATGTCAATTTAGAAAAGAGCCGCGAAAGTATTTTTTTTTAGGTTATGTCCGCCAATAACCATAGTGTTCACACTCTCCTTAACTTGAAACGAGGGAATCGAATCGATAACTTTTAGGTATATCGAAACGGAAAAAGGCCTAGTCGATGACAGCATCCACTACCCTACAACAAACAAAAACAGATCAAGGGAATGTGATATCACATTCAAGCTAGCCTATACACATCTTTTTAATTTCGGGCACAATCTGGATGAAATTGAAAAGAAAAGGCGGTAAAGTATTTTCACCTTCTTGTTACTCGACCCACGCCTGAGATAAAATTCCCTTGATTTTATTACTTTCCAAAGAAAATGTATGACATTATTTTACACCTCACGCTTCTTATACAATTGATCATAATTATTTCTACGGCATACGTTCAGTAAAAAAAAAAATAAAAATATTTTTCAGGTCACTATGTCGTATACGTAATTTTTTTTTTTTTTTTTATTGGCGTATATCCTTTGCATGCACTACTCCTAATGTATTTCCTTTTATATCTTCGAGTTCATACATATTATTGCCCACTATGCTTTTGATTCTGGCTGGGACGAACTTTGGGCATAGCTTAGCATTTCGTCGTTTTGTAGCGTCACTCAAGATGAAATTTCGTTTGTAAATTTTTTGTCCTACCTGATAAAGCCGATTTTTGCTCCTAAGGTTATAGGTTTTTTCATACGTTTTATGTGCCTGCTCTAAAGATTCTTTGATCTTATTATGTATCAAATTCATCTTTGCTGATTTTGGTAACAAGTCAATTTCAGGGTTATTAAGATTCTTCAATTTTTCAATAATAAATAGTCTGATCCATGAACGATTTTACTTTGGCCAAAAAGAGCTTCGTGAGGCGACATGCCAATCGTCGAATGCACTGTTGTTCGTAGCGCACATACAATGGACAATAGATTTTTGTCCCAATTAGTTTGGTCAGAACCAATGTACGAGCGGATTGCGGCTAAGATTGAGCGATTGACACGCTCGCTTGCAATTGCCTGAGGCGAATACGATGCTGTCTTTATATGTTTAGTGCCATTTGTATTTAAAAACTTCGAGAATTCTTTGCATACAAATTGTCTACCGTTGTCTGACATATGAGATTCAGGTACCCCAAATAAAGAAAATACTTCTCCGTCTAAAAACTTAATGGCGGTTTCCGCAGTCGCTTTACGCAAGACTCTAACAAGGACAAATTTCGTAAGCTGATCCAAACACACTATCATGAACGTATTTCCCTTTTTCGACCTAGGGTAGGGCCCCAGAAAATCAACATACACGTGTTGGAAGGGCCTATCTACGATGTACGCCTGCCCCATAGGTGGTCTGAGAATGGTGTTTGGGGCTTTACATGATTTACAAACATCGCAGTCGGCGATGAACGTTTTCACTTGAGCCGCCATATTAGGCCAGTAAAAACGCTCACGCAGGCGATACAATGTTTTTGCGATTCCACCATGCGAAGCGCGAGGGGGATCATGAGCCAATCGGATTAAACGATCTGTAAGCGGAGAGGGGATCCAGAGTTTCCAGACACAATCATCTTCTCTGGGATCTCCTGTGCATGGTTTGACCTTCTTGTATGCAAAACTTTCTGATACACGAAGGTCAGGTAGCTGGCTTTGATTTTTCTCAATTGTTTTAATTAATCCTACATATTCATCCGACTTAAATGCCGGGTCTGTAAGATCAATCTGTAAAACATCGGAAGTGTTCGCAGTACCATTTATTTTAGATATAATCTCATCTACGGCGTAGACCCGCGAGAGTGCATCCGGAACAACGTTCTGCGTACCCTTCCTATGTTCAGTTTCAAATGAGAATCGCTGAAGTCTTAAACTCCAACGTGCTAAACGACCGTTTAAGTCTTTTTGACTCATGAGCCACCTGAGGCTCGCATGGTCAGTCACAACTGTAAACTCCTGTCCTTCCACGTACGACCGAAATTTCTCCACGCCAAGAACCGCAGCTAAGCATTCCAGCTCTGTAATGCTATAGTTGCGCTGGGCTGATGTGAGCTTGTGGGAGTAATAATATATGGGTCTCTCCACCCCATCCTCATCTTCCTGGCACAAGACGCAACCGATGCCTGAGGTAGAAGCATCGCAGAGGATTTTAAACGGCTTTTTGAAATCTGGATTTATCAAAATTGGGGCTGAAGTCAAAGCAAGCTTAAGCTCTTCAAAAGCCTTAAGGGCTTCAGAGGTGAAAATAAAAGTCTTACACTTCTTCAGGGTGTTAGTCAACGGAGTCGCTAGTGCAGAGTAATTGCTAACAAAGCGTCGGTACCACCCTGAAAGTCCTAAAAATCTTCGAACCTGCCTCGCTGTCTTTGGAATTGGGAAATCTTTTATTGCAGATACCTTATCGGGATCGGTTTTAATGCACCCACCACCCACAATATATCCTAAAAATTTCAGCTCCTTAAAGCAAAATTTCGACTTTTCCATATTAATGGTTAGTCCTGCGTTTTTGAGAAGTGTTGCAAGTTGGGAAAGGATTTTTAAATGCTCGTCAAAAGTCGCCGAAACTACCAACAGATCATCCAAATAAACGAAGATATTCTGTCTCAATTCATGAGGAATCACTTTGTCCATGAGTCTGCATAGCCGCTGAGCAGGATTGCAGAGGCCAAAGGGCATAACCGTGAATTGATAGAGAGGTCTGCCGGGCACAGCAAACGCTGTCTTTTCCCTTGATGACTTCTCCAGCGGTATCTGCCAAAAGGCGTCCTTCAGATCCACACTTGAGATAAAGTGTGTCTCTGACTGACGACTTAGCAGACCATCAACATGATGAAGTGGATAGGCATTGTTCTTCGTAGCTTTGTTCACTTTCCTAGAGTCCAGGCACAGGCGATTTTTCCCGGGCTTCTGTACCAGGACAATAGGGGAGCTCCACGTGCTTTCGCTTTCCTCGATGACTCCCAATGAGAGCATCCTATCCAATTCAGCATACATCATGGTTTGTACCGCCGGAGAAACCGGGTAAAAACGTTGCTTAATGGGCTCTGCATCCCCTGTATTTATTGTATGTTTTTCTAGTTTGGTCCGCCCGAGCCCTAATTTGGCTGCGGACGTAAACAAACCTATAACACTTTGAAGTTCCATTTTCTGATCGGCTGGTAGGTCGTGAGCATTTGGGTCACAAACGGGGTCTTCTATTGAAATCTCGGCGATAATATGGGGTGCAATACCGAAAGTTTTCCAAAAATTCACCCCCAAATATAAGGGCTGCTCTAAAGATGGCACTAAGAAGAAAGTTATATCCTTGGATATGCCTTTGTAAGTTACTGCTGTAGAGAATTCACCTACAATAGATTGCGGGTCTCCACTCGCGGTTTTCACTTTTGACTGGAAAGATTTATAGGGAACGCCTGCCTCTTTCATTAGGTCCAAACAACCTGAACCCAAACAGCTAATGCTGGCGCCACTGTCTAGGAGCCCTTGCATTTTTTTTCCAAAGATGAAAACACTAGCATATGGCCTTGGGTCATCAGTGTCACAAAGTTTCGTTCCACAAATAGCTTTATGCTTTTCCCGTTTTTCTTTAAATCTTTCTCTAAGCTTAAGGATAGGTTTTGGAGTTTCTTTGAAGATTCGAGCTCGGGCTTCATAGTAATCTTTTAACCTTTCGTGTAGAGATTTTTGATTGCGAAAATTTTGTAGAGGTGAATCTGGATTTGCTTTGAAAGAATTATTTGCTGGTCGTTTTAAAAGAGCAATATTAGAATTATTAGGTAGTTTGAGTTGTATATTTTGTGTGGTCAAGTCAGGTGGGAGAGATACGTCAGGTGAAAAAGGTAGATCCGGTAAAGAGTAAGCAGATGGTTTTACTATGGGTTCGCCTACATAGATTTGGATTCCGGAGTCACTTTTTGAGGGCAAGACTCCCCGGTTGTGTTGCCCCGGTTCTGGTTTCCCGAACACTTAGGACATTTTGGGGATGTGGTATTTTCAGTGCCACATCTGAAACAAAAAATTCCTCTGTGGGCTGGGGCATTGCTTATAAGAATGTCCTTTGACCTTACAGTTCCAGCAGGTATAAGCAATTTGATTCTTCTGAGTGGATGTGAAGGCAATAGCATCTAAATTGTGTTGTTCTTCGGTAGGATATTCTATCTCGTTAACTTTGGCCTTTTGATTTAAATGAAGAAACGTTCTTGAGTTCAAATTTTGGTTTTGTACTGCGTGTTTTTCTATCGCCCGACACACATACACTAACTCAGGTAATCTATCTGTGTTGAACGTTATTAGAAGTTCTCCTGTTCGACGTTTGACATTTTGCTTGATGAGCTCAATCAATTCCCTAGGTGCCTTAGGGAACTGTAACCTAGCATTCATTACCAGGATATCCTGATAAAAATCATCGAAACTTTCTGTGACTCCTTGCCTTCGGTCGAACATTTTTCGCAAGAGTTCGGAGTCAGTTTCGATGCTCCTAAACTGCTCAACGAGGGAAAATTCTAAATTACTCCAAGTGGCTCCTGGATTGGACTTTAAAAACGTCCAAAACCAACTCTCCACTTGACCAGCTACGAAAAGATGGAAATGGAGGAATATGTCCTCCCAACTTACTTTGTAGCATATCTTCAGACGTTTTAAACGAAATAAAAAGCAACTAACAACACACTCATTAACGATCTGTTTAAAAATGAGTATATTGATCGCTTCCAAAAATGTAAATTACACTGCTCAGCAGCCATAGCTCCGAGATTATATGGACTCCCGAAAACTCACAAGCCAGGTCTTCCACTTCGTCCAATTTTATCTTCAATGAACGTACCTTGCTATAACTTATCCAAACACATCGGAACAATTATAAAAAATATCGTTTCGGTTACATAATATAAAAAACTCTTTTCAGTTAAAAGAAAAGTTGCAAGATGTAATTTTAGATGAAGATGATGTTATGGTTTCTTTTGACGTCATTTCATTATTTACCAACATCCCTACTTATTTAGCAATAAAAAACATTTTAAAAGAGTGGAACATAATAAAGGACCACACTAAAATAACCAAACAAAAATTTCTAAAACTTTTAGAATTCTGTCTACGAGACAATAACTATTTCCAATTCAATGAAAAGTTTTTTTCGCAAACATATGGAATGCCAATGGGTAACCCCCTTTCACCAACGGTGGCAGACATTATTCTGGACAATCTTCTTGACGAAACCATAGAACAACTCAACAAAATAGGTATACAAATCAAATTTATTGCTAAATACGTAGATGACATTTTTGCCTTCATCAAAGTAAAAGAAAAAGACATAATTCTCAACAAGCTAAATTCATACCACAACAAAATACAATTTACAATAGAAAATGAACACAACAATAGCCTTCCCTACCTAGACCTACTTCTACATAGAGAAAATAATAAAATAATATACAACTGGTATTCAAAAGAAACTGCATCAGGGCGAATGATTAATTTCCACTCAACTCAACCGACAAAACAAAAAATAAACACAGCATTAAATTTCATTAACAAGGTCCTAGATCTATGTGATAAAAGATATGAAATGGACAATATAAGAAAAATAAAAACTATACTACAATTGAATGACTACCCACACTACATAACAAACAGTCTACTTAAATCAAGAACCGAACAACAAAAAATTAACCTTTCAAATAACAACAACAATTACACAAAAACTGACAATAATACAAAAAAGTTTTTTTGTGTACCATATGTACCTAAACTCACTGACAACAGAAGCTTACACCAATTAATAGAAAATAGTGGGGTCGCTTAGCGACAAATTTCGAGATGATGTGTTTTTGCCTTACAAAAGCACCAAATTTTTTTTAGGTACTACTTAGGTCCATAACTTGAGATTTAGGGTAGGACCCATCTCGGCGGTCAGCCATTTTGGATTTTATAGCCACCATTTTGAAATTCAGGTATATTATTAATATCTCGGCTTCTAAATCACTTAGGATCCCAAGCTTGGTGTCTAGGTATACATTTTTGGGGTCAGGGAATACAACCACATACTTTTCAAATGTTAAAGTTTGCAAATATACGAAGGGGGCATGGGAGTCATGACCGCCTTGCTCCAAGACGATCAAATATTATATTTAGGGTCGGATAATGTGTATACACAAGTTGAAAATGTATCTGACTAAACTTATCCAAGGAGGGAAATCGAGGGTCATGACACCCCCCCCCCCTCAGAGCCTAGGAAAAAGTATAAATACAAAACAAACTTCATTTAAACGCATAGAAGTGCAAAAACTGACGCGACGTATGGCTAGCCCAAATTATTTCATAACCGTAATTTTACCTTTTATGAGGCCATGGTAATATTATTCGCGAAGACTGTATGTTTTGTCGTATCGAGTTTTTCTGAAAGAAAAATGAATAAGTTAAATGTAAATACATTTAAGTTAGGTTGTATAAGTATATATTAATAACAAACTATCCAATTATTAAATCGAGTGACAAAAATATGTAATTCTAAGATATAAGGTTGAAAATGAAATAAGATATATGTACATGTACATACATACATGTACATGTAGTACCTCGTGGCATGATGGTTAATGCGTAGGACTGTCATGCCGAAGGTGTGGGTTCGATTCCCAGCCGTGCCACCTAAAAACAGAAATGTTTTATCCGAGGTTCTGCCTCTTGCGAATAACTGACAAATCCTCCAAAAGTATACTTGTCATGAAAAAGTGTTTCTCATTTAGCCGTTCGGACTCGGCAAAAACCTGTAGGTCCCCTTTATTTCTGTACACTGTTGAATGTGTTCACTGGTACACCATACTCCTGCCTGATATATACAGCCCGCTTTGAGTGTTGAAGTTATGCATCTTTTGTTGGTGGAAGTTTCTCCACTGTCTTAGTCTTCTGACAAAACAGCTCCTTGCTGACATCATTCACACTGTCCGAATTACTGTATTTAACATATAATATTACCGTGAAGCGTTCTAGCCTTTTAAATGTTCACCATCAAGCTCTGTGTAGGGATGTAATGCTATGCATGTTAAGGTATGTCGGTATGTGTCACCTCATGATAACAATTCCATGCCTCCCACGCAGATTTCTTGCCTCGTCCGAAAAATGAAGATATTATATCGCAACCCGTAAAACTGTGAAATACGGGGAAGCCAAGGATTGTTGTACGCTCAGTTTCTCTTAATAGCATTGATGTCTATATAATTAAATGATCTGCCCGTACCAAAGACAACAGAAATCATTAAATTTGTGCACAAGTTCATCAGGTGATGGAACTTGCCAATGAGGATTACCACCACGTCCGTGTCAACAGTACGAATCATACACCTACTACAGCCATTCTTCATTATGTTCGAAAAGAGTCAGAGGCAAAGAATCATCGTGTAATAGGGGACTTAGAAAAATCTTGCGTGAATGGTCGCATTTAGACAACTAACCAAAACATAGATATTGCTTAAAACAGCTGACAGAGAAATTGAATTTTAAATTTGATTTATGATCATCTATATGATATTTTAAGATTTTTTCTATTTCTGTTTTCTTGTTGAACGGAGTCCAAGATGATGAAAATCTGCATTTTGTATTTGCATTTAACTTATTCATTTTCCTTTCAGAAAAACTCGATACGACAAAACATACAGTCTTCGCGAATAATATTACCATGGTCTCATAAATGGTAACATTACGGTTATGAAATAAATTAGGCTAGTTGTACGTCGCGTCAGTTTTTGCACTTCTGTGTGTTTAAATGAAGTTTGTTTTGTATTTATACTTTTTCCAGGGCTCTGAGGGGGGGGGGGGGGTGTCATGACCTCCGATTTCCCTCCATGGATAAGTTTAGTCAGATACATTTTCAACTTGTGTATACACATTATCCGACCCTAAATATAATATTTGATTGTCTTGGAGCAAGGGGGTCATGACCCCCATGCCCCCTTCATATATATGCAAACTTTAACATTTGAAAAGTATGTGGTTGTATTCCCTGACCCCAAAAATGTATACCTAGACACCAAGCTTGGGATCCTAAGTGATTTAGAAGCCGAGATATTAATAATATACCTGAATTTCAAAATGGCGGCTATAAAATCCAAGATGGCTGACCACCGAGATGGGTCCTACCCTAAATCTCAAGCTATGGACCTAAGTAGTACCTAAAAAAATTTGGTGCTTTTGTCCAGCAAAAACAGATTTTCTTACTAAGCGACCCTACTAAAAAGAGAACATTTCATTTTCACATAAACCAAATCTCACACTTAGAACATTGTCCACAGACACAAAATCAAAAATAAATAAACAACAACAACACAATGTGGTTTATCAAATTAAATGTAATGGCAAAGAGAATGAAAACTGTGATCTAGTGTACATAGGACAAACAAAGAGAAATTTAACAACCAGACTTGCGGAACACGAAGCAGACATACGTAAACACAAAGAGACAACAGGGCTTTCGCAGCATATAGCAAGCAGCGGACACTCGGTGGATTTCAAAGATGTAACAATATTGGACAAGGAGAGCAAACTCAACACAAGACTAACTCTAGAGAGTCTAAGAATCCAACAACAAATAAAGAGGACTATGAACACGAAAGAAGACACCGACAGTATTAAACAAAGCTATGCTGTAGCAATCTGAAGTACCTGAGCCCAGCTGTGATATAAGTGTCATTGTTTTGTTTTTTGAATTTGAATTGTAACTGATTGTTCTTAAGTTATATTAGGGGTATTCATGCAACTGCGTAAAACACTAGATAAGTTTACGATTTGGTTAATTTTATCTTTTGGTTAATGAACTGTCAAATTTTGTATGGGAAATGGTTTACGCAATTTGGTTAATTTTATCCAAGGATTTAGCTGCGGAAAATTAACCAAATATTTGGTTAAACTTATCCAAACGTCATTGTGACTTTTAGAGATTGAATTAGGCGTGTTTGTGACTTTTAGAATTAGGCGTGTTTAGAAAGATGATACAAATGATATCTCGGAGAACTAAAAAAAATAATTATTGCATTACAATTATCACCAAGATAAAAGTTGTGAATTAAAACGTAGTTTACAAAAAAAAAAAAAATAATTAGATACAAGGTCTACATTTACTCAACGATTAAAGGCTCTACCCAACCAACGCGAAATTATAGCGAAGCATTCGCAAAGACAGTTTTTTGTTGTTTTTTAGTATTGATATCATTCACTTTAATTTCGTGTTGGTTTGGGAGAAAAGTACATTATGGGCGTGACATATGATTTGCTTGTATTCGTTAATTTTCATCCGCCCACTGCCATGAGCTTGCGACTAATATACTTCTACCTTACAACGCGACTATTGTCATGTATATTATGGTAGAACTATGATAATTGTTGGTAGTTTACTGAAGTGGTCGTACTCATCTCACGGGAGTGAAACTGATATTTGGTGAAGTTGGAACGAAAAAAAGAGAGGGACGATTCATTTTACTTAAGTGGAATATTCTACACTTCTTCTTTTGACTGTTTGGAAAGCAACTTTTCGAGGGTTTTTAACCCATTGATTTTGACAGGCAAAAGTTTCGTTGTCGTTCCGAATATTTCGCATTGGTTTGAGAAAGACTAAATAGTTCTAGCTTTACATTTTGTTTTATCCTTCCGAGTTTCCGACTTCTCGTGGGTTAAAAATTACTACGTTTACAATAAGGATCGGGAGCTCCAGGTTATTTGTCACTTGAGTTGAGTTTAAATGGTATTTAGATTCCAGCAAAATGAATGGCATTGATGTATTTATTTCAATGCAAAACAAATATAATTGAATTAACAGGAGTACTTACTACACGTATCTATTAAAACAAATATATATTTGTACACATACATGCAAATTAACAGACCATAATGCATTATCTGTAAAACCATGCCGAACGCGCCCAAATATTTGACGTTTAACGAACAGCTGATTCAATTACACAGCATTTAACCAAATTAATAAAAAGGTCGTTCATGCAAACTTTTGCGTAAACTTATCATTTTAAACAATTTGTAAACTTACGACGTTGCATGAATACCCTTATTAATTGTTTTTTTATGTTAAAGTTTGTGTCAGTGCCGTCTCGGGAAGGATGCAATTTTAGTTTTAAGAAAACAGATATGTAATTTTTAAACAAAAAAATGAGAGAAAAAGTATAGTTGGGTCAATATTTCAAAATATTAATATTTCAGTCTCCTTCATTTTTGAACCGAAGTACAAAATTTTGTTATAAGTTTGTTAATTGGATGGCTTGAAACAAACGGGTTCTAATATTTGCTCTAGAAAAAATAAAGTTAAAAAGAATATCATACCCGCTATCTCCATTTAAACACCCAAAATGTCATTCCCCTGACGTGTCCCCAGGCCTACTTACCACACTGTCTGAATTTTAGCAACGAAACTAAAAACGATACAAGAAATCTAATGATGCAGTCTTTTTAATAATATATGCATCCTAACTAAAAGATAGTTAAATGATTTTTAGTTGCTTTATTTTTTTAAATCGGAGCTATTAAGTAAGTGTCCCCCATAAATTGATCATTTCTATCCCACCAATGGAAATTTAAAAAAAATATATATAGGCTCAAAATAGAAAACTGATTTTTTTGTTGTTTAACGGTACAGAATTGCTCTTTATGAAAATTGAAGTAAGGGTTTCAAAAAAACTTTGTTGTCTTTTTTATTTCAAGTTAAGGCAATGATTTTGTTTTTCGTCAAGCGAAATTGTCATTCCTCTAACGCGTGTTTTTTACTAAACCGTGTAGTATAAAAATTTAAAAAGTTTTACTCGTCTGTGTCTTTTACAAGGGCCTACGTGAAAAATAAAATAAAATATCTAATTTTCTAATAACCTCCATTTAATTCTCATAAAACACCCTTCGGAGTCATTCCCCTAACATCATTTTTTGTGTCATTCCCCTGACTCTCAAGTTTTCATTATAATGACTGATTGCGTTTTGGTAACTCTAGCAGAATCATTAATATTACATTTAAACATATTTACAGTATTTTTAGTAGTTTTAAATTTTTTCACATTTTCTCGGTCAAAATACCATAAAAAAATACGATTATTACTATAAAATGTTTAGTCTCGCAAAATCCTTGAATCATGAGAGCAAGTTCGTGCAACATAGTCGTGGATGCTATTTTTCATGTTAGTATTTGTTCTCTTTTTTCCTTACACTCCTGAAACCATTCGCAAAATTAAATATCCATCTAATCAACGGAGTAAATATAAATTTTTGTCATTCCCCTGATACAAGTATCATTTCCCTGACTTAAAAAACCGTTAGATTTGATCAAATGTTATGACTCCTTGTTTTAAAGTGGTTATTATAAAGTTATTAAGAGACATAATTGTTCGTCTACCAATATAGGATCTTTTGAGCGAGGGTCCACTTTGGAGTGAAAAATATTAATGTTTTGAAATATTGACCCAGTTGCTATTTTTGTTATATAAACTAAAATTTATCATTATCAACAGATTGAAATAAATATAACCCCTGAAGAAGTAAGGATTACTTACGAAACGTTGGGAAAATAATGGAATAGAAAGTTGTTTTTATTCGCATTTTTTACAAATAGACCAAAAGAGCCTAAACAAACACAGTGGAAAAGATAAACAAAAAATTGGTCAAATCAAATAATATGAAATAAAAAGTCGTCGACAGTCATTCGCTGGTTGTCTAACTTGAGTCCCCATTTTTTGAACTCAACCGAGCGAAGAGACAAGTTAGTTAGAGGACGATCACTAGGAGTTGTGGAGTTAAGATTTAGAGCGTTTAGTTGGCTTAAGAAACTTTGCACATTCTCACTATGATGTGTAGGATCAATTGGATTCTGACGGTTACTCTGAGACTGGTGTGTACTAGGGTTTGGATTGATTGGGCTTGCATTCCGGGAACTATGATTTTGTGGGGGTTGTAGGTTCTCTATCGGCTCTTGTTCTCTTCTAGTAATTACTTTCCTTCTCAAATTAAGCCTTTCAGCCTCGTATTCGGCTTTTCGGTTCTTTAAGTCCTCGGCCCTACTAAGCCCTATTGCAGCCGTAACAATATTCTCAATATAGCGTTTGAGGCTTTCATCTAGTGAAAAAGGGTTTTGAGCGTCAACAGGGTTGTCTGCTGGAGGATTTCTTGGATCGGTTTCACCCTCATCTCCGGCAGTCGTAACCCTTTGACTTGTACCCGGATTATTTAAATCCTGCTCAAAATCTTCCAAATCCTTATCTCTAGTATTCTTTTTTTGACCCTTTGGAGGCATTTTGAATTATGATAAGCTAAGAATGAACTTAGAATCGATTATAAAAAAAAAGTACCAGACAATGACGTTGTCAGAATAAAAAGGGTAGAATATTTGGGGCTCAAAATCACGAAAGGAATACTTATAATTGTCTATGTGTATAATAACTATTCAAGGTATGTGTAAACTCTTGTAAAGAAGGAGTAGGTACTCCTACCAAATGCTATCGCATCGAAAAGGAAAAAACTAAATATGTAACTCTAAAAAAATGAAAATTTATATGAAAATGCTAGAATTAAAGATTTTACATTTAAAAGCTGAGAATGAAAAACTAAAGTTTCAATCTAAAATAAATCTATAACCAAAAAAAAGATTATCTAAATATGTCACAGTCAAAAAAAAATATCTCATATGATCATGTGGTGCTTCTGAAAGTCGAGAAGGTTTTTTTGAGTAACTCAACGGCGAGAAAAAAAAAAAAAAAAAATGTTTGCTTGTAAATGTGTTAACTAGTAGCTGCCAAGAAATGTTAATAGAACTATAGTGCATAGAGCGCTATTGAAAGAAATAGTTCTTACAACTGGAATCTAACAGACGTTAATACCGACATATAGTACTCTTAATAATTCTTTTAAGCTACCAATAAACGACAAAAATAATTAATATTTTCTTTTTTTAAAAATATAAGAGGTACGATTTTAGTCAGTTTACTCATGGACAAAAGTTTGTTGGAACAGAACTCAGGCGCAGCAGCCGGAGACGTGGTTTCTCAGAACCGGTATCCCCCGGTCGTCTGATGAACTCCTCCAAACAAAAGTTTAAACTTATGACCATGATCCTCAGATACCAATACATTAACTGGAAAGTTTGTAAACTTACATGAATTCCAGGACATTGATAAATGATGGGTCATTGTTTTTTTTTATATCGAAAATTGCAAATTTGAAACGCTACAAGAAGTTATGTCATGATAAACTATACTTGGTTGGTCGTTCTGAATTTGTTTTTCTTTTAAGTCATGGAATATATAAGAAGAAAAATAAAACTATATAATCCTGGGGTTTGTTTAAACCTTCATCAAAAAATTTGGCGATCATAAAACTGACTAAAGAAAAAATTCGTTTCGGGTTTTATGAAACGATAATCCTTATAAAAAAAATTCTTGCCCCAAATTGGGCGCCACCTGTGTAACGGAATGGTGTTCCCTCTTTGTAAACTGGCGATGTTCTGCCTTTCCAGTTTTCATCCTAAACCACAGGATACTCAGGGTGAGAAAGGAAATACAAAGAGGGTGGTCCAGTCGGCCAAGTGCTGGTGTAGGCATGCTCGCTTTAGCCTGGTACTAACTCGTCGGTGGGGTGGGATCTTGCGCTCACCACTGGACTGCCGTATACTTTTCCCTACATGCCTATCTCGTTTCAAGAATCTATCGAATTCCTCATTACCACAAAAACGAATTTAAAAGCAAACAAACATTCTTTTGTGGAAGCCGTGATGTTATAGGCTTCCGAGTGGTACCCTCCCTTCGGTTCCCCGCGCTAAGTGAGAACCCCGTGGTTACCGCTCCACTCAAATAATCTACGATAACCCCTAACGTACTTAAGTGAAAACTCAAGCTTCACTCAATTCGCCGCCGTCGAGCCTCATTTCCCCTCTGCTAACTTTCCTAAGCACCTCTCCTAAAACTTACCAACTAGCATGATAACTTCCTTAATGACCAGCAGTAAAATATCCACATCCGGAGATTAAAATCAAAATAAGAAATCTTTATTCAATATAGCCGAATATTATGTTAAAATTCATGGATTTCTTGGGTTAGCATTTTGACTCTCCATAATAAAAAAAAAATAATTCAGTTAAAATCACAAAAAGTAAAAAAGAAATTAAATTTAAATAATAATAAGTAAGAATGTATGTTCTTATCAGGACCAAAAACAAAATCTCTGACATGAGTGAAAGAGTATGTCTAACTAAATTCTTAGATGGCTACAATATAAAAGTTTATAAAATTCAACCAAAATTTAAATTTATCGAATTCACTCAAAGTTCAATGACCGCTTTCAATAACGATCTCTCTTGGTTTAGTAAAAAAAAAATGAGTGTCAAACTTACGGAGTGTATAACACTTTCGTTCAATGGACAATTGCACCTTCTTTCTTTTTGTATATACATTTGATTGACAAAATCTTTGGACTCACCGCGAATTCTCCTCCAATGAAGTGGTGCGCACTACCTCCTTGACTGGACCTGGAGCTTTTATGTTGAGTTTTATTACTCTGGCCTCTTCTGACGATCTTTATGCTATTATTAATGGGGAAAAAGGTAAAAATGTCAAATTGAACGAATTACGAGCATATACATGTACATATATGTATGTAATAATTTGGATACTTAGCTTTGAGTGTATTCGTTACATAAGGAGTATTAAATTTTATGATTCGGAGTAGTATGTCAAAATGCTTAGAATTTTGTTGTCTTGGAGTCCGAGACTGCCATTAGCGAGTGTTCTCTTGAGGTAACCGGCTGGTTGGACGAAAAGCTGCACTTTCAGGGCTGAACAAATTGTCTGAAATGGAAGGCCGTGTTTTGCTTTGACCAAGGCCAGATTCGAAGATTGGACTTTGATAGGAAAGATCTACGGCCAATTTCCTTGTGACGGTGACACGTACTTCCCTTCGACTAGATCTAGGAGGAACCCTTCTAGACCTTTAATACGCGCCCCACGTGTTCCGCGACGTGCAATGAGGGACATGCACTTCACAGACCAAACACGTGGGCACAGCTGTCTGACCTTTTTTTTTGTGTGTGAAGTGATTCTTTCTTCTATGCAATAAAAACAATTAACTTCAATACACTTTAGCTATTTATTTGTGTCTCAATTACCTTCGAACTTATTTGATTTATTTTAACAAATCGGCCGAATGTGGTTACTTTCCGTTGGAATCGGTCAGATGGAATGTTATTCTTATTAGCTTATGGATTACCGTGGTGGTTGAAGATATTTCTTGGTCTTACAAAATTAACTTATAGGACGTCGGTCGTGTCTATTTGAAAAGCAGCACGATTGCGAAACCTTAAAAGTATTTAGTTAAATTCCGAGAAAATCAAAACTTTCATTTAGATTACCTTTATTAATTTTCATAAAAAAGTTTACAAAAAAAAATTTATTATAAATCCCAATGTTGGTATTTGACTTTCTCAGAACTTAACAAAATTTTAATCGTGGCTTGTTAAACGATTATTGGAGGGTTTTGGAAATGTTCCTTTCAGTGTGGATGTCAATTTAGAAAAGAGCCGCGAAAGTATTTTTTTTAGGTTATGTCCGCCAATAACCATAGTGTTCACACTCTGCTTAACTTGAAACGAGGGAATCGAATCGATAACTTTTAGGTATATCGGAACGGAAAAAGGCCTAGTCGATGACAGCATCCACTACCCTGCAACAAACAAAAACAGATCTAGGGAATGTGATATCACATTCAAGCTAGCCTATACAACTATCATGATAAAAAACTATTATGATAGAAAACTATCATTATAGAAAACTGTCATGATAGAAAACTATCAAGATAGAAAACTATCATGATAGAAAACTATCATGATAGAAAACTATCATGATAGAAAACTATCATGAAAGAAAACTATCATGATAAAAAGCTATCATGATTGAAAACTGTCATGATACGAAAATATCATGATAGAAAACTATCATGCATATTGCAAGTTGCATGTTCTATGCAGATATACGCAGCTCCACGCAGATATACGCATATCTACGTAGATAGATGCAGACATACGCAGATATACATTGATTTACGCAGATACCCGCAGGTCTTCTTAGATATACGCCTGGCTACGCAGATATACGCTGGCCTACCCAAATGCAGATCAACGCAGATCTACGCAGATCAACGTAGATATACCTAGATATACCTAGATATACGCATATCTACGCAAATAGACGCAAACATACGGAGATATACGTTGATCTAATTATATATACGCAGATTCCCGCAGGTTGACGTAGATATACGCCAGGCTACGCTGATATTAGCTTATATACGCAGATATACTCAAATACCCGCAGGTCTGAGCAGATATAAGTAGATATACGCCGGTCTACGCAGATATACAAAGTTCTACGCAGATATACATATATGTACGCAGATAGATGCAGGCATACGCAAAATAATAGATAAATAGAAGATATACGCATATCTTCGCAGATATACGTTGAAGGCCTAGGTACGCAGATTAACACAGATCTACGCAGATATACGCAGAATTACTTAGATATACGCAGATATAGGCAGATATATGCATATATAGGCAGGTCTACACAAGTATATGCAGATCTACGCAGCTTCTATAAAGCTTTCATCAAAAATAAATTTCTAATAGAAGTCATGACTTTCATAACTGCTTCTTTAAAGTCGTTTGAAAGCTTGATATAGAAAATTAAACGAGAATAGCGTCTTTGTTTCGGATAGACCTCTGTAAATAACATTAACGTAGAACCATGAAACTGTCACTGTATAGGGATTGTATAGAATAGTTTAATTGAAGTTTCTGTCACTTGGTCTTCAAAAGAATTCGGTTACAATTTGCTGGAAGCCTTATCGAATACTTCGCAGAGACTTCTCAGATTTTATTAACGAACGATAATAGAAAATGTCAGTCTATGCTAAAGAGACTCAAATCTGTCAAAGTCATAGAAAACTATCATGATAGCAAACTGTCATGAAAGAAAACCATCATGATAGAAAACTACGCAGATCTACGCTTATGTACGCATATATTCGCCTGGCTACGCAGATCCACGCAAATCTACGCAAATATACGCAGATCTGTGCAGATCTTTGCTAAAATACGCAGATAAACGCAGATATACGTAGATATACGCAGATATACGCAGATATAAGCAGACATACGCAGGTCTACGCAAGTAGACGCAGATCTACCGAGATATATGCTGGGTTATGCAGATATACAGATCTTTGCAGATCTACACAGATATACGTAGATATACGCAGATCTATGAAGATCAACGCAGATATACGCAAGTCATGATAGAAAACTATCATGATAGAAAACTATCATGATAGAAAACTATCATGACAGCAAACTGTCATGATAGAAAGCTATCATGATAGAAAACTATCATGATAGAAAACTATCATGATAGAAAACCATCATGATAGAAAACTACGCAGATCTACGCTGATGTACGCATATATTCGCCTGGCTACGCAGATCCACGCAAATCTACGCAAATATACGCAGATCTGTGCAGATCTTTGCTAATATACGCAGATATACGCAGATATATGCAGATATACGCAGATACAAGCAGATTTACGCAGATATACGCAGATATAAGCAGACATACGCAGGTCTACGCAAGTAGACGCAGATCTACCGAGATATATGCTGGGTTATGCAGATATACAGATCTTTGCAGATCTACACAGATATACGCAGATCTACGGAGATGTACGCAGCTATACGCCAAGTTACGCAGATATACGCAGATCTACGCAGATATGCGCAGATCTACGCAGACATGTTTTAAATGTCGTTTCAGTCTATCTAAATTGTTCCAATTGGCAAAACGACTTTGCTAAACTATCTGAAGCAATGCAGATTTTGGGCGAAAAAAGTTGCATACTCATAGGACATTTTAGTGCTCGTACTAGGCAGGAGCAATGTCCAAGTTTCGAAAGCCATAATTTAATCATAAGGAAATCAAAGGATCATTAAATAAACACCAGGGAAAGATCCTGGAAATGGGAAGCGCCTTCGATCTTTCTATAGTAAGTGGCACTGAAAAAGGAGACGAGGAAGGAAAACTCACTTTTGTTCGAAATCCGAGACAATCCGTAATTGATTACCTTTTTGTTGCACTAGATAGTAATTCTTTGATTTCAAATTTTGAGGCGGATAGTCAAATATACTCTGACCGTATGCCTCTGATCACCACACTAAATACACTAAATACTTCAGAGACAGCAAACCCCCTTTTACCAAAACTGAAATGGCGAGGAAACCAAGTCGGATCTTACAATAGGAACTTAAATCAGAACATTATAGTGCATGCTCCTGGCGAATCTGAAACCACAATAAACGACCTACAGCAAATAATTGAATTGTCAGCAGTCCCACAAAACAGAAAAATAATAGCGGGAAAATATCACCGTGGTATGACAGGGAATGTGAGTCTGCGAGAAGAAAATCATTCGCGCTTTTAAAGCAATACCTGACCTTCAATTCCAACTGTTTGAAAAAATATTACTTAGAAGCAAATCGAGCATACAGAGCCTTGTGCAAGTCAAAAAAAGAAAACTTCATTAAAACCCAGACGGAAAGTTTAATAAATTGCAAAAATTCCTTAGATTTTTGGAAAGCCATTCAAAATATTAAAGGAAGACAACTTGCCATAGGTACTCTACTCCCTGCATCGACACTCCGAGAATATTTTGAAAAACAAGTAACTACGGAACTCTATGAAAAAGAAATGCAGTACGCTAGACCCACTTTTCAAAAACAAATTTTAGACTGTGATATAACCTTCTCTGAAGTAAAGGCAACAATCGGGACATTAAAAGATAATAAGGTGCCGGGCTGCGACCTGATCCCCAATGAATTTCTTAAAAATGAAAAATGAAACAGAGGAATTCCTTAAATATCTCACGGTAGCATAAAACAATGTATTCAAATCTGGAGAAATACCCGAGGCTTTAAGGAAATCAGTAATTTTCCGATCTTTGAAAAAGGAGATAGAATAGATCCATCAAATTATCGCAATATCCCCTTTCTAAATTCATCTTTGAAAATATTTATGGAGATACTGCGATGCCGTCTTACGAAATGGATTGAGAACAATCATCTTCTCAGTGAATTCCAAATTGGATTTAGAAAAGGCTATTCCACCGCAGATCACATCTTCAGCCTGACTAATACTGCAGAATTATGTCTACGTAGGCACCACAAGCTGTATGTCTTCTTCGTGGACTTTCGAGCAGAATTTGAATCTATTAACAGAAGGGTTCTTATGTACAAATTGTACAGGGACGGAATGTCACTGAAGTTTGGCAGTGTAATTGAGGGCATCTACAGTCAAACATGGAATGCAGTTTGGAATGGAAAAAATCTCTCTGAGTGGTTTCTTTCTACGGTTGGGTTAAAACAAGGATGCAATATAAGTCCACCATTATTTTCCTTATATATTGAAGACCTTCTAAGAATCATGCCTTGTGGAATTACAGTAGATGGTCTTCAGATCAAGATCCTTATGTATGCTGATGATCTAGTTCTACTGGCCGAGTCTCCTGAGTCACTTCAGTTGATGATCAACAGATTGCGTGGCTATTGCTCTGAGTGGAACTTGACAGTGAACTTGAATAAGTCAAAGACTATGGTCTTCTGGAGAGGAACGGGGCGCTTAGCTGGAAACGAAAGATGGTACTACGGTGCAGAACAAATCGAGATGGTAAAAGAATACCAGTACCTAGGATTTACCATAACAAGCAACCTCAACCTCGAAAAGCACCTGACCAAAAAACTATCGGCTTCCAAAAATGCGATCGGAACAGTTTGGCAAAACGTGTATGCAAACAAGGACCTTGATTTTAGATCTAAATACAAAGTTTTTGTTGCTACATCTGAAACAATAATGCTGCTATGCAGCACAATCATGGGGATGGCGTCACTATGAAACAGTTGAAAAGCTACTGCGATTTTACCTAAAACGCCAGTTCCGACTACCAGATCCAACACCAAATTACATGCTCCTTATTGAAACGGGTCTATCGCCGCTTTACCTCAAAACCTTAAAACTTCATTTTACTATATATACATATATATGAATCTAATGTATAGTCCGACTGAGAAAATTGCACGAAAAATTGCAGTGGCTGTCATAAAATCAATGAGTTCCTGATTTGAAGAATGGAAAAACATAGCTGAAGGGTGTGCGATACCATTTAATTTAAGTTATGAAAAGCTCCCAACGTGGAAACCATACCTATATGATTTACTACAAAAGCTTGACGCAAATCTTATAAATAACAGCATCGAACTGCCGAAAGGCTCATTATACAGGGAAACCTATTTCCACGCTTGAATACAATCTTGGTGAAGCTAATTATTTCCATCACCACCTTAACGCAGAGAAAATATCAATGATTTTTCGAGCAAGAGGAGAATTGCTTCCCTTGAACTTCATATTACATCGAAATGACTTACAAATTTAATGTTCAACACAAATGTAAAAGAAATAATTAATAATCTGTACTATAAACAATTTAAAGAATAATAAATCTATCTATCTATCTCTCTATACTAGAAAACTATCACGCATGTTGCATGTTATAGTTGCATGTTGCATGATAGAAAAATATCATGATAGAAAACTATCATGATAGAAAACTATCATGATAGTAAACTATCATGATAGAAAACTATCATGATAAAAAACTGTCATGATAGAAAACTATCATGATAGAAAACTATCATGTTAAGAAACTGTCATTATAGAAAACTATTGTGATAGAAAACTGTCATGATAGAAAACTATCATGATAGAAAACTATCAAGAAAGACAACTGTCATTATAGAAAACTATCGTGATAGAAAACTACCATGACAGAAAACTATCATGATAGATAACTATTATGATATAAAACTGTCATTATAGAAAATTTATAATTTCTGATAACTTTCGAATGGAACGGGTGGTTCCAAAATCCATAGACGTATTAACCATGCCAGCGGATGAGCTGAAGAAGTAACGAGTCAGGCGGACTCTTACTTGATTCGAAAGCAACACAACAACACAGCATCAATATAGCTTAAAATTATCTTAACATAACTATATTTAACTCAATAACTTATGGTAGACATTTTGGGTAGTTAAAGCATTATTTTTTTTCTTAAAAATCGGTTATTAATTTTTAATTACAAAAGGTCTATCGGAATTAAAAAAAAAAGAATAGATTTTCGTGGTTGTTAAAATATTTCACTCTCTCGCCTTGAAATAATTGGTTTTTGAATAGTTGATTTACGCTTCGAAACGAATCACCCGCGAGTATTTTGGTATTAACTAGGAGAATGCCTAGCGAAGGCCTTTTCTCGGCTTTGATTCTTTTCAATTTTTCTCAAAAGTTAAGTATGGGATAGGTCTGAACTCGGCCATTAAGTTTCGGCAAGTTTTGGAAAAACATCCAACAACTTGTTGAACTTGTGTTTGAGAGAGAGTAAGATTCAGCAAGTATTGGACAGACATCCAACAACTTGTTGAATTTAGGTGTGTGTGAGTTTCGTTGACATTCAACAACGGTGGTTTTCTGGGGAGCAAAAAAGCCTTCCAGGAAGCCGGTGTCCCGTGACCGATAATCACGAAAACGTATGGCTGAATGTATGAATGTGTGAGTGATTGGAATGGCTGAAGGAAGGATTCGGTTGATAGCTGGGAAGTTCACTCTTGATCTTGAGAGAGCTAACCAAGCGAAAAGTTGAATTTTGAGGATACGAGGAAAATTTGAAGAACTGAAATCGAGGAAAAGTTTTGAAATTTAAAGTAAAGTAAAGTTCGAAATTTTTGATTGATAAAGTAAAAGGAAAGGAATTAGAGGTGATTCGGGGAGTGAGCAGTGACGTGCGGCACTCGAACGAACTGGGTAGACAGTTATAAATTTAATTAATTATTTTCCATCTTATCCAGTCAAAAATAAAAACTGTTAACAAAGTCCAAAAAACAGCGTATGTCTCTTTGAAATCAAACGTTTGACTTCACACAAGACTTCACAAACGTGTCTAAAAAACATGGCTACCAATAATGAACTCTATTAAGCAAAAATTAAATACCTATTTAATACAAGAATACAAATTACAAAAAATTGTACATTGTACAAATGCTTGTATTTTTTTGAAACAAACGTTGAAGGGCCAAGATATGTATGTACATAGTCCACACAAAGTTTTAGAAACATTATTTTGAAAGCCTATCCAAGTCATAAAAACTGTCCTTGAATATGTCATCCTCATCCTTACTATTTTGTGTTGAGATAATGGTGATCAAAGACAAAAGTATGCATTTGTTTGACTAAAAGTTATATAGGTACACCAATCTCAAACAAACAAAACTTGCAGACCTAAATTAAAGCTGAATAAAAAATGTATTGATTTATAAAAAAAATTCAAGAAACTCATAAAACAAAGAAAATAATAGAACATTTGATTCTTGTACCATTTCTCTCAGTCGCAATAAGGCAATAATGGTACCTTAAAATAAATATGCATTTGTAAAACAATTTCAAAACAAGAAGAAGCACACAGCTTCAAAATGCTTTTTGTTTCGACTCAATACAGCAACTAATCCCAAAGATACAGCTCTTCAAAACGTCAGTAGTGTACTTCTGCGAAAGAGTCCAGCCTTCCTACCTATTGCATTTTTTAGGGTTGACCTCCAACTACCCAATCCCCTTTAATCAACTCCAAAAATAAAAAATTAAGAAGTTGTTCTCTTCACTTAACAGTCAACGAAAAAGTTTCGAATTTAATTCAATAAGACAGATTCGAATCTGTCTACTTGCTTCACATAGAAATTCTACTTAAGCAACATAATCCGCTGATTTTATTTTCATATAATTAAGGTAGAACGAAAGACTCTGTCTTCGTTTTCAGTCGGGTTTTCCCGAAGCACGTAGCAGATGCAGAAGGCAGAGCCATAGCGAAGCTATAGCGTTTGTATTGTGTGAGCTTTGAGATTTTGTGCTTTGTGGTTGTTGGTAGAGGTCAAATTATTATCTAAAGAAATAAAAGTAGGTGTGAAAAATGTGAGTGTGTGAATAGTAAGGGATGAATGTATGATTTATATTTGTTAAATTATAGGTGTTGACAATTTGAGATAGGTAATGGATGTTAGGGACTTAATGCAATGAATGTAAACACAGTTTTCTTGATTGTAACAAGTAGGTTTCTTTTCTTTCTCTCTTTACTGTAGGGTAGACACTGTCTAAAACGTCTTATTGGCGCACCGTCAGGCCTGGTTCACACGAGATTGTACCGCACGTTTTTTATCGCATTCGGTTTTTACCGAACAAAAATCGGGTGTTCACACGATATTTATATTTATTCGTTTAAGACTTGAATAGCTGCAGTATAATGAAAATGTATGGAAAAGTTTGAATTTGTGAAGTATTTTATTTTTATCTTTTTAAGGGAAGGAGCTAGAAAGCTGAAATTTGGACGGATGATAGAAATTATTGATTTAAATATGAAGCAAAAAAAATAAGAGCCCTAGAATACCGTTGGACGGAGATAACGGCATTATTTGAGCGCTTTCACATATGAACTCATATCTCTTTATTGCATTAATGAATTTTCTTGTTGTTTTAAATATAACATAAATAAAATTACGGTTATTTTGATACCCCATTCATTATCGTACGTGGTTTATAAGCGGTAAAATCTTGATTTTAAATTGATCGAAAAATCAAAACAATTGCATTGAAATTACCTGCTTGGACCATTGTCCACAACCATCCACCAGCGAGAAGATCCCGTTATCTACATGGAATTTGTTTAATTAAAATTTGATATGGATGGCTTTAAAAAATTATAGCTCCCGTTCTACTGATTGGATCTTCAAGGTTTAGGTCTTTAATGAAAGCTGATGTAACCGGCTATATTGTGTAAACAAATCATTGAGGAGGGGCAAAAATTTTCATACTAAAAGGGTGAATAAGGCCCAATTCAATTCCATTTATTTTATTCTAAATTAAAATGTTCATAAAAATTTTTATAATTTTAAGAAACTAAAAACGCATATTTATTGCCTCATTCCTCTTCTTTATTTTAAAACCTTGACCTACAAGATCCATTGAGTATCACCGGAGTTATAATTTTTTTAAACCAACCATATCGGTCGATTAGTTTTTTTTGTGTACATCGGCTTTTCTCTCCACTGAAGCTCATTCTATGCCAACGAACAAATACCCAACGTGGATTCAAACCGTGTGAACGAAACTATATAAAACTATACGGCAACATGCACATGCAACATGATCATGTAACATGCACATACAACATGCTACATGCAACATGATACATGCACATGCAACATGCACATGCAACGCAATATGCCCATGCAACATGCACATGCAACATGCACATGCAACATGCAAAAGCAACATGCACATGCACATGCAACATGCACATGCAACATGCCTATGCAACATGCACATGCAACATGCACATGCAACATGCACATGCAACATGCACATGCAACATGCACATGCAACATGCACATGCAACATGCACATGCAACATGCACATGCAACATGCACATGCAACATGCACATGCAACATGCACATGCAACATGCACATGCAACATGCACATGCAACATGCACATGCAACATGCACATGCAACATGCACATGCAACATGCACATGCAACATGCACATGCAACATGCACATGCAACATGCACATGCAACATGCACATGCAACATGCACATGCAACATGCACATGCAACATGCACATGCAACATGCACATGCAACATGCACATGCAGTATGCAACATGCAATATGCACATGCAAAATGCACATGCAACAAGCATATGCAACATGCACATGCAACATCCACATGTAACATGCACATGCAACATGCACATGCAACATGCACATGCAACATGCATATGCAACATGCACAAGCAACATGCCCATGCAATTTGCAACATGCACATGCAACATGAACATGCAACATGCAACATGCACATGCAACATGCACATGCAACATGCACATGCAACATGCACATGCAACATGCACATGCAACTTGCACATGCAACATGCACATGCAACATGCAACATGCACGTGCAATATGCAAGTTAGTTATTTTATGCGCGAGGAATGAAAAAATATATTTTTTTACTGTGCAACCGCACAGTTCAAGTACTTTATTGAGACTCGAATAACTTAAATCTTATTTACATTATGATAACCTACGAGTAATACCAAAAAGTACAAGCATATGCAACATGCACATGCAACATACAACATGCAATATGCACATGCAACATGCACATGCAACATGAACATGTAACATGCACATACAACATGCTACATGCAACATGATACATGCACATGCAACATGCACATGCAACGCAATATGCCCATGCAACATGCACATGCAACATGCACATGCAACATGCAAAAGCAACATGCACATGCAACATGCACATGCAACATGCCTATGCTACATGCACATGCAACATGCACATGCAACATGCACATGCAACATGCACATGCAACATGCACATGCAACATGCACATGCAACATGCACATGCAACATGCACATGCAACATGCACATGCAACATGCACATGCAACATGCACATGCAACATGCACATGCAACATGCACATGCAACATGCACATGCAACATGCACATGCAGTATGCAACATGCAATATGCACATGCAACATGCACATGCAACAAGCATATGCAACATGCACATGCAACATACAACATGCAATATGCACATGCAACATGCACATGCAACATGCACATGCACATGCACATGCACATGCAACATGCACATGCAACATGCACATGCAACATGCATATGCAACAGCCACATGCAACATGCACATGCAACATGCACATGCAACATGCACATGCAACATACACATGCAACATGCACATGTAACATGCACATGCAACATGCACATGCAACATGCACATGCAACATGCACATGCAACATGCACATGCAACTTGCACATGCAACATGCACATGCAACATGCACATGCAACATGCACATGCAACATGCACATGCAATATGCAACATGCGCATGCAACATGCACATGCAACATGCACGTGCAATATGCAAGTTAGTTATTTTATGCGCGAGGAATGAAAAAATATATTTTTTTACTGTGCAACCGCACAGTTCAAGTACTTTATTGAGACTCGAATAACTTAAATCTTATTTACATTATGATAACCTACGAGTAATACCAAAAAGTACAAGCATATGCAACATGCACATGCAACATACAACATGCAATATGCACATGCAACATGCACATGCAACATGCACATGCAACATGCACATGCAACATGCACATGCAACATGCACATGCAACATGCATATGCAACAGCCACATGCAACATACACATGCAACATGCACATGTAACATGCACATGCAACATGCACATGCAACATGCACATGCAACATGCACATGCAACATGCATATGCAACAGCCACATGCAACATGCACATGCAACATGCACATGCAACTTGCACATGCAACATGCACATGCAACATGCACATGCAACATGCACATGCAACATGCACATGCAATATGCAACATGCGCATGCAACATGCACATGCAACATGCACGTGCAATATGCAAGTTAGTTATTTTATGCGCGAGGAATGAAAAAATATATTTTTTTACTATGCAACCGCACAGTTCAAGTACTTTTTTGAGACTCGAATAACTTAAATCTTATTTACATTATGATAACCTACCAGTAATACCAAAAAGTGCCGACGCAGCAACCATTCGGTTGCTCACCTCTTTTAGTTCCCAAGAATTCGACGCTTGCATCCGCACTGACCTGTAGTATAGATATGTGTCAGCATGTTTGGCGGCACATGTATCCGCAACACCTATAGACGCTGTGGGAACGTGTGTCAGCGTATTTAGTGCTAACTTGCACAAGCAACATGCCCATGCAATTTGCAACATGCACATGCAACATGAACATGCAACATGCAACATGCACATGCAGCATGCACATGCAACAAGCTCATGCAACATTCAACATGCACATGCAACATGCGCATGCAACATGCACATGCAACATGCACATGCCACATGCACATGCAACATGCACATGCAACATGCACATGTAACATGGACATGCAACATGCACATGCAACATGCACATGCAACATGCATATGCAACATGCACATGCAACATGCAACATGCAACATGCACATGCAACATGCACATGTAACATGCACATGCAACATGCACATGCAACATCCACATGTAACATGCACATGCAACATGCACATGCAACATGCACATGCAACATGCATATGCAACATGCACAAGCAACATGCCCATGCAATTTGCAACATGCACATGCAACATGAACATGCAACATGCAACATGCAACATGCACATGCAGCATGCACATGCAACAAGCTCATGCAACATTCAACATGCACATGCAACATGCAACATGCACATGCAACATGCACATGCCCATGCACATGCAACATGCACATGCAACATGCACATGCAACATGCACATAAAACATGCAACATGCACATGCAACATGCAACATGCAACATGCAACATGCAACATGCAACATGCAACATGCAACATGCAACATGCAACATGCAACATGCAACATGCAACATGCAACATGCAACATGCAACATGCAACATGCAACATGCAACATGCAACATGCAACATGCAACATGCAACATGCAACATGCAACATGCAACATGCAACATGCAACATGCAACATGCAACATGCAACATGCAACATGCAACATGCAACATGCAACATGCAACATGCAAATGCAACATGCACATGGAACATGCGCATGCAACATGCACATGCAACATGCAACATGCACATGCAACATGCAAGCAACATGCACATGCAACATGCAACAGGCACATGCAACATGCACATGCAACATACACATGCAACATGCAACATGCACATGCAACATGCACATGCACATGCACATGCACATGCAACATGCACATGCCACATGCACATGCAACATGCACATGCAACATGCAACATGCACATGCAACATGCACATGGAACATGCACATGCAAAATGCACATGCAACATGCATATGCAATATGCCCATGAAATATGCACATGCAACATGCACATGCAACATGCACATGCAACATGCAACATGCACATGCAACATCTACATGCACATGCACATGCACATGCACATGCACATGCACATGCACATGCACATGCACATGCACATGCACATGCACATGCAACATGCACATGCCACATGTACATGCAACATGCACATGCGACATGCACATGCAACATGCACATGCAACATGCAACATGCAACATGCAACATGCACATGTAACATGCACATGCAACATGCACATGCAAAATGCACATGCAACATGCACATGCACATGCACATGCACATGCAACATGCACATGCCACATGTACATGCAACATGCACATGCAACATGCAACATGCACATGCAACATGCACATGGAACATGCACATGCAAAATGCACATGCAAGATGCACATGCAACATGCATATGCAACATGCAAATGCAATATGCACATGCAACATGCACATGCAACATGCAACATGCACATGCAACATGCACATGCACATGCACATGCACATGCACATGCACATGCACATGCACATGCACATGCACATGCAACATGCACATGCAACATGCACATGCAACATGCACATGCACATGCACATGGACATGCACATTCACATGCACATGCAACATGCACATGCCACATGCACTTGCAACATGCACATGCAACATGCAACATGCACATGTAACATGCACATGGAACATGCACATGCAAAATGCACATGCAAGATGCACATGCAACATGCATATGCAACATGCCCATGCAATATGCACATGCAACATGCACATGCAACATGCACATGCAACATGCAACATGCACATGCAACTAGCACATGCAACATGCACATGCAAAATGCACATGCAAGATGCACATGCAACATGCACATGCAACTTGCAACATGCACATGCAACATGCACATGCAACATGCACATGCAACATGCAACATGCACATGCAACATGCACATGGAACATGCATATGCAACATGCACATGCAACATGCAACATGCACATGCACATGCAACATGCACATGCACATGCACATGCACATGCACATGCACATGCAACATGCACATGCAACATGCACACGCGACACGCACATGCAACATGCACAACAACATGCAAATGCAACATTCACATGCAACATGCAACATGCACATGCAACATGCACATGCAACATGCACATGCAACATGCACATGCAACATGCAACATGCAACATGCACATGCATTATGCACTCTAAGCCGACGATATGCAACATGCACATGCAACATGCACTTGCAACATGCAAATGCAACATGCACATGCAACATGCATATTCAACATGCACACGCAACATGCACATACAACATGCACATGCAACATGCTACATGCAACATGCACATGCAACTTGCACATGCAATATGCCCATGCAACATGCACATGCAACATGCACATGCAACATGCACATGCAACATGCATATTCAACATGCACAAGCAACATGCACATACAACATGCACATGTAACATGCTACATGCAACATGCACATGCAACTTGCACAAGCAATATGCCCATGCAACATGCACATGCAACATGCACATGCAACATGCACATGCAACATGCACATTCAACATGCACATGCAACATGCACATGCAACAAGCACAGGCAGTATGCAACATGCAATATGCACATGCAACATGCATATTCAACATGCACACGCAACATGCACATACAACATGCACATGCAACATGCATATGCAACATGCAAATGCAACAAGCACATACAACATGCACATGCAACATGCACATGCAACATGCACATTCAACATGCACATGCAACATGCACATGCAACAAGCACATGCAGTATGCAACATGCAACATGCAATATGCACATGCAACATGCATATTCAACATGCACACGCAACATGCACATACAACATGCACATGCAACATGTATATGCAACATGCAAATGCAACATGCACATACAACATGCACATGCAACATGCACATGTAAATGCACATGCACATGCAACTTGCACATGCAACATGGACATGCAACTTGCACATGCAACTTGCACATGCAACATGCACATGCAACATGCATCTTGTACATGCAACATGCACATGCAACTTGCACATGCAACTTCTACATGCAACATGCAACTTGCACATGCTACTTCCACATGCAACATGCAACTTGCACATGCAACTTGCACATGCAACATGCACATGCAACTTGCACATGCAACATGCAAAATGCAACATGCTACTTGCACATGCAACATGCACATGCAACATTCAACTTGCACATGCAACATGCACATGAAACCTGCACATGCAACTTGCACATGCAACATGCACATGCAACATGCACATGCAACTTGCACTTGCAACTTGCACATGCAACGTGCACATGCAACATGCACATGCAACTTGCACATGCAACATGCACATGCAACATGCACATGCAACTAGCACATGCAACATGCACATGCAACTTGCACATGCAACATGCACATGCAACATGTACATGCAACATGCCACATGCACATGCAACTTGCACATGCAACTTGCACATGCAACATGCACATGAAACTTGCACATGCAACTTTCACATGCAACAAGCACATGCAACATGCACATGCAACATGCACATGCAACATTTTCATGCACATGCAACTTGCACATGCAACATGCACATGCAACTTGCACAAGTTGAATGTGCATGTTGCATGTGCAAGTTGCATGTGCAAGCTGCATGTGCATGTTGCATGTTGCATGTGCAAGTTGCATGTGCAAGTTGCATGTGCATGTGCATGTTGCATGTGCAAGTTGCATGTGCAAGTTGCATGTGCAAGTTGCATATGCAAGTTGCATGTGCAAGTTGCATGTGCAAGTTGCATGTGCATGTTGAATAAGCAAGTTGCATGTTGCATGTGCATGTTGCATGTGCAAGTTGCATGTGCAAGTTGCATGTGCATGTTGCATGTGCAAGTTGCATGTTCAAGTTGTATGTGCATGTTGCATGTGCAAGTTGCATGTGCAAGTTGCATGTGCATGTTGCATGTTGGATGTGCAAGTTGCGTGTGCAAGTTGCATGTGCATGTTGCATGTGCAAGTTGCATGTGCAAGTTGCATGTGCATGTTGCATGTGCATGTTGCATGTGCAAGTTGCATGTGCAAGTTGCATGTGCATGTTGAATGTGCAAGTTTCATGTGCAAGTTGCATGTGCAAGTTGCATGTGCATGTTGCATGTGCAAGGTGCATTTTCAAGTTGCATGTGCGTGTTGAATGTGCAAGTTGCATGTGCATGTTGCATGTGCAAGTTCCATGTGCAAGTTGCTTGTGCATGTTGCATGTGCAAGTTGCATGTGCAAGTTGCTATTGCGTTTTGCATGTGCAAGTTGCATGTGCATGTTGCATGTGCAAGTTGCATGTGCATGTTGCATGTGCAAGTTGCATGTGCAAGTTGCATGTGCATGTGGCATGTTGCAAGTGCATGTTGCATGTTGCATGTTGCATGTTGCATGTTGCATGTTGCATGTTGCATGTTGCATGTTGCATGTTGCTGTTGCATGTTGCATGTTGCATGTTGCATGTTGCATGTTGCATGTTGCATGTTGCATGTTGCATGTTGCATGTTGCATGTTGCATGTTGCATGTTGCATGTTGCATGTTGCATGTTGCATGTCATGTTGCATGTTGCATGTTGCATGTTGCATGTTGCATGTTGCATGTTGCATGTTGCATGTTGCATGTTGCATGTTGCATGTTGCATGTTGCATGTTGCATGTTGCATGTTGCATGTTGCATGTTGCATGTGCATGTTGCATGTTGCATGTTGCATGTTGCATGTTGCATGTTGCATGTTGCATGTTGCATGTTGCATGTTGCATGTTGCATGTTGCATGTTGCATGTTGCATGTTGCATGTTGCATGTTGCATGTTGCATGTTGCATGTTGCATGTTGCTTGTTGCATGTTGCATGTTGCATGTTGCATGTTGCATGTTGCATGTTGCATGTTGCATGTTGCATGTTGCATGTTGCATGTTGCATGTTGCATGTTGTTGCATGTTGCATGTTGCATGTGCATGTTGCATGTTGCATGTTGCATGTTGCATGTTGCATGTTGCATGTTGCATGTTGCATGTTGCATGTTGCATGTTGCATGTTGCATGTTGCATGTTGCATGTTGCATGTTGCATGTTGCATGTTGCATGTTGCATGTTGCATGTTGCATGTGCATGTTGCATGTTGCATGTTGCATGTTTGCATGTTGCATGTTGCATTGCATGTTGCATGTGCATGTTGCATGTTGCATGTTGCATGTTTGCATGTTGCATGTTGCATGTTGCATGTTGCATGTTGCATGTTGCATGTTGCATGTTGCATGTTGCATGTTGCATGTTGCATGTTGCATGTTGCATGTTGCATGTTGCATGTTGCATGTTGCATGTTGCATGTTGCATGTTGCATGTTGCATGTTGCATGTTGCATGTTGCATGTTGCATGTTGCATGTTGCATGTTGCATGTTGCATGTTGCATGTTGCATGTTGCATGTTGCATGTTGCAATGTTGCATGTTGCATGTTGCATGTTGCATGTTGCATGTTGCATGTTGCATGTTGCATGTTGCATGTTGCATGTTGCATGTTGCATGTTGCATGTTGCATGTTGCATGTTGCATGTTGCATGTTGCATGTTGCATGTTGCATGTTGCATGTTGCATGTTGCATGTTGCATGTTGCATGTTGCATGTTGCATGTTGCATGTTGCATGTTGCATGTTGCATGTTGCATGTTGCATGTTGCATGTTGCATGGTTGCATGTTGCATGTTGCATGTTGCATGTTGCATGTTGCATGTTGCATGTTGCATGTTGCATGTTGCATGTTTTGCATGTTGCATGTTGCATGTTGCATGTTGCATGTTGAGCATGTTTGCATGTTGCATGTTGCATGTTGCATGTTGCATGTTGCATGTTGCATGTTGCATGTTGCATGTTGCATGTTTGCATGTTGCATGTTGCATGTTTGCATGTTGCATGTTGCATGTTGCATGTTGCATGTTGCATGTTGCATGTTGCATGTTGCATGTTGCATGTTGCATGTTGCATGTTGCATGTTGCATGTTGCATGTTGCATGTTGCATGTTGCATGTTGCATGTTGCATGTTTGCATGTTGCATGTTGCATGTTGCATGTTGCATGTTGCATGTTGCATGTTGCATGTTGCATGTTGCATGTTGCATGTTGCATGTTGCATGTTGCATGTTGCATGTTGCATGTTGCATGGTTGCATGTTGCATGTTGCATGTTGCATGTTGCATGTTGCATGTTGCATGTTGCATGTTGCATGTTGCATGTTGCATGTTGCATGTTGCATGTTGCATGTGCATGTTGCATGTTGCATGTTGCATGTTGCATGTTGCATGTTGCATGTTGCATGTTGCATGTTGCATGTTGCATGTTGCATGTTGCATGTTGCATGTTGCATGTTGCATGTTGCATGATTTGCATGTTTGCATGATGTGCATGTTGCATGTTGTGCATGTTGCATGTTGCATGTTGCATGTTGCATGTTGCATGTTGCATGTTGCATGTTGCATGTTGCATGTTGCATGTTGCATGTTGCATGTTGCATGTTGCATGTTGCATGTTGCATGTTGCATGTTGCATGTTGCATGTTGCATGTTGCATGTTGCATGTTGCATGTTGCATGTTGCATGTTGCATGTTGCATGTTGCATGTTGCATGTTGCATTTGCTGTTGCATGTTGCATGTTGCATGTTGCATGTTGCATGTTGCATGTTGCATGTTGCATGTTGCATGTTGCATGTTGCATGTTGCATGTTGCATGTTGCATGTTGCATGTTGCATGTTGCATGTTGCATGATGCAGTTGCATGTTGCATGTTGCATGTTGCATGTTGCATGTTGCATGTTGCATGTTGCATGTTGCATGTTGCATGTTGCATGTTGCATGTTGCATGTTGCATGTTGCATGTTGCATGTTGCATGTTGCATGTTGCATGTTGCATGTTGCATGTTGCATGTTGCATGTTGCATGTTGCATGTTGCATGTTGCATGTTGCATGTTGCATGTTGCATGTTGCATGTTGCATGTTGCATGTTGCATGTTGCATGTTGCATGTTGCATGTTGCATGTTGCATGTTGCATGTTGCATGTTGCATGTTGCATGTTTGCATGTTGCATGTTGCATGTTGCATGTTGCATGTTGCATGTTGCATGTTGCATGTTGCATGTTGCATGTTGCATGTTGCATGTTGCATGTTGCATGTTGCATGTTGCATGTTGCATGTTGCATGTTGCATGTTGCATGTTGCATGTTGCATGTTGCATGTTGCATGTTGCATGTTGCATGTTGCATGTTGCATGTTGCATGTTGCATGTTGCATGTTGCATGTTTGCATGTTGATTTGCATGTTGCATGTTGCATGTTGCATGTTGCATGTTGCATGTTGCATGTTGCATGTGCATGTTGCATGTTGCATGTTGCATGTTGCATGTTGCATGTTGCATGTTGCATGTTGCATGTTGCATGTTGCATGTTGCATGTTGCATGTTGCATGTTGCATGTTGCATGTGCATGTTGCATGTTGCATGTTGCATGTTGCATGTTGCATGTTGCATGTTGCATGTTGCATGTTGCATGTTGCATGTTGCATGTTGCATGTTGCATGTTGCATGTTGCATGTTGCATGTTGCATGTTGCATGTTGCATGTTGCATGTTGCATGTTGCATGTTGCATGTTGCATGTTGCATGTTGCATGTTGCATGTTGCATGTTGCATGTTGCATGTTGCATGTTGCATGTTGCATGTTGCATGTTGCATGTTGCATGTTGCATGTTGCATGTTGCATGTTGCATGTTGCATGTTGCATGTTGCATGTTGCATGTTGCATGTTGCATGTTGCATGTTGCATGTTGCATGTTGCATGTTGCATGTTGCATGTTGCATGTTGCATGTTGCATGTTGCATGTTGCATGTTGCATGTTGCATGTTGCATGTTGCATGTTGCATGTTGCATGTTGCATGTTGCATGTTGCATGTTGCATGTTGCAGTTGCATGTTGCATGTTGCATGTTGCATGTTGCATGTTGCATGTTGCATGTTGCATGTTGCATGTTGCATGTTGCATGTTGCATGTTGCATGTTGCATGTTGCATGTTGCATGTTGCATGTTTGCATGTTGCATGTGCATGTTGCATGTTGCATGTTGCATGTTGCATGTTGCATGTTGCATGTTGCATGTTGCATGTTGCATGTGCTTTGCATGTTGCATGTTGCTTGTTGCATGTTGCATGTTGCATGTTGCATGTTGCAGTTGCATGTTGCATGTTGCATGTTGCATGTTGCATGTTGCATGTTGCATGTTGCATGTTGCATGTTGCATGTTGCATGTTGCATGTTGCATGTTGCATGTTGCATGTTGCATGTTGCATGTTGCATGTTGCATGTTGCATGTTGCATGTTGCATGTTGCATGTTGCATGTTGCATGTTGCATGTTGCATGTTGCATGTTGCATGTTGCATGTTGCATGTTGCATGTTGCATGTTGCATGTTGCATGTTGCATGTTGCATGTTGCATGTTGCATGTTGCATGTTGCATGTTGCATGTTGCATGTTGCATTTGCATGTTGCATGTTGCATGTTGCATGTTGCATGTTGCATGTTGCATGTTGCATGTTGCATGTTGCATGTTGCATGTTGCATGTTGCATGTTGCATGTGCATGTTGCATGTTGCATGTTGCATGTTGCATGTTGCATGTTGCATGTGCATGTTGCATGTTGCATGTTGCATGTTGCATGTTGCATGTTGCATGTTGCATGTTGCATGTTGCATGTTGCATGTTGCTGTTGCATGTTGCATGTTGCATGTTGCATGTTGCATGTTGCATGTTGCATGTTGCATGTTGCATGTTGCATGTTGCATGTTGCATGTTGCATGTTGCATGTTGCATGTTGCATGTTGCATGTTGCATGTTGCATGTTGCATGTTGCATGTTGCATGTTGCATGTGGAAGTTGCATGTGCAAAAGAATTTAAGACCGGTTCCTCTTCTAAACCGGGCAGCAGTACGGCGACAAAGCTGTTTGCTGTTACTCCTGGGGCTGGTGTCGGTGGGGAGGCTCTGGCATGTCATGGCCCCTCATCTGATACTAATCCCAGTGAGAGTAGTGATGTGGTAGTAATACCTAATTTTAGTAGTGGGATGGGGGTTGTGAATAACGATCCCACCACTACCAGAGTTAATGCAGCTCTCCCGAGTACGTCTCGAGGGGGAGCCCGGCCTAGTGGTGCCAGGGTTGTGAAAAACGGGCCTCACCGCTGGGGTGGGCTCTCTCCCGAGACCATCGCGCGAGAGCCGTCGAAATAGGCCGTCGAAGGGCGGCTATAGGGTCAGGCGGTCAGCTGCTAGGCTCCTCAAGACCCTCGGTAATAAACCGGTGGTCGAAGGGATGCCGGAGCAGGACCCCAGGATCAAATGGGCCCAGAGCATTCTAGCGAATGCGCAGACCAGCGAACGACTCCACGTCGAAGCGTAATAGGTCTCTGGATGAAACCGTTCCGGTGCCCAAGCGTCCCAAAGTGCATAACGCCAGCACTCTCCATTCCGGAGGATCCAGATCCTATAGCGACGCTCTTAAAAACAAGAACAAGATCGTGGTTGCGGTTATCGACAGGAGTGATATTGATGGTACGATTTCTCCTGATCAATGGCAGGTGGTCAGGATGAAGCTCTCGGCAGGCTTCTTGAGTCTCATGAGGGATAATCCGGGACCACCTCCTCTCACAGGCGATGGCGGTTGGCATCAAGGGCATGTCAAACTCATCGTCTGTGAGGATCAGAGATCGTGCGATCTGTATAAGCTTGCTGTCAGTAGGGAAGACATCCCGTGCAGACCTAGAGCCCGCATCTGGATACCAGCTGAGCCTTCTTGCATGGAGGAAATACTCCAGATAGTCAAGTTGAACAACCCCTCATTACCGACTCATGACTGGAAAGTCGCAAAGCTTGAGGAGGTAAGGGGTCTTTATAGAAGCGCGATTATCGTGATCAATAAAGATTCCCTTGCCCCCTTAGCGCAGACCAAAGGCATGATTCGGTATGGGTTCGATTCGATCTCGCTGAAGGTTTATAAAAAAGACGAGGTTGACGCGGAACGCGTCCCTCTGTTAAACACTGAAGCTGTGGGCGTGGTAGAGGACCCTGGTGCATCCATCACCTTTCCACCGATGGGTGATGAGGAATCCAGGTCATCCTCGATCACGGTACAGTCTTCTTCTAATGTCGACAGTCTAACCGATATGGAGACCGAAGACTTCATCAACCTTGTTCCCTTGGGTGAGGATGAGCTTTTGGGCTCATCTTCGGAGGAACTCAACGAAACCGTGGTGGAGGTTGATCTGCCTAATTGTAGCCAAAATGCTGCAGTTAGTCCAGATTAATCTCCAACACTCCATTAAGGCTTCGGCCTCCCTCCTCCTCCGTTTATCCAGGAATGGAGAGGATATTGTCCTGATCCAGGAACCGTGGATTGTTAAATCCATTGTTAGTGGACTCAGGACTCCTGGATACTACGTACTGTATGCGTCTGATAAAGGTGACCCTAGATCGTGTATACTAGTTAAGCGTAGCACTAATGTATATTTACTCCCTGATTTCAGCGATAGAGATATCACCGCCGCAAGGCTCGAAACGGCCAATGAGACGTACTGGCTAGTGTCGGCGTATCTGGGCCATGACCACCTCGGCCCTCTCCCCGGTCATACACTGGAGAGACTGATCGCGCATGCAGAACGGCAGAAGATATGCCTCATCATTGGGAGTGATGCGAACTCCCATCATACAGTATGGGGAAGTACTGATATCAATAATAGAGGTGAGTCTCTTTTTGATTTTATTTTAAGTACTAACCTTATTGTAAGTAATGTGGGTAATGAACCTACCTTCATCACTAAAAACCGACAGGAAGTATTAGATATTACTCTTGTCTCAGACACCATTCATCATAAGATCTCGAATTGGAAAGTGTCGGATGAACACTCGTTCTCCGATCACAGATACATTCAATTCAGTCTCATCGATGAACATCCTTGCCGCGTAGAATTTCGAAACCCTCGAAAAACCGACTGGCTCAAATATAGGATTACACTCCAGGGGCTATTAAAACCAGATCTCTTAAATCCTCCTTCTAATAATTATGAACTTGACTGCAAGGTCAATGATCTCACATTAGCCCTCAACAAATCTATGGCTACATCCTGCCCACTTACTCTAGTTAGGGGGAAAAAGAAACCACATTGGTGGGATTCTGGGCTTGAACCGCTCAGGAAAGACTGTCGCAAGTGTTTCAATCGAGCTAAAAGCACTCGTGAAGTGTCAGATTGGGAATCTTATAAAATAACCCTCAAACTGTATAAGAAAGCATTGAGAAAGTCAAAGAGATCCTCCTGGAGAAATTTCTGTGGAAAATAGAAGAAACTTCAGAGGCATCTAGACTAAGAAAAATTCTCTCTACAAATCCAGTAATGCCAAGCTGCTTAAAAAATGCTGATGGCTCATGGACAAATTCCTGCGAAGAATCGCTTAACTTGCTATTGGATACTCACTTCCCTGGTAGCTCTCAAAACATTAATAGCTTCGACCGTAATAGGTTTGATATGAATCCAAGCTATCCACAAGGTCTGATTTCAAGGGAAAAACTGCAATGGGCGCTCAACAGCTTTCAGCCTTACAAGTCTGCGGGACCAGATGGCATAATACCAGCCGAACTCCAGATGAATAAAGATTTAATTCTGCCAATTCTGGAGTCTATTTTTACTAGCTGCTTAGCACTCGTCTACATCCCCCTGTCTTGAAGAGAGGTTAGGGTTGTGTTCATACCCAAAGCTGGAAAGTGCTCCCAAGTAAACCCAAAGGATCTCAGACCTATTAGTCTATCATCATTCCTTCTAGAAACTTTTGAACGATTGATTGATATCCACATACGATCATGCATTGACACGCGACTTTTGTCTACGAGTCAACATGCTTACTGCAAAGGGAAATCTGTAGAAACTGCCTTACATAGTTTAGTAAGAACCATTGAATATTCCCTCCATCACAAAGAGTACACCATGGTTGCTTTCTTAGATATAGAAGGCGCTTTTAACAATGTCGACGCATCTGCAATCGCATCTGCGCTGACATCTCTGAAGGTAGATGGTTCGCTTTGAGAATTGATTAACCAAATGCTGACGAGCAGGGTTATCAACTCAAAACTAGGTAGCTATTCTGCTAGAAGGTCTGTTAGTAGAGGTACGCCTCAAGGCGGTGTCCTTTCTCCCCTTCTATGGAACTTGGTGGTAAATGAGCTGCTAATATGCCTGGAAGAGGAGGGTTACAGAGTGATTGCCTATGCGGACGATGTTGCTATTGCCGTATCAGGAAAGCATCCTACCACTTTAAAAGAACTCTTACAAAATGCTTTAAATAGGCTAACCAATTGGGCAGACCGGTGTGGTCTGGGCGTCAACCCTCATAAAACAGAACTTGTTCTATTCTCAAGGAAATATAAAATCCCTCATGTAGATCCTCCCTCTATTAAAGGTGTTCCATTAACATTCACTGATCAGGCAAAATATTTGGGTCTTATTTTAGACAAAAAGTTAAGTTGGAAACCTAATATACAAGAAAGAGTCAAGAAGGCCACAGTAGCACTCTTCTCATGCAAAAAAGCCGTTGGGAACAAATGGGGCCTTCAACCTCGTATTACTCATTGGCTATACACATCGGTGATTAGACCGATTCTCACATATGGTGTTGCAGTATGGTGGACTGCTCTAGATAAAGCGGTAAACTGCGACAGACTAAACAAAGTACAACGCTCGGCTTGTTCATGCATAAGTGGTGCGCTTCGCACGACACCCTCTGCCGCTCTAGACGTTCTGCTATATCTGACTCCCCTCGATATATTTAGCAAACAGGTGGCTGCAAATACAGCCATACGCCTACAAGCTTCCTCACAATGGTACAACAATAATATTGGCCATTCCATCATTCTGAATTCATTCAGGTCACTACCTAGTCGCATTGACTACACCATCCCAAAACCACAATTCGGTTTAAACTTTCAAGTCACCATTCCTTCTAGAACCCTCTGGGAGGATATGGCATTCTTGGATGATGAATCGGTCCATATCTACACAGACGGATCGAAAACTGATGAGGGGGTGGGTGGCGGTGTGTACTCAGAAAGACTAAAATTAAGTCTCTCATTCCGTCTTCCTAATCATTGTAGCGTGTTCCAGGCGGAACTTATGGCGATTAAAGAAGCCTTATCTTGGCTGAAAGAAAACGTGATATCAACTACAGATATCCGCATCTTCTCGGATAGTCAAGCTGCTATCAAATCCCTGGAATCGGTCTCTACTAACTCTATAACAGCCCTAAACTGCCGTTCGTCTCTGTTGGAGATGGCAGAACAGTTTAATATTCACCTGTGTTGGGTGCCGGGGCATAGGGACATCCCAGGTAATTGTAAGGCCGACGAACTCGCTAAAAATGGTACAACTTTACCTCTTCTACCTAGTAAGGCAGAAATAGGTATACCCATCGCTACATGTAAACTTTTGCTGAAGCAAGATGCCTTAGAGAGAACAAATCTTAGGTGGAATGATATCACCACTTGTTTGGCAACAAAACAAATCTGGCCAGTAATGGATTTAAAACGATCTAAGCGTTTGATATCTCTAAGCAGATTGCACATCAGCTCCATGATTGGTGTTATAACCGGACACTGCCTCATAGGCAAGCACGCAACGCGTCTTGGCGTATTCGCTAACGATTTTTGCAGAAGCTGTATGGATGAGGAAGAGATAGAATCGATCCCTCACCTTCTATGCACGTGCCCTGCTCTATCTCATAGACGAAGACTTCACCTTGGTGAGTTCTACTTCAATGATCCTAGTGATCTGAGAAACTTAGACATTGGCAGTCTATTACGCTTCATAAGAAGCTCCAAATGGTTCACCGAGTAAGGAAAAGGGTTTCCTAGATTCATGTGGTATCACAATGGACCAACTCATGGTCTAAGTGTGTCAGTCTCCACGACTGGCAACCACTTCAACCTAACCTAACCTAACCTAAGTTGCATGTGCATAATGCATGTGGAAGTTGCATGTGCAAGTTGCATGTGCATGTTGCATGTGCAAGTTACATGTGCAAGTTGCATGTGCAAGTTGCTTGTGCATGTTACATGTGCAAGTTGCATGTGCAAGTTGCATGTGCAAGTTGCATGTGCATGTTGCATGTGCAAGTTGCATGTGCATGTTGCATTGCATGTGCAAGTTGCATGTGCAAGTTGCATGTGCAAGTTGCATGTGCATGTTGCATGTGCAAGTTGCATGTTGCATGTGCATGTTGCATGTTGCATGTTGCATGTTGCATGTTGCATGTTGCATGTTGCATGTTGCATGTTGCATGTTGCATGTTGCATGTTGCATGTTGCATGTTGCATGTTGCATGTTGCATGTTGCATGTTGCATGTTGCATGTTGCATGTTGCATGTTGCATGTTGCATGTTGCATGTTGCATGTTGCATGTTGCATGTTGCATGTTGCATGTTGCATGTTGCATGTTGCATGTTGCATGTTGCATGTTGCATGTTGCATGTTGCATGTTGCATGTTGCATGTTGCATGTTGCATGTTGCATGTTGCATGTTGCATGTCGCATGTTGCATGTTGCATGTTGCATGTTGCATGTTGCATGTGCATGTTGCATGTGCAAGTTGCATGTGCAAGTTGCATGTGCATGTTGCATGTGCAAGTTGCATGTGCATGTTGCATGTGCATGTTGCATGTGCATGTTGCATGTGCAAGTTCCATGTGCAAGTTGCATGTGCATGTTACATGTGCAAGTTGCATGTGCAAGTTGCATGTGCAAGTTGCATGTGCAAGTTGCATGTGCAAGTTGCATGTTGCATGTGCAAGTTGCATATGCAAGTTGCATGTGCAAAATGCATGTGCAAGTTGCATGTGCAAGTTGCATGTGCAAGTTGCATGTGCATGTTGCATGTGCGAGTTGCATGTGCAAGTTGCATGTGCAAGTTGCATGTGCATGTTGCATGTGCAAGTTGCATGTTGCATGTGCATGTTGCATGTGCAAGTTGCATATGCAAGTTGCATTTGCATGTTGCATGTGCAAGTTTCATGTGCATGTGCATGTTGCATGTGCATGTTGCATGTGCATGTTGCGTGTGCATGTTGCATGTGTAAGTTGCATGTGCATGTTGCATGTGCATGTTGCATGTGCAAGTTGCATGTGCAAGTTGCATGTGCAAGTTGCATGTGCATGTTGTATTTGCAAGTTGCATATTGCTATCAATTTAAAAAACTATCATGATATAAAACTATCATGATAAAAAACTATCATGATAGAAAACTATCATGATAGAAAACTATCATGAAAGAAAACTATCATGATAGAAAACTATCATGATGGAAAACTATCATGATAGAAAACTATCATGATAGAAAACTATCGCGATAGAAATCTATCATAATAGAAAACTATCATGAAAGAAAACTATCATGATAGAAAACTATCGTGATAGAAAACTATCATGATAAAAAACTATCATGATAGAAAACTATCATGATAGACAACTATCGTGATAGAAAACTATCATGATAGAAAACTATCGTGATAGAAGACTATCATGACAGAAAACTATCATGATAGAAAACTTTCATGATAGAAAACTATCATGATAGTAAACTATCATGATAGAAAACTATCATGATAGAAAACTATCATGATAGAAAATTATCATGATAGAAGACTATCATGATAGAAAACTATCATGATAGAAAACTGTCATGATAGAAACCTATCATGACAGAAAACTATCATGATTGAAAACTATCTTGATAGAAAACTGTCATGATAGAAATCTATCATGATAGAAAACTATCATGATAGAAAACTATAATGATGGAAAACTATCATGATAGAGAATTATCATGATAGAAAACTATCATGATAAAAAACTATCAATTTAAAAAAATATCATGATATAAAACTATCATGATTGAAAACTATCGTGATAGAAAGCTTCGCAGATATACGCAGATCTACGCTGCTATACGCAGGTCTAAGCAGATCTATGCAGATAACCGCGGGTATACGCAGGACATTCGCAGATATACGCTGGTCGATGTAGATATACGCAGATGAACGCAGATGCACGCAGATTTACGACAAACAGATACACGCAGATCTACGCAAATCTACGCAGACATACGCAGATATACGCAGATATACGCCGATCAACGCAAATGTACGCAGAGCTACGCTGATGTACGTAGATTACTGCCAGGCTTCGCAGTAATACGCAGATCTACGCAAATGTACGCAGATATACGCCAAATTACGCAAATATGCGCAGATCTACGCAAATATACGCAGATCTGCGTAGATAAAAGCAGGTCTACGTTGGTATACGCAGGTATACGCAGGCTTACGCAAATTTATACAAAGTAGATAAGCGGTTGGGTACGCAGGTATAAGCAGATAGAAAACTATCATGATAGAAAACTATCATGATAGAAAAATATCATGATAGAAAACTATCATGATAGAAAACTATCGTGATAGAATACTATCATGATAGAAAACTATCATGATAGAAAACTATCGTGATAGAAAACTATCATGATAAAAAACTATCATGATAGAAAACTATCATGATAGAAAACTATCGTGATAGAAAACTATCATGATAGAAAACTATCGTGATAGAAAACTATCATGATAGAAAGCTGTCATGATAGAAAACTATCATGATAGAAAACTATCATGATAGAAAACTATCGTGATAGAAAACTATCATGATAGAAAACTATCATGATAGAAAACTATCATGATAGCAAAATTATCATGATAGAAAACTATCATGATAGAAGACTATCATGATAGAAAACTACCATGATAGAAAACTATCTTGAAAGAAAACTATCATGATAGAAAACTATCATGATAGAAAACTATCATGATAGAAAACTATCACGATTGAAAACTATTATGATAGAAAACTATCATGATAGAAAACTATCATGAAAGAAAACTGTCGTGATAGAAAACTATCACGATTGAAAACTATCATGATAGAAAACTATTATGATAGAAAACTATCATGATAGAAAACTATTATGAAAGAAAACTATCGTGATAGAAAACTATCATGAAAGAAAACTATCGTGATAGAAAACTATCATGATAAAAAACTATCATGATAGAAAACTATCATGATAGAAAACTATCATGATATAAATTATCACGATAGAAAACTATCATGATAGAATACTATCATGATAGAAAACTATCTTAATAGAAAACTATCATGAAAGAAAACTATCATGATAGAAAACTATCATGATAGAAAACTATCATCATAGAAAACTATCATGATATAAATTATCATGATAGAAAACTGCCATGATAGCAAACTTTCATGATAGAAAACTATCATGATAAAAAACTATCGTGATAGAAAGCTTCGCAGATATACGCTTATCTACGCTGATATACGTAGGTGTACGCAGGTCTAAGCAGATCTACGCAGATAACGGCGGGTATACGCATGTTGCATGTGCAAGTTGCATGTGCAAGTTGCATGTGCAAGTTGCATGTACATGTTGCATGTGCAAGTTGCATGTTGCATGTGCATGTTGCATGTTGCATTTTTGCCTGTTGCATGTTGCATGTTGCATGTTGCATGTTGCATGTTGCATGTTGCATGTTGCATGTTGCATGTTGCATGTTGCATGTTGCATGTTGCATGTTGCATGTTGCATGTTGCATGTTGCATGTTGCATGTTGCATGTTGCATGTTGCATGTTGCATGTTGCATGTTGCATGTTGCATGTTGCATGTTGCATGTTGCATGTTGCATGTTGCATGTTGCATGTTGCATGTTGCATGTTGCATGTTGCATGTTGCATGTTGCATGTTGCATGTTGCATGTTGCATGTTGCATGTTGCATGTTGCATGTTGCATGTTGCATGTTGCATGTTGCATGTTGCATGTTGCATGTTGCATGTTGCATGTTGCATGTTGCATGTTGCATGTTGCATGTTGCATGTTGCATGTTGCATGTTGCATGTTGCATGTTGCATGTCGCATGTTGCATGTTGCTTGTTGCATGTTGCATGTTGCATGTGCATGTTGCATGTGCAAGTTGCATGTGCAAGTTGCATGTGCATGTTGCATGTGCAAGTTGCATGTGCATGTTGCATGTGCATGTTGCATGTGCATGTTGCATGTGCAAGTTCCATGTGCAAGTTGCATGTGCATGTTACATGTGCAAGTTGCATGTGCAAGTTGCATGTGCAAGTTGCATGTTGCATGTGCAAGTTGCATATGCAAGTTGCATGTGCAAAATGCATGTGCAAGTTGCATGTGCAAGTTGCATGTGCAAGTTGCATGTGCATGTTGCATGTGCAAGTTGCATGTGCAAGTTGCATGTGCAAGTTGCATGTGCATGTTGCATGTGCAAGTTGCATGTTGCATGTGCATGTTGCATGTGCAAGTTGCATATGCAAGTTGCATTTGCATGTTGCATGTGCAAGTTTCATGTGCATGTGCATGTTGCATGTGCATGTTGCATGTGCATGTTGCATGTGCATGTTGCGTGTGCATGTTGCATGTGTAAGTTGCATGTGCATGTTGCATGTGCATGTTGCATGTGCAAGTTGCATGTGCAAGTTGCATGTGCAAGTTGCATGTGCATGTTGTATTTGCAAGTTGCATATTGCTATCAATTTAAAAAACTATCATGATATAAAACTTTCATGATAGAAAACTATCATGATAGAAAACTATCATGATAGAAAACTATCATGAAAGAAAACTATCATGATAGAAAACTATCATGATGGAAAACTATCATGATAGAAAACTATCATGATAGAAAACTATCGCGATAGAAATCTATCATGATAGAAAACTATCATGAAAGAAAACTATCATAATAGAAAACTATCGTGATAGAAAACTATCATGATAAAAAACTATCATGATAGAAAACTATCATGATAGACAACTATCGTGATAGAAAACTATCATGATAGAAAACTATCGTGATAGAAGACTATCATGACAGAAAACTATCATGATAGAAAACTTTCATGATAGAAAACTATCATGATAGTAAACTATCATGATAGAAAACTATCATGATAGAAAACTATCATGATAGAAAATTATCATGATAGAAGACTATCATGATAGAAAACTATCATGATAGAAAACTGTCATGATAGAAACCTATCATGACAGAAAACTATCATGATTGAAAACTATCTTGATAGAAAACTGTCATGATAGAAATCTATCATGATAGAAAACTATCATGATAGAAAACTATAATGATGGAAAACTATCATGATAGAGAATTATCATGATAGAAAACTATCATGATAAAAAACTATCAATTTAAAAAAATATCATGATATAAAACTATCATGATTGAAAACTATCGTGATAGAAAGCTTCGCAGATATACGCAGATCTACGCTGCTATACGCAGGTCTAAGCAGATCTATGCAGATAACCGCGGGTATACGCAGGACATTCGCAGATATACGCTGGTCTATGTAGATATACGCAGATGAACGCAGATGCACGCAGATTTACGACAAACAGATACACGCAGATCTACGCAAATCTACGCAGACATACGCAGATATACGCAGATATACGCAGATCAACGCAAATGTACGCAGAGCTACGCTGATGTACGTAGATTACTGCCAGGCTTCGCAGTAATACGCAGATCTACGCAAATGTACGCAGATATACGCCAAATTACGCAAATATGCGCAGATCTACGCAAATATACGCAGATCTGCGTAGATAAAAGCAGGTCTACGTTGGTATACGCAGGTATACGCAGGCTTACGCAAATTTATACAAAGTAGATAAGCGGTTGGGTACGCAGGTATAAGCAGATAGAAAACTATCATGATAGAAAACTATCATGATAGAAAAATATCATGATAGAAAACTATCATGATAGAAAACTATCGTGATAGAATACTATCATGATAGAAAACTATCATGATAGAAAACTATCGTGATAGAAAACTATCATGATAAAAAACTATCATGATAGAAAACTATCATGATAGAAAACTATCGTGATAGAAAACTATCATGATAGAAAACTATCGTGATAAAAAACTATCATGATAGAAAGCTGTCATGATAGAAAACTATCATGATAGAAAACTATCATGATAGAAAACTATCGTGATAGAAAACTATCATGATAGAAAACTATCATGATAGAAAACTATTGTGATAGAAAACTATCATGATAGAAAACTATCATGATAGAAAACTATCATGATAGAAGACTATCATGATAGAAAACTACCATGATAGAAAACTATCTTGAAAGAAAACTATCATGATAGAAAACTATCATGATAGAAAACTATCATGATAGAAAACTATCACGATTGAAAACTATTATGATAGAAAACTATCATGATAGAAAACTATCATGAAAGAAAACTATCGTGATAGAAAACTATCACGATTGAAAACTATCATGATAGAAAACTATTATGATAGAAAACTATCATGATAGAAAACTATCATGAAAGAAAACTATCGTGATAGAAAACTATCATGAAAGAAAACTATCGTGATAGAAAACTATCATGATAAAAAACTATCATGATAGAAAACTATCATGATAGAAAACTATCATGATATAAATTATCATGATAGAAAACTATCATGATAGAATACTATCATGATAGAAAACTATCTTAATAGAAAACTATCATGAAAGAAAACTATCATGATAGAAAACTACCATGATAGAAAACTATCATCATAGAAAACTATCATGATATAAATTATCATGATAGAAAACTGCCATGATAGCAAACTTTCATGATAGAAAACTATCATGATAGAAAACTATCGTGATAGAAAGCTTCGCAGATATACGCAGATCTACGCAGATAACGGCGGGTATACGCAGGACATTCGCAGATATACGCTGGTCTATGTAGATATACGCAGATGTACGCAGATGTACGCAGATATACGCCAAACAGATATACGCAGATCTACGCAAATCTACGCAGACATACGCAGATATACGCAGGTCGACGCAAATGTACGCAGAGCTACGCTGATGTACGCAGATTACTGCCAGGCTACGCAGTAATATGCAGATCTACGCAGATGTACGCACATATACGCCAATTTACGCATACGCAGATTTACGCAAATATACGCAGATCAACGTAAATATATGCAGCTATACGCAGTCTACTATATGCATTCTACGTAGATATATGCAGGTATACGCAGGATAGCAGATAGCAGATAAGCGGTTGGACACGCAGATATACGCAGATCTGTGCACATATACGCAGATATACTAGAAAACTATCATGCATGTTGCATGTTATGTGTTGCATGTTGCATGATAGAAAACTTTAATGATGGAAGACTATCATGATAGAGAATTATCATGATCGAAAACTATCGTGATAGAAAGCTTCGCAGATATACGCAGATCTACGCTGCTATACGCAGGTATACGCAGGTCTATACAGATCTCCGCAGATAACCGCGGGTATATGCAGGACATTCGCAGATATACGCTGGTCCATGTGGATATACGCAGATGTACGCAGATGTACCTAGATATACGCCAAACAGATACACGCAGATCTACGCAAATTTACGCAGATATAGGCAGGTCGACGCAAATGTACGCAGAGCTACGCTGATGTACGCAGATTACTGCCAGGCTACGCAGTAATATGCAGATCTACGCAGATATACGCTCATATACGCCAATTTACGCATACGCAGATTTACGCAAATATACGATTCATATAAATATACGCAGCTATACCCAGTCTACTATATGCATTCTACGTAGATATATGCAGGTATACGCAGGATAGCAGATAGCAGATAAGCGGTTGGACACGCAGATATACGCAGATCTGCGCACATATACGCAGATATACTAGAAAACTATCATGCATGTTGCATGTTATATGTTGCATGTTGCATGATTGAAAACTATAATGAAGGAAAACTATCATTATAGAGAATTATCATGATAGAAAACTATCATGATGGAAAAATATCATGATAGAAAACTGGCATGATAGAAAACTATCATGATAGAAAACTACCATGATAGAAAACTATCATGATAGAAAACTATCATGATATAAATTATCATGATAGAAAACTGTCATGATAGCAAATTTTCATGATAGAAAACTATCATGATAGAAAACTATCGTGATAGAAATCTTCGCAGATATACGCATATCTACGCTGATATACCTAGGTGTACGCAGGTCTAAGCAGATCTACGCAGAAAACCGCGGGTATACTCAGGACATTCGCAGATATACACTGGTCTATTTAGATATACGCAGATGTACGCAGATGTACGCAGATATACGCAAAACAGATACACGCATATCTACGGAAATCTACGCAGACACACGCAGATATACGCAAGTCGACACAAATGTACGCAGAGCTACGCTGATGTACGCAGATTACTGCCAGGCTACGCACTAATATGCAGATCTACGCAGATGTACACACATATACGCCAATTTACGCAAACGCAGATTTACGCAAATATACGCAGATCTACGTAAATAAACGCAGCTATACGCAGTCTTCTATATGCATTCTACGTAGATAAATGCAGGTATACGCAGGATAGCAGATAGCAGATAAGCGGTTGGACACGCAGATATACTAGAAAACTATCATGCATGCGTTGCATGTTATATGTTGCATGTTGCATGATAGAAAGCTATAATGATGGAAAACTATCATGATAGAGAATTATCATGATAGAAAACTATCATGATAGAAAACTATCAATTTAAAAAAACTATCATGATATAAAACTATCATGATAGAAAACTATAAAGATAGAAAGCTTCGCAGATATACGCAGATCTACGCTGCTATACGCAGGTATACGCAAGTCTAAGCAGATCTACGCAGAAAACCGCGGGTATACGCAGGACATTCGCAGATATACGCTGGTCTATGCAGATATACGCAGATGAACGAAGATGTACGCAGATGTACGCAGATTTACGACAAACAGATACACGCAGATCTACGCAAATCTACGCAGACATACGCAGCAGTGACGAAGCGTCTATATATTGAGTGGAATGAGTGCTTCCGTAAGACAGTTCACAAAATGCTCATAGCAAAGAATTAAAATTAATTAAAAAATTCAAATTGTATATACATATGTACATTATATACCTACATTTACATCATTGACCTATTATATAGTATGTCAATGATTTGCATTCTTGATCTCTAATATTAATAAATTATCTCTTATATTAATTAATTATTTCCCAATATTATTACATATCACGGGAAATGATTATTATCTTTTAATAAAATCACTCACGAAAACAACGCTTAAATCTGCACATCATCTAACCAAACCCACAAATTTCCACTCTACGCCAAGCCAAGCCATTTGAGAATGCGTAACATCACTCCATTCTGCATTATAAAATACTATACGAGAGTTTTTGCTCTAGAATGCGCAACAGCTAGGCATTCTCTGATTTTTCCTTCTTAACTCAAATTTCGTCCCAAATTCAAAGTAAATCTGATGATTTCTTTCTGTCTGCCCAACGTGGGAAGAATGAGTTGAGTGAACTCATTATGGATATTCAATAGCAAAACTAAAGAAGTATTGAGTCGTTTCCTGCCGCACATTCATATTGAAAAAGGGGTAGTTTTAGTTTTATACTTTGGATCTTCGGTGTTGTGATTGTGTGTGTGTGAATGCAAATCGTATACGTAGTGTTTCATCGAGAAGAAATGCATTGATTGGTGTTTTTTTTTCGATTCGATTAAGTTTTTTGGGCGATATTGTTTTGTTTATGATTGCTTTGGCGTTTTGCTTATGAGTACAAATGCATAGTAAAGAGTGTTTCAAATAAACTTATTTCAGCTAGAGGAAATACATTTATACTCATTATAGGCGCAATTCAAGCGGTGTGATATAAATTCTTAATTAAAGGACTTATATTTTTTTAATTTTAAGGTGTGTGCTTCCGCTTCCGAAAAAGTCACGCCTCGTGCCTGATACGCAGATATACGCAGGTCAACGCAAATGTACGCAGAGCTACGCTGATGTACGTAGATTACTGCCAGGCTACGCAATAATACGCAGATCTACGCAAATGTACGCAGATATACGCAAAATTACGCAAATATGCGCAGATCTACACAAATATACGCAGATCTGCGTAGATATAAGCAGGTCTACGTGGGTATACGCATGTATACGCAGGCTTACGCAAATTTATACAAAGTAGATAAGCGGTTGGATACGCAGATAGAAAACTATCATGATAGAGCTTTGTGTACTATTAAGGAAGAAACGACTTGCTCCTTCATCCAGCTCTTGGCTAAGTAGAGATGTAAGACGTTTAAGAAATCTTAAAAATAGTTTTTATAAGAAATGGAGAAATACACATAACATCTATTATTATAATGTTTTTGTTTACTATAGGAAACTATTTAATAATAACCTTAGAACATCTTATAAGTCTCACCTTACACAAATTAAGTGTAATATTACAAGTAATCCAAAATACTTTTGGAAATATATCAACTCTAAAAGAAAATGCTCAACTCTCCCATCATCTGTGCAATACAAGAATAAAACCTCTAACTGTGATAAAGAAATCAGTGATTTGTTTGCCGAGTTTTTCCAACAAACATATAGTTCCTGTGATATTGAATACTGTGATAATCTTAAACAACCAATCTGTGATATACCTCTTTTAAAATTGACTGAAGCGGAAGTAGTGCAATATATTGATAATTTAAAAGATAACTGTTCGTCTGGTCCTGATTGTATTCCATCAATATTTATTAAATCTTGTAAGTCTCATATTTCATCTGTAATAACGTATTTGTTTAACTGTTCGCTGTCAACTGGTGTTTTTCCTACTATATGGAAATCTTCGTTTATTCTACCCCTTCATAAATGTGGCAGTAAAAACAATATTGAAAACTATAGAGGGATAGCCAAGCTTTCTTGTCTGCCAAAGCTTTTTGAAAAAATAGTTAGTGATCATATACGTTTTTATTGTAAGAGACTGATTGCACCTGAACAACACGGCTTCTGTTTTCAAAAATCAACCACTACAAACCTATTGGAATTCACAAACCTAACAAATAGAAATATGGTACAAGGTCTTCAAACGGATGTGTTTTATGCGGATCTGAGTAAGGCCTTTGACAGAGTGAATCATGCTATTCTTTATCACAAACTTAATAATTATGGATTTCCAAAATGGATATTAACATGGATTTTGTCATACTTAACAAACCGAACACAAAATGTTTCATTTAAAAATTGTTACTCTAAAGTCATAAACGTACTATCGGGGGTCCCTCAAGGAAGCCATATTGGTCCACTGTTATTTATTTTATTCATAAATGATATACGCAACGTCATCCAGTATTCAAACATATTTATTTTTGCCGATGATTTCAAACTATCATATAGTTTTAACTCTCCAAATGGGTATTTATTCCTTCAACATGACATCGATAGAGTTTTTGAATGGTCTATATCAAACGGTATGGATCTCAATATAAAAAAGTGTAAAGTGATGACCTATTCTCGGAAAAGGGAACCTCTTCTTACCTCTTATTTTATCGGAGAAAATTTATTAGAAAGAGTGGAGACATTTAACGATTTGGGCATTCTGTTCGATACGAAATTAACTTTTAATCCACATATAGACCTAGTTACTAGCAAAGCCAGAAGTCGTCTAGGATTAATTATGCGTTTCTCTAAGGAATTCAATGACCCGTATATTACAAAAACATTATACTGTGCACTTGTAAGGCCTATATTGGAATATTGCAGTTGTGTTTGGTGCCCAAGCTATGCAGCAGCTATTAACAAAATTGAAAGTATAAGTTAACGCAAGAAATGTTAACCTCAGCAGATAAATGTCCCACATCCAGATTCGCTTCCCACGACTCATAAGAATCACCAGGTGACTACGTGAAGGAATGTGATGACGAGGTGTCTGGAGACAGCACATGCAACAGCAAAGTGCAAACTCGGGTTGGATAGATTAAGTTACTTTTCAGTTAGATTTTAGGAAACTAATTCTGTTATAAGTTAGTTCTTAAGTAGCACTCGAATAAAGAGGTTCATCCTCATTAAAATAAAAAGTTTGTTTTTTTTAATACATTTAAATTAAAATAAATTTAATTGGCGCCCAACGTGGTTGGCCTGAGGAAGTGTTAAAAAGTAAAACGTGAAATCGACCTAAAGTAGTTCGTCGCGTTCCAAGACCTAGAACATTGAAAGTGATATGACTTAAAACTGAAAATCGACCTAAAGAAGTTCGTCGGGTTTTAGGACTTAGTTCACTTCAAGTGGTAAAGAAAAAAAGAAAATCAAACAAGAACTCTAACGTGAAAATAGACCTCAAGAAGCTCGCCACGTTTCGAAGAGTAAATTACCAGTGTTCGTGTCACTTCTTCGGCCAAACCCAAGAAGAATAAATTTGCTATAGTCTGTAGACATAGTAAACCACGAGGGAGTGTGAGACAAGGAAGTGCCTGAGTACCAGCTGTAGCTAGAAAAAAGGATCAACACTTAACTCACCAGCGTGGGATCATGTTCTTCATTTTTATGTAAGTTAGACTTAAGTTAAAAGAAAAAAAATAAAAAATAAAAGATTAATAGGTAAAAAGAAAAAATTCAATTTTGAATAAATTTTTAAATTTTTTTTTTGAAAGAAAAATATTTTAAAGAAAACAGGAAAAGGGTCAGAAATTTCAATTGTGAATTAATTTTTAATTTTTATTTTTACGAAAAGTTTTAAATATCTCAAATATTCAAACATAATCATGGTGACTACAAGATCAAATACCGATAGTATTGCATCTGAAACCAATTCTGCCGGTAACCCTTCACAAAATCCGCAAAATCCTATTCCAACAAATGCTAGTACAGGTGAAAATAATTTCCCGCCAAACTCGGCATCCACAAGTCAGAGTATCCAAACTACACCAGAATTGGACATGCTCATCACGAGTATCGTCAATCGAGTCCTAAGGGAACAAAGCCAGCCTACTCAAAATAATCCCACCCGAAATATCGAAAGAGACCAAGGTATTGACGCACAATTCAGAACAGACATATCGGAAATGGATAGAATCCCCGATATTGTCAAGTGCCTAAAAATTTTCTCAGGTGACAAAGCTGAATTTGGATCCTGGAGAAAAAGCGTTGAGAGAATTCTCGGAATATATGAACCTTTTAAAGGCACTCCTAAATACTTTGCCATTTTAAGCGTTATACGCAATAAAATTGTGGGAGAAGCGGATATCGCTCTAGAATCTTATAATATCCCTTTAAATTGGGAAAGTATATCCCAATGTTTGATTATGCACTATGCAGACAAACGGGATATTAATACGTTGGAATTCCAAATGGCTTCTCTTGTTCAAGGAAGTAAAACGGTCCACGAGTTTTATCAATTAGTTTACTCACATCTCTCACTTATCCTCAATAAAATATCTTGTAGGGATATGGGTATTGAAGCAACCAAAGTTCTTACGGAAACTTATAGGTCAAAAGCCCTTGATACCTTTATAAGAGGGTTAAGAGGAGACTTACCTAGATTACTATCAATAAAAGAACCAATTGATCTCCCTCATGCCCTGAACTTATGTTTAAAGTTAGAGAATCAAAACACTAGATCTAATCATATTCAACACCAAATAACACCAAGAAAACCACAACCACAACCCTTTATACCCCGAAGAAACCCAAATATGATTGGCGGAACTTATTCCTCTGTAGCACCTAAACCAGTTCCGCAGCAATACTCAACATACCCTAATCCTCATCCTTCCAGATACCCGACAACGTCAAACGTATTAAATCAAACCCCAAATTATGGACAACCTCCAAATTATTCAAACCTAGGCTACCAGAACTGGAGCACATATAATAATCAATTAAGACCCATGCGTCCACAACAACAGAATCTTCAAAAAGGTAATCAGCCTAATATGACTAACATCAAACCAGAACCGAATCCCAGTTTTAACACTAGAAAAGTAAATAACGTGGTTACAAAACAAAACCAACCACATTTTCACATAGAATCTGTTCCGGAAGATACTCCTTATGAACAAAACCAGAGTGGATTCATCGAAAATCCAGATGAGGAATTACAAGGTTACATAAATACTTTAAATCAATATGATGAAAATGGAACTTCATCTGAACATGACTACTCTACGGACTTTGCAGATATCCATTTTTTAGGTTAGCAGACTCTTCGCTTCCATTTTTTGAATGTAAGACGAAGAGTGGGAACATTTTAAAATTCCTGATAGACACCGGGTCTAGCAGAAATTACATTCAGCCCCAACTCGTTACAACTCCTCTAGATAATAAACAAAACTTTCTTGCAAAATCAATCGCAGGAGATGTTTCAATAACCCAACACACCTTTATTAATTTATTCGATCAGAACATTCATTTAAAATTCTACATCTTACCAAATTTAAAATCGTTCCATGGTATACTTGGGAACGACAGCTTAAAAGAATTATCAGCCGTCATACATACGAAAGAGAATTTTATGACAATCCTCAATAAGATTAAGGTAAAAATTAAACAACAAAACTCTATGACTATCAATTCTATTGACACAAAGTTCGATCATATGTCAGACACTCAGAAAGAAGCTCTTATCACAACTATCAAACATTTTCCCTCACTTTTCGCCGATCCCGACGAAAAACTAACTTTCACGACAAAGGTTCTTGGAGAAATTCGTACTTTCACAGACACTCCGATTTATACGAGGTGTTACCCATATCCTACTTCTCTTAAAGAAGAAATCGAAAACCAGCTTGGGAAACTTCTAGAAGACGGAATTATTAGACCTTCTCGGTCACCATACAATTCGCCTGTCTGGATTGTACCCAAGAAACCTGATGCTGCAGGTAACAAACAGTATAGATTGGTAATCGATTATAGGAAGCTGAACGCAAATACTATCGCGGATCGTTACCCAATCCAAGACATTAACGAAGTACTAGCACAACTAGGCAAAAACCGAATGTTTTCAGTTCTCGATCTAAAAAACGGATTCCATCAAATACCTCTTAAGGAATCCGATATAGAGAAGACCGCCTTCTCAATAAATAATGGAAAGTTTGAATTTGTTAGGCTCCCATTTGGCCTAAAAAACGCGCCGTCAATTTTCCAACGCGCACTCGACGACATCCTCCGCGAACACATAGGAAAGATTTGCTTCGTCTATATAGACGACATTATAGTGTTTAGTAAAAGTGAATCAGAACATTTAAAACATTTGGAAATTATTTTTCAGACGTTATTTGAAGCGAACATGAAAATTCATCTGGAGAAATGTGACTTTTTTAAGAACAAGGTTGAATTCCTAGGTTTTATTATTTCCTCCGAAGGAATTTTAGCTAATCCGGCTAAAGTAGATGCAATTTCAAAATTTCCAGCTCCAAATACCCTTAAGGAGCTACGTTCATTTCTAGGTATGTCAGGATACTACCGTCGCTTCATTAAAGACTATGCGAAGCTCGCTAAGCCCCTGACATCCCTTTTAAGAGGGGAAGGAGGACGTTTGTCCAAAGTAAATTCTGATAAAATAAAAATTAATCTCAACGATAATGCTAGAGATGCCTTCCTGAAAATAAAAAACTCCTTAACTTCGCAAGATATTATTCTCGCATACCCGGACTTTACGAAAAGTTTTGAGCTAACTACTGACGCGTCAAATTACGCGATAGGTGCAGTTTTGTCACAAGGTGACAAACCGATAACATTCATTTCGAGAACACTAAGTACCACCGAAGAGCATTACGCAACTAACGAGAAGGAGATGCTTGCCATAATATGGGCACTCACTTCTCTAAGAAATTACCTATACGGTACTGCTCGTGTCAAAATATTTACAGACCATCAACACAAACTTAATAATTATGGATTTCCAAAATGGATATTAACATGGATTTTGTCATACTTAACAAACCGAACACAAAATGTTTCATTTAAAAATTGTTACTCTAAAGTCATAAACGTACTATCGGGGGTCCCTCAAGGAAGCCATATTGGTCCACTGTTATTTATTTTATTCATAAATGATATACGCAACGTCATCCAGTATTCAAACATATTTATTTTTGCCGATGATTTCAAACTATCATATAGTTTTAACTCTCCAAATGGGTATTTATTCCTTCAACATGACATCGATAGAGTTTTTGAATGGTCTATATCAAACGGTATGGATCTCAATATAAAAAAGTGTAAAGTGATGACCTATTCTCGGAAAAGGGAACCTCTTCTTACCTCTTATTTTATCGGAGAAAATTTATTAGAAAGAGTGGAGACATTTAACGATTTGGGCATTCTGTTCGATACGAAATTAACTTTTAATCCACATATAGACCTAGTTACTAGCAAAGCCAGAAGTCGTCTAGGATTAATTATGCGTTTCTCTAAGGAATTCAATGACCCGTATATTACAAAAACATTATACTGTGCACTTGTAAGGCCTATATTGGAATATTGCAGTTGTGTTTGGTGCCCAAGCTATGCAGCAGCTATTAACAAAATTGAAAGTATAAGTTAACGCAAGAAATGTTAACCTCAGCAGATAAATGTCCCACATCCAGATTCGCTTCCCACGACTCATAAGAATCACCAGGTGACTACGTGAAGGAATGTGATGACGAGGTGTCTGGAGACAGCACATGCAACAGCAAAGTGCAAACTCGGGTTGGATAGATTAAGTTACTTTTCAGTTAGATTTTAGGAAACTAATTCTGTTATAAGTTAGTTCTTAAGTAGCACTCGAATAAAGAGGTTCATCCTCATTAAAATAAAAAGTTTGTTTTTTTTAATACATTTAAATTAAAATAAATTTAATTGGCGCCCAACGTGGTTGGCCTGAGGAAGTGTTAAAAAGTAAAACGTGAAATCGACCTAAAGTAGTTCGTCGCGTTCCAAGACCTAGAACATTGAAAGTGATATGACTTAAAACTGAAAATCGACCTAAAGAAGTTCGTCGGGTTTTAGGACTTAGTTCACTTCAAGTGGTAAAGAAAAAAAGAAAATCAAACAAGAACTCTAACGTGAAAATAGACCTCAAGAAGCTCGCCACGTTTCGAAGAGTAAATTACCAGTGTTCGTGTCACTTCTTCGGCCAAACCCAAGAAGAATAAATTTGCTATAGTCTGTAGACATAGTAAACCACGAGGGAGTGTGAGACAAGGAAGTGCCTGAGTACCAGCTGTAGCTAGAAAAAAGGATCAACACTTAACTCACCAGCGTGGGATCATGTTCTTCATTTTTATGTAAGTTAGACTTAAGTTAAAAGAAAAAAAATAAAAAATAAAAGATTAATAGGTAAAAAGAAAAAATTCAATTTTGAATAAATTTTTAAATTTTTTTTTTGAAAGAAAAATATTTTAAAGAAAACAGGAAAAGGGTCAGAAATTTCAATTGTGAATTAATTTTTAATTTTTATTTTTACGAAAAGTTTTATAGTGTAATAAATTTGTAATAATTTTCAAACTAAATATCTCAAATATTCAAACATAATCATGGTGACTACAAGATCAAATACCGATAGTATTGCATCTGAAACCAATTCTGCCGGTAACCCTTCACAAAATCCGCAAAATCCTATTCCAACAAATGCTAGTACAGGTGAAAATAATTTCCCGCCAAACTCGGCATCCACAAGTCAGAGTATCCAAACTACACCAGAATTGGACATGCTCATCACGAGTATCGTCAATCGAGTCCTAAGGGAACAAAGCCAGCCTACTCAAAATAATCCCACCCGAAATATCGAAAGAGACCAAGGTATTGACGCACAATTCAGAACAGACATATCGGAAATGGATAGAATCCCCGATATTGTCAAGTGCCTAAAAATTTTCTCAGGTGACAAAGCTGAATTTGGATCCTGGAGAAAAAGCGTTGAGAGAATTCTCGGAATATATGAACCTTTTAAAGGCACTCCTAAATACTTTGCCATTTTAAGCGTTATACGCAATAAAATTGTGGGAGAAGCGGATATCGCTCTAGAATCTTATAATATCCCTTTAAATTGGGAAAGTATATCCCAATGTTTGATTATGCACTATGCAGACAAACGGGATATTAATACGTTGGAATTCCAAATGGCTTCTCTTGTTCAAGGAAGTAAAACGGTCCACGAGTTTTATCAATTAGTTTACTCACATCTCTCACTTATCCTCAATAAAATATCTTGTAGGGATATGGGTATTGAAGCAACCAAAGTTCTTACGGAAACTTATAGGTCAAAAGCCCTTGATACCTTTATAAGAGGGTTAAGAGGAGACTTACCTAGATTACTATCAATAAAAGAACCAATTGATCTCCCTCATGCCCTGAACTTATGTTTAAAGTTAGAGAATCAAAACACTAGATCTAATCATATTCAACACCAAATAACACCAAGAAAACCACAACCACAACCCTTTATACCCCGAAGAAACCCAAATATGATTGGCGGAACTTATTCCTCTGTAGCACCTAAACCAGTTCCGCAGCAATACTCAACATACCCTAATCCTCATCCTTCCAGATACCCGACAACGTCAAACGTATTAAATCAAACCCCAAATTATGGACAACCTCCAAATTATTCAAACCTAGGCTACCAGAACTGGAGCACATATAATAATCAATTAAGACCCATGCGTCCACAACAACAGAATCTTCAAAAAGGTAATCAGCCTAATATGACTAACATCAAACCAGAACCGAATCCCAGTTTTAACACTAGAAAAGTAAATAACGTGGTTACAAAACAAAACCAACCACATTTTCACATAGAATCTGTTCCGGAAGATACTCCTTATGAACAAAACCAGAGTGGATTCATCGAAAATCCAGATGAGGAATTACAAGGTTACATAAATACTTTAAATCAATATGATGAAAATGGAACTTCATCTGAACATGACTACTCTACGGACTTTGCAGATATCCATTTTTTAGGTTAGCAGACTCTTCGCTTCCATTTTTTGAATGTAAGACGAAGAGTGGGAACATTTTAAAATTCCTGATAGACACCGGGTCTAGCAGAAATTACATTCAGCCCCAACTCGTTACAACTCCTCTAGATAATAAACAAAACTTTCTTGCAAAATCAATCGCAGGAGATGTTTCAATAACCCAACACACCTTTATTAATTTATTCGATCAGAACATTCATTTAAAATTCTACATCTTACCAAATTTAAAATCGTTCCATGGTATACTTGGGAACGACAGCTTAAAAGAATTATCAGCCGTCATACATACGAAAGAGAATTTTATGACAATCCTCAATAAGATTAAGGTAAAAATTAAACAACAAAACTCTATGACTATCAATTCTATTGACACAAAGTTCGATCATATGTCAGACACTCAGAAAGAAGCTCTTATCACAACTATCAAACATTTTCCCTCACTTTTCGCCGATCCCGACGAAAAACTAACTTTCACGACAAAGGTTCTTGGAGAAATTCGTACTTTCACAGACACTCCGATTTATACGAGGTGTTACCCATATCCTACTTCTCTTAAAGAAGAAATCGAAAACCAGCTTGGGAAACTTCTAGAAGACGGAATTATTAGACCTTCTCGGTCACCATACAATTCGCCTGTCTGGATTGTACCCAAGAAACCTGATGCTGCAGGTAACAAACAGTATAGATTGGTAATCGATTATAGGAAGCTGAACGCAAATACTATCGCGGATCGTTACCCAATCCAAGACATTAACGAAGTACTAGCACAACTAGGCAAAAACCGAATGTTTTCAGTTCTCGATCTAAAAAACGGATTCCATCAAATACCTCTTAAGGAATCCGATATAGAGAAGACCGCCTTCTCAATAAATAATGGAAAGTTTGAATTTGTTAGGCTCCCATTTGGCCTAAAAAACGCGCCGTCAATTTTCCAACGCGCACTCGACGACATCCTCCGCGAACACATAGGAAAGATTTGCTTCGTCTATATAGACGACATTATAGTGTTTAGTAAAAGTGAATCAGAACATTTAAAACATTTGGAAATTATTTTTCAGACGTTATTTGAAGCGAACATGAAAATTCATCTGGAGAAATGTGACTTTTTTAAGAACAAGGTTGAATTCCTAGGTTTTATTATTTCCTCCGAAGGAATTTTAGCTAATCCGGCTAAAGTAGATGCAATTTCAAAATTTCCAGCTCCAAATACCCTTAAGGAGCTACGTTCATTTCTAGGTATGTCAGGATACTACCGTCGCTTCATTAAAGACTATGCGAAGCTCGCTAAGCCCCTGACATCCCTTTTAAGAGGGGAAGGAGGACGTTTGTCCAAAGTAAATTCTGATAAAATAAAAATTAATCTCAACGATAATGCTAGAGATGCCTTCCTGAAAATAAAAAACTCCTTAACTTCGCAAGATATTATTCTCGCATACCCGGACTTTACGAAAAGTTTTGAGCTAACTACTGACGCGTCAAATTACGCGATAGGTGCAGTTTTGTCACAAGGTGACAAACCGATAACATTCATTTCGAGAACACTAAGTACCACCGAAGAGCATTACGCAACTAACGAGAAGGAGATGCTTGCCATAATATGGGCACTCACTTCTCTAAGAAATTACCTATACGGTACTGCTCGTGTCAAAATATTTACAGACCATCAACCATTGACTTTCGCTCTCAGTAATAAGAACCACAATTCTAAGATGAAGCGATGGAAGTCAATTTTGGAAGAGTACAACTATGAGATCAAGTATAAACCCGGAAAAACCAATATAGTCGCTGATGCACTATCTAGGCCACCAAGATGTTGTCAAATAAATGTGTTAACAACAACTCTGCATAGCCACGAAAGCTCGAATCAAAACCTTATCCAAATGGCGAATCAACCCATAAACGTGTTCAAAAATCAAATCTTTCTTAATGTCGGTAATACTTCTGAATATAAATTCGAAATCATCTTCCCAACATATCATCGTCATACTATTGTTGAACCAAATTTTACCTCAGAAAAACTTGTCGAAATTTTTAAAAAATATCTCAATCCTTCTGTAATAAATGGAATCAAAGCTGAGGAAGCGATTCTCGGAAAAATCCAAGAAATATTTCCTTCACATTTTAGCCTCTATAAAGTACTATTCTCAAGAAACATGGTAATAGACCTAACAGACGAAAATTTACAAGAAACCGAAATTCTTAAAGAGCACAATCGCGCTCACCGAAATAGCAGAGAAAACAAAACTCAGTTACTACAAAGGTTTTATTTTCCAAAAATGCGGGAAAAAATAAAGAACATTACGGATAAATGTCAAATTTGCAAGGAACAAAAATACGATCGACATCCCAACAATATACCCTTACAACCTACCCCTATACCCTTATATCCTGGACAGATCTTACATATTGACCTATATTTCACTGACAATAAAGTTGTACTGACTGCCATAGACAAATTTTCCAAGTATGCTTTAGCAAGAATCGTAACGTCTAGAGCTACAGAACATATCAAGCAACCCTTAAGAGAGCTCATATTATCTTTCGGTGTCCCAGAATGGATTGTGGTTGATAATGAGAAATCATTAAGCTCAAATTCCATTCTATTCATGGTTGAGAATTTTTTCAACATTAAAATGTTTAAAGCCCCTCCATACGTAAGTTCTGTGAATGGTCAAATTGAAAGATTTCATTCAACACTTTCTGAACTATTACGTTGTATGAAAGCCGAACAAAACTTTAGTTCATTCTCCGAAATGCTCGACAAGTCCATTTACGAATATAATAGATCCGTTCATACCACCACAAACAAAAAACCCATCGAAGTATTTTTTGCACGAAATAAAATTAATAACCCCGAACAGTTACAAGAAGAGAGACAAATTGTCACTCAAGCAATCAAAGATAAGCAAACTGCTGATCTTAGTTATCATAATAAGAAAAAGAAAGCTTTTAAAAATTTTGCAATAGGAGATACCATTTATGTAAAAATTAACAAAAGACTAGGCAACAAACTCACTCCTAAATATAAAAAAGAAATAGTAGCCGAAAACAAAAATTCTACAATAGTAACCAGGTCTGGAAAAATTGTCCATAAGAATCTAATTAAAAATCAAAATTCTTCTTTATAGGTTATTACCGCTATGCGCAGCGGATATACAAATATTGGATTACTCAAAGTCTCAATTGGTTAAGATAAATGTTGGAACCTCGAAAATACAGACAGGATCTTTCAAAATAATCCACATAATTGACATTGAACATTACGAAAACCTGACAAGGAATATAGAAAATACCCTGATAGAAACCACACGAAATCACCCCCTTTATCCTTACATTTCCCATGAAATAGATAAAATAAAAACCTACCTGGCAGGATTGAAAGTTGAAAATAAGAAAAAGAAAAGATCACTTGATTTCCTAGGTACCGCCTGGAAATGGATCGCCGGTAGTCCGGATCATCATGATTATGAAATTTTGACAGAAAAAATGAACAACGTACTCGAAAACAATAATAGGCAAATGATAATAAACCGTATGACCATAGGAAAAATTAACGAAATCACCAATGTAACAAACGAAATATTTAAAATTGTAAAAAACGAAGTAATGAATAAAGACACTGAAACATTAAAATTAAAATATGAACTAGATTTAGTAAAAGAAGAATTAATAAATATAGCATACGCCATTCACTGGGCAAAAGTTAATGTAGTGAATTCTTTTATACTGTCAAATTCTGAAATAAAGCTAACAGAAGAATTTTTTAGAAAACAAAATACACCTTTCATAAATATTGACGAGGCACTTGATTTTTGTAATATTAAAATTGCCTCTAATGGTAAGAATTTAATTTATATAATTGATATACCAACAACAGACCCAGATATTTGTACTATGCTTATAATAAAAGCAGTAAAGATGGGAATAAAGATAAACGAAATTCCTTTTAAAAAAATTTTAAAATGTAAAAATAAAACATATGGTATAAAACAAGATTGTTTAGTAATAAGCGAACATTCTATTTGTAATAGTAGAAATATTGTAGATATAAGTAACTCTACGTGTATCCCCAACCTGTTGAAAAGCAAAATACCCACCTGTACCACTATCGATAACCGAAACACACCATCCATTGAAGAAATCTCGGACGGTATATTATTCCTTAACCAATTCAATGACTCGGTAATAATTAACAATGAGGCTATTCGATTAGATGGAACGTATATCATAAAACACTCAAACACCACAATCATTGTGAATGGGAAGATTTTCAAAACCAGCGAGATAACTAAACATCAACCTTTACCAGCTTTGTTGCAACCTAGATCATCAGTGCAAGAGTTCAAAGAGGTACTTTCCCTAGGAATGATAAAAGAATTACAGATGAATGGCACGGAACAGATTGATCTACTGGAAAGGAAAAATGCATTAAATATTGGGATTAACGTATTCCTGGTAATAATACTCCTCATAATAATAACAACTTTCCTTTATGGTAAAACAAAGAGAAACACCAACCAAGAATTCTCACCTAAAAACGAGCAAGGATCCATTACCATAGGAATTAAGGATTTGCCAAATCTAATAAAGCCATCAACGTCGAACGAGGGCGTTCGAATTTAAGCGGGGAGGAGTTAACGCAAGAAATGTTAACCTCAGCAGATAAATGTCCCACATCCAGATTCGCTTCCCACGACTCATAAGAATCACCAGGTGACTACGTGAAGGAATGTGATGACGAGGTGTCTGGAGACAGCACATGCAACAGCAAAGTGCAAACTCGGGTTGGATAGATTAAGTTACTTTTCAGTTAGATTTTAGGAAACTAATTCTGTTATAAGTTAGTTCTTAAGTAGCACTCGAATAAAGAGGTTCATCCTCATTAAAATAAAAAGTTTGTTTTTTTTAATACATTTAAATTAAAATAAATTTAATTTATACAAAAACGTTTTTTATTGTTTGCCTTGCGAAATCTTCAACTCATCATCTTCCATCATATGAAAACCGCCTTAAATTGCTGAGCTTACCTACATTGGAAAAGCGAAGAGTTGTAAGCAACATTATTTTCTTGTTCCAATTGATATCTGGATCTATTGATTCTCCGGCCATTCTTAATCAACTAAACATTAATACTCATCCAAGATCAACTCGTAAACCAGTATTCTTTTACACCACATCTTCACGAGTAAATTACGGTTTAAATGAACCTATCAACAATATGTGCATTGATTTTAATAGTTTTAATAACTTAATTGATTTTAATTTATCAAAAAATATCCTTAAACGATTATTACTTATTAACTAAGAAATGTAAATAAAATATTATTGTTAGTTCTTAAATCTGTGCTATGTAATTTTTGGATTGATTCAACTTAGACGTTAATTTGTCTGCAGTTGAATAAATAAATAAATAAATAAATAAACTATCATGATAGAAAATTATCATGATAGAAAACTATCATGATAGAAAACTATCGCGATAGAAAACTATCATGATAGAAAACTATCATGATAGAAAACTATCGTGATAGAAAACTATCATGATAGAAATCTATCGTGATAGAAAACTATCATGATAGAAAACTATCATGATAGAAAACTATCATGATAGAAAACTATCATGATAGAAACCTATCGTGATAAAAAACTACCATGATAGAAAACTATCATGATAGAAAACTATCGCGATAGAAAACTATCATGATAGAAAAATATCCTGATAGAAAACTATCATGATAGAAAACTATCATGATAGAAAACTATCATGATAGAAAACTATCATGATAGAAAACTATCATGATATAAAACTATCATGATAGAAAACTATCGTGATAGAAAGCTTCGCAGATATACGCAGATCTACGCTGCTATACGCCGGTATACGCAGGTCTACGCAGATATACGCAGATCTACGCAGATATACGCAGATATACGCAGATATACGCCAAATTACGCAAATATGCGCAGATCTACGCAAATATACGCAGATCTGCATAGATATACGCAGGTCTACGTGGGTATACGCAGGTATACGCATGCTTACGCAAATTTATACAAAGTAGATAAGCGGTTGGATACGCAGATATACGCAGATGGAAAACTATCATGATAGAAAACTATCATGATAGAAAAATATCATGATAGAAAACTATCATGATAGAAAACTATCATGATAGAAAACTATCATGATAGAAAACTATCATGAGAGAAAATTTTCGTGATAGAAAACTATCATGATAAAAAACTATCGTGATACAAAACTATCATGATAGAAAACTATCGTGATAGAAAACTATCATGATAGAAAACTTTCATGATAGAAAACTATCATGATAGAAAACTATCATGATAGAAAACTATCATGATAGAAAACTATCATGATAGAAAACTATCATGATAGAAAACTATCGTGATGGAAAACTATCATGATAGAAAACTATCATGATAGAAAACTATCATGATAGAAAACTATCATGATAAAAAACTTTCATGATAGAAAACTATCATGATAGAAAACTATCATGATAGAAAACTATCATGATAGAAAACTATCGTGATAGAAAACTATCATGATAGAAAACTATCATGATAGAAAACTATCATGATAGAAAACTATCATGATAGAAACCTATCGTGATAAAAAACTACCATGATAGAAAACTATCATGATCCTGGCTATAAATGATGTTGTTTCATGTATACGCTCTAGTGACATTCTTATATTTGCCGATGATATGAAGATATTTAAGTCAATAAAAGCTGACACTGACCAGGTTCTCCTGCAAGCCGATATTGACAGTTTCAATATTTGGTGTGGTAAGAATGGTCTTTCTCTTAACCCTGTTAAATGCAAAACAATTACTTTTTCCAGGAAGCGACTTGCAAGTGCTTTTGATTATTCCATTTCGCAGCAAAAACTCTGTCGAGTCTTTAGTTTCAAGGACTTGGGTGTTAACTTTAGCTCAAATTTAGAATTCACTGAACACATTAATTACATTGTTAATAAAGCAAGCTCTATGCTTGGATTTATAAAACGTTGGGCTAAGGAATTTAGTGATCCTTATGTTACCCTTTCTTTATACAATTGTTATGTACGACCTCATCTAGAGTATGCCTCGCAAATATGGTCTCCCTTTTATGAAATTCATAAAAATCGTATTGAATCAATACAGCATAAATTCATTCGCTTTGCTCTAAAGGGTCTTCCTTGGGATGATCCGTACAACCTTCCACCATATGAACATCGGATCCAGCTACTGCAGGTCCAAACCTTATATCAAAGGCGTGTTAATAATGATTTACTATTTCTTCACCAACTTATAAATGGCCAAATTGATGCTCCTGAATTGTTAGCCTGTATTGGCATAAATTACCGAGGAGGATCTCACCACCTGCGAAGATTTGAACTTTTACACGTTAATTTCCATAGAACTAACTACGGTATACATGAGCCTCTTAACCGTATGTGCATGATTTTTAATTTAAACGGCTCCTCTGTTGATTTTAACATAAGTAAGATGGCATTAAAGAAAGTATTTCGAACCAGTGCTCCACGGTCGTGATTGTTTTTACTTCTTGAAGCTATGACTTAAATATTTTGTATATTGTTTAATTATGTATGTATATAGATTTTTTGTTTAATTTTGTTTATTTATTAGTATATTATTATGCATGTGTTAGATTGCCTTTTTACTAACCACTAACACATGCACTTATGATGAGCCTCTGATTGTAGATTGCAGCTTGCTCTAAGCTCACTACAACTAAGAATCTGAAGTGTAAAAAAAAAAAAAAAAAAAAAAAAAGATAGAAAACTATCGCGATAGAAAACTATCATGATAGAAAAATATCATGATAGAAAACTATCATGATAGAAAACTATCATGATAGAAAACTATCATGATAGAAAACTATCATGATAGAAAACTATCATGATAGAAAACTATCATGATAGAAAACTATCGTGATAGAAAACTATCATGATAGAAAACTATCATGATAGAAAACTATCATGATAGAAAACTATCATGATAGAAAACCATCGTGATAGAAAACTATCATTTTAGAAAACTATCATGATAGAAAACTATCATGATAGAAAACTATCATGATAGAAAACTATCATGATAGAAAACTTTCATGATAGAAAACTATCATGATAGAAAACCATCGTGATAGAAAACTATCATGATAGAAAACTAACATGATAGAAAACTATCATGCGCAGATCTGCGCACATATACGCAGATATACTAGAAAACTATCATGCATGTTGCATGTTATATGTTGCATGTTGCATGATAGAAAACTATAATGATGGAAAACTATCATGATAGAGAATTATCATGATAGAAAACTATCATGATAGAAAACTATCATGATAGAAAGCTATCATAATAGAAAACTATCGCGATAAAAAACTATCATGATAGAAAACTATCATGATAGAAAACTATCATGATAGAAAACTATCATGATAGAAAACTATCATGAAAGAAAACTATCAATTTAAAAAACTATCATGATATAAAACTATCATGATAGAAAACTATCATGATAGAAAACTACTATGAAAGAAAACTATCATGATAGAAAACTATCATGATATAAATTATCATGATAGAAAACTGCCATGATAGCAAACTTTCATGATAGAAAACTATCATGATAAAAAACTATCGTGATAGAAAGCTTCGCATATATACGCAGATCTACGTTGCTATACGCAGGTATACGCAGGTCTACGCAGATATACGCAGATCTACGCAGATGTACGCAGAAAAACGCCAAATTACGCAAATATGCGCAGATCTACGCAAACGCAGATCTGCATAGATATACGCAGGTCTACGTGGGTATACGCAGGTATACGCAGGCTTACGCATATTTATAGAAAACTATCATGATAGAAAACTATCATGATAGAAAACTATCATGAGAGAAAATTTTCGTGATAGAAAACTATCATGATAGAAAACTATCGTGATAGCAAGCTATCATGATATAAAACTATCATGATAGAAAACTTTCATGATAGAAACCTATCATGATAGAAAACTATCGTGATAGAAAATTATCATGATAGAAAACTATCATGATAGAAAACTATCGTGATAGAAAACTATCGTGATAGAAAACTGTAATGATAGAAAATTATCGTGATAGAAAACTATCATGATAGAAAATTATCATGATAGAAAACTATCATGATAGAAAACTATCATGATAGAAAACTATCATGATAGAAAACTTTCATGATAGAAAACTATCATGACATAAAACTATCATGATAGAAAACTATCATGATAGAAAACTATCATGAGAGAAAATTTTCGTGATACAAAACTATCATGATAGAAAACTATCGTGATAGCAAGCTAACATGATATAAAACTATCATGATAGAAAACTTTCATGATAAAAACCTATCATGATAGAAAACCGTCGTGATAGAAAATTATCTTGATAGAAAACTATAATGATAGAAAACTATAATGATAGAAAACTATTGTGATAGAAAACTATCATGATAGAAAAATATCGTGATAGAAAACTATCATGATAGAAAATTATCATGATAGAAAACTATCATGATAGAAAACTATCGTGATAGAAAACTATCACGATTGAAAACTATCATGATAGAAAACTATCGTGATAGATAACTATCATGATAGAAAACTATCATGATAGAAAACTATCATGATAGAAAACTATCATGATAGAAAACTATCATGATATAAAACTTTCATGATAGAAAACTATCATGGTAGAAAACCATCGTGATAGAAAACTATTATGATAGAAAACTATCATGATAGAAAACTATCATGATAGAAAACTATCATGATAGAAAACTATCATGATAGAAAACCGTCATGATAGAAAACTGTCATGATAGAAAACTATCATGACAAAAAACTATCATGATTGAATACTATCTTGATAGAAAACTGTCATGATAGAAAACTATCATGATAGAAAACTACCATGATAGAAAACTACCATGATAGAAAACTATCATGATAGAAAACTATCATGATATAAATTATCATGATAGAAAACTGCCATGATAGCAAACTTTCATGATAGAAAACTATCATGATAGAAAACTATCATGATAGAAAGCTTCGCAGATATACGCATATCTACGCTGATATACTTGGGTGTACGCAGGTCTAAGCAGATCTACGCAGATAACCGTGGGTATACGCAGGACATTTGCAGATATACGCTGGTCTATGTAGATATACGCAGATGTACGCAGATGTACGCACATATACGCCAAAGAGATACACGCAGATCTACGCAAATCTACGCAGACATACGCAGATATACCCAGGTCGACGCAAATGTACGCAGAGCTACGCTGATCTACGCAGATTACTGCCAGGCTACGCAGTAATATGCATATCTACGCAGATGTACGCACATATACGCCAATTTACGCATACGCAGATTTACGCAAATATACGCAGATCTACGTAAATATACGCAGCTATACGCAGTCTACTATATGCATTCTACGTAGATATATGCAGGTATACGCAGTATAGCAGATAGCAGATAAGTGGTTGGACACGCAGATATACGCAGATCTGCGCACATATACGCAGATATACTAGAAAACTATTATGCATGTTGCATGTTATATGTTGCATGTTGCATGATAGAAAACTATAATGATGGAAAACTATCATGATAGAGAATTATCATGATAGAAAACTATCATGATAGAAAACTATCAATTTAAAAAACTATCATGATATTAAACTATCATGATAGAAAACTATCGTGATAGAAAGCTTCGCAGATATACGCAGATCTACGCTGCTATACGCAGGTATACGCAGGTCTAAGCAGATCTACGCAGATAACCACGGGTTTACGCAGGACATTCGCATATAACCGCTGGTCTATGTAGATATACGCAGATGAACGCAGATGTACGCAGATATACGACAAACAGATACACGCAGATCTACGCAGACATACGCAGATATACGCAGGTCAACGCAAATGTACGCAGAGCTACGCTGATCTACGTAGATAACTGCCAGGCTAAGCAGAAATACGCAGATCTACGCAAATGTACGCAGATATACGCCAAATTACGCAAATATGCGCAGATCTACGCAAATATACGCAGATCTGCGTAGATATAAGCAGGTCTACGTTGGTATACGCAGGTATACGCAGGCTTACGCAAATTTATACAAAGAAGATAAGCGGTTGGATACGCAGATATACGCAGATAGAAAACTATCATGATAGAAAACTATCATGATAGAAAAATATTACGATAGAAAACTATCATGATAGAAAACTATCATGATAGAAAACTATCATGATAGAAAACTATCATGATAGAAAACTATCATGATAGAAAACTATCATGATAGAAAACTATCATGATAGAAAACTATCGTGATAGAAAAATATCATGATAAAAACTATCATGATAGAAAACTATCATGATAGAAAACTATTGTGATAGAAAACTATCATGATAGAAAACTATCGTGATAGAAAACTATCATGATAGAAAACTATCATGATAGAAAACTATCATGATAGAAAACTATCATGATAGAAAACTATCGTGATAGAAAACTATCATGATAGAAAACTATCATGATAGAAAACTATCATGATAGAAAACTATCTTGATAGAAAACTATCATGATGGAAAATTATCATGATAGAAAACTATCATGATAGAATACTATCATGATAGAAAAATATCTTGATAGAAAACTATCATGAAAGAAAACTATCATGATATAAAACTATCATGAGAGAAAACTATCGTGATAGAAAGCTTCGCAGATATACGCAGATCTACGCTGCTATACGCAGGTATACGCAGGTTTACGCAGATATACGCAGATCTACGCAGATGTACGCAGATATACGCCAAATTACGCAAATATGCGCAGATCTACGCAAATATACGCAGATCTGCATAGATATACGCAGGTCTACGTGGGTATACGCAGGTATACGCAGGCTTACGCATATTTACGCATATTTATAGAAAACTATCATGATAGAAAACTATCATGATAGAAAACTATCATGATAGAAAACCATCATGATAGAAAACTATCATGAGAGAAAATTTTCATGATAGAAAACTATAATGATAGAAAACTATCGTGATAGCAAGCTATCATGATATAAAACTATCGTGATAGAAAACTTTCATGATAGAAACCTATCATGATAGAAAACCATCGTGATAGAAAATTATCATGATAGAAAACTATCATGATAGAAAACTATAATGATAGCAAATTATCGTGATAGAACACTATCATGATAGAAAACTATCGTGATAGAAAACTATCGTGATAGAAAACTATCATGATAGAAAACTATCGTGATAGAAAACTATCATGATAAAAAACTATCGTGATAGAAAACTATCATGATAGAAAACTATCATGATAGAAAACTATCTTGATAAAAAACTATCATGATAGAAAACTATCATGATAGAAAACTATCGTGATAGAAAACTATCATGATAGAAAACTATCGTGATATAAAACTATCATGATAGAAAACTATCATTAAAGAAAACTATCATGATAGAAAACTATCATGATAGAAAACTATCATGATAGAAAACACTATCTTGATAGAAAACTATTATGATAGAAAACTATCATGATAGAAAACTATCATGATAGAAAACTGTCATTATAGAAAACTATCATGATAGAAAACTATCATGATAGAAAACTATCGTGATAGAAAACTATCATGATAGAAAACTAACGTGATAGAAAACTATCATGATAGAAAACTATCGTGATAGAAAACTATCATGATAGAAAACTAACGTGATAGAAAACTATCATGATAGAAAACTATCGTGATAGAAAACTATCATGATTGAAAACTATAATGATAGAAAACTATCATGATAAAAAACTATCGTGATAGAAAACTATCATGATAGAAAACTATCATGATAGAAAACTATCTTGATAAGAAACTATCATGATAGAAAACTATCATGATAGAAAACTATCGTGATAGAAAACTATCATGATAGAAAACTATCGTGATATAAAACTATCATGATAGAAAACTATCATTAAAGAAAACTATCATGATAGAAAACTATCATGATAGAAAACTATCATGATAGAAAACTATCTTGATAGAAAACTTTTATGATAGAAAACTATCATGATAGAAAACTATCATGATAGAAAACTGTCATTATAGAAAACTATCATGATAGAAAACTATCATGATAGAAAACTATCGTGATAGAAAACTATCATGATAGAAAACTAACGTGATAGAAAACTATCATGATAGAAAACTATCGTGATAGAAAACTATCATGATAGAAAACTATCATGATAGAAAACTATCATGATAGAAAACTATCGTGATAGAAAACTATCATGATTGAAAACTATAATGATAGAAAACTATCATGATAGAAAACTATCGTGATAGAAAACTATCATGATAGAAAACTATCGTAATAGAAAACTATCGTGATAGAAAACTATCGTGATAGAAAACTATCATGATAGAAAACTATCGTGATAGAAAACTATCATGATAAAAAACTATCATGATATAAAACTATCATGATAGAAAACTATCGTGATAGAAAGCTTCGCAGATATACGCAGATCTACGCTGCTATACGCAGGTATACGCAGGTCTAAGCAGATCTACGCAGATAACCGCGGGTATACGCAGGACATTCGCAGATAAACGCTGGTCTATGTAGATATACGCAGATGAACGCAGATGTACGCAGATATACGACAAACAGATACACGCAGATCTACGCAAGTCTACGCAGACATACGCAGATATACGCAGGTCAACGCAAATGAACGCAGAGCTAGGCTGATGTACGTAGATAACTGCCAGGCTACGCAGTAATACGCAGATCTACGCAAATGTACGCAGATATACGCCAAATTACGCAAATATGCGCAGATCTACGCAAATATACGCAGATCTGCGTAGATATAAGCAGGTCTACGTGGGTATACGCAGGTATACGCAGGTATACGCAGGCTTACACAAATTTATACAAAGTAGATAAGCGGTTGGATACGCAGATATACGCAGATAGAAAACTATCATGATATAAAACTATCATGATAGAAAAATATCATGATAGAAAACTATCATGATAGAAAACTATCATGATAGAAAACTATCATGATAGAAAACTATCATGATAGAAAACTATCGTGATAGAAAACTATCACGATGAAAACTATCATGATAGAAAACTATCATGATAGAAAACTATCATGATAGAAAACTATCATGATAGAAAACTATCATGATAGAAAACTATCATGATAGAAAACTATCATGATAGAATACTATCATTATAGAAAACTATCTTGATAGAAAACTATCATGATAGAAAACTATCATGATTGAGAACTATCATGATAGAAAACTATTAATTTAAACTATCGTGAAAAACATGATAGAAAACTATCGTGATAGAAAACTATCATGATAGAAAACTAACATGATAGAAAACTATCATGATAGAAAACTATCGTGATAGAAAACTATCATGATAGAAAACTATCATGATAGAAAACTATCATGATAGAAAACTATCATTATAGAAAACTATCAATTTAAAAAACTATCATGATATAAAACTATCCTGATAGAAAACTATCGTGATAGAAAGCTTCGCAGATATACGCAGATCTATGCTGCTATACGCAGGTATACGCAGGTCTACGCAGATACGCAGATCTACGCAGATGGGCGCAGATGTACGCAGATATACGCAGGTCAACGCAAATGTACGCAGAGCTACGCTGATGTACGTAAATAACTGCCAGGCTACGCAGTTATACGCAGATCTACGCAAATGTACGCAGATATACGCCAAATTACGCAAATATGCGCAGATCTACGCAAATATACGCAGATCTGCTTAGATATAAGCAGGACTACGTGGGTATACGCAGGTATACGCAGGCTTACGCAAATTTATACAAAGTAGATAAGTGGTTGGATACGCAGATATACGCAGATAGAAAACTATCATGATATAAAACTATCATGTTAGAAAAATATCATGATAGAAAACTATCATGATAGAAAACTATCATGATAGAAAACTATCATGATAGAAAACTATCATGATAGAAAACTATCGTGATAGAAAACTATCATGATAGAAAACTATCATGATAGAAAACTATCATGATAGAAAACTATCATGATAGAAAACTATCGTGATAGAAAACTATCATGATAGAAAACTATCATGATATAAAACTATCATGATAGAAAACTATCTTGATAGAAAACTATCATGATAGAAAATTATCACGATAGAAAACTATCATGATAGAATACTATCATGATAGAAAACTATCTTAATAGAAAACTATCATGAAAGAAAACTATCATGATAGAAAACTACCATGATAGAAAACTATCATGATAGAAATTTATCATGATATAAATTATCATGATAGAAAACTGCCATGATAGCAAACTTTCATGATAGAAAACTATCATGTTAGAAAACTATCGTGATAGAAAGCTTCGCAGATATACGCATATCTACGCTGCTATACGAAGGTGTACGCAGGTCTAAGCAGATCTACGCAGATAACCGTGGGTATACGCAGGACATTCGCAGATATACGCTGGTCTATGTAGATATCGCTGATGTACGCAGATATACGCCAAACAGATACACGCAGATCTACGCAAATCTGCGCAGACATACGCAGATATACGCAGGTCGATGCAAATGTACGCAGAGCTACGCTGATCTACGCAGATTACTGCCAGGCTACGCAGTAATATGCAGATCAACGCAGATGTACGCACATATACGTCAATTTACGCATACGCAGATTTACGCAAATATACGCAGATCTACGTAAATATACGCAGCTATACGCAGTCTACTATATGCAATCTACGTAGATATATGCAGGTATACGCAGTATAGCAGATAGCAGATAAGTGGTTGGACACGCAGATATACGCAGATCTGCGCACATATACGCAGATATACTAGAAAACTATTATGCATGTTGCATGTTATATGTTGCATGTTGCATGATAGAAAACTATAATGATGGAAAACTATCATGATAGAGAATTATCATGATAGAAAACTATCATGATAGAAAACTATCAATTTAAAAAACTAGGTATCATGATATAAAACTATCATGATAGAAAACTATCGTGATAGAAAGCTTCGCAGATATACGCAGATCTACGCTGCTATACGCAGGTATACGCAGGTCTAAGCAGATCTACGCAGATCACCGCGGGTATACGCAGGACATTCGCATATTACCGCTGGTCTATGTAGATATACGCAGATGAACGCAGATGTACGCAGATATACGACAAACAGATACACGCAGATCTACGCAGACATACGCAGATATACGCAGGTCAACGCAAATGTACGCAGAGCTACGCTGATCTACGTAGATAACTGCCAGGCTAAGCAGAAATACGCAGATCTACGCAAATGTACGCAGATATACGCCAAATTACGCAAATATGCGCAGATCTACGCAAATATACGCAGATCTGCGTAGATATAAGCAGTTCTACGTTGGTATACGCAGGTATACGCAGGCTTACGCAAATTTATACAAAGAAGATAAGCGGTTGGATACGCAGATATACGCAGATAGAAAACTATCATGATAGAAAACTATCATGATAGAAAAATATTACGATAGAAAACTATCATGATAGAAAACTATCATGATAGAAAACTATCATGATAGAAAACTATCATGATAGAAAACTATCATGATAGAAAACTATCATGATAGAAAACTATCGTGATAGAAAAATATCATGATAAAAACTATCATGATAGAAAACTATCATGATAGAAAACTATTGTGATAGAAAACTATCATGATAGAAAACTATCGTGATAGAAAACTATCATGATAGAAAACTATCATGATAGAAAACTATCATGATAGAAAACTATCATGATAGAAAACTATCGTGATAGAAAACTATCATGATAGAAAACTATCATGATAGAATACTATCATGATAGAAAACTATCTTGATAGAAAACTATCATGATGGAAAATCATCATGATAGAAAACTATCATGATAGAATACTATCATGATAGAAAAATATCTTGATAGAAAACTATCATGAAAGAAAACTATCATGATATAAAACTATCATGAGAGAAAACTATCGTGATAGAAAGCTTCGCAGATATACGCAGATCTACGCTGCTATACGCAGGTATACGCAGGTTTACGCAGATATACGCAGATCTACGCAGATGTACGCAGATATACGCCAAATTACGCAAATATGCGCAGATCTACGCAAATATACGCAGATCTGCATAGATATACGCAGGTCTACGTGGGTATACGCAGGTATACGCAGGCTTACGCATATTTACGCATATTTATAGAAAACTATCATGATAGAAAACTATCATGATAGAAAACTATCATGATAGAAAACTATCATGATAGAAAACTATCATGAGAGAAAATTTTCATGATAGAAAACTATAATGATAGAAAACTATCGTGATAGCAAGCTATCATGATATAAAACTATCGTGATAGAAAACTTTTATGATAGAAACCTATCATGATAGAAAACCATCGTGATAGAAAATTATCATGATAGAAAACTATCATGATAGAAAACTATAATAATAGCAAATTATCGTGATAGAAAACTATCATGATAGAAAACTATCGTCATAGAAAACTATCGTGATAGAAAACTATCATGATAGAAAACTATCGTGATAGAAAACTATCATGATAAAAAACTATCGTGATAGAAAACTATCATGATAGAAAACTATCATGATAGAAAACTATCTTGATAAAAAACTATCATGATAGAAAACTATCATGATAGAAAACTATCGTGATAGAAAACTATCATGATAGAAAACTATCGTGATAGAAAACTATCATGATAGAAAACTATCATTAAAGAAAACTATCATGATAGAAAACTATCATGATAGAAAACTATCATGATAGAAAACTATCATTATAGAAAACTATCATGATAGAAAACTATCATGATAGAAAACTATCATGATAGAATACTATCATGATAGAAAACTATTTTGATAGAAAACTATCATGATAGAAAACTATCATGATTGAAAACTATCATGATAGAAAACTATCAATTTAAACTATCGTGAAAAACATGATAGAAAACTATCGTGATAGAAATCTATCATGATAGAAAACTAACATGATAGAAAACTATCATGATAGAAAACTATCGTGATAGAAAACTATCATGATAGAAAACTATCATGATAGAAAACTATCATGATAGAAAACTATCAATTTAAAAAACTATCATGATATAAAACTATCATGATAGAAAACTATCGTGATAGAAAGCTTCGCAGATATACGCAGATCTACGCTGCTATACGCAGGTATACGCAGGTCTACGCAGATACGCAGATCTACGCAGATAGGCGCAGATGTACGCAGATATACGCCAAATTACGCAAATATGCGCAGATCTACGCAAATATACGCAGATCTGCATAGATATACGCAGGTCTACGTGGGTATACGCAGGTATATGCAGGCTTACGCATATTAACGCATATTTATAGAAAACTATCATGATAGAAAACTATCATGATAGAAAACTATCATGAGAGAAAATTTTTGTGATTGAAAACTATCATGATAGAAAACTATCGTGATAGCAAGCTATCATGATATAAAACTATCATGATAGAAAACTTTCATGATAGAAACCTATCATGATAGAAAACCATCGTGATAGAAAATTATCATGATATAAAACTATCATGATAGAAAACTATCGTGATAGAAAGCTTCGCAGATATACGCAGATCTACGCTGCTATACGCAGGTCTACGCAGATATACGCAGATCTACGCAGATGTACACAGATATACGCCAATTCAAATATACGCAGATCTGCATAGATATACGCTGGTCTACGTGGGTATACGCAGGTATACGCAGGCTTACGCATATTTACGCATATTTATAGAAAACTTTCATGATATAAAACTATCATGATAGAAAACTATCATGCTAGAAAACTATCATGATAGAAAACTATCATGAGAGAAAATTTTCGTGAAAGAAAACTATCATGATAGAAAACTATCGTGATAGCAAGCTATTATGATATAAAACTATCACGATAGAAAACTTTCATGATAGAAACCTATCATGATAGAAAACCATCGTGATAGAAAATTATCATGATAGAAAACTATCATGATAGAAAACTATCGTGATAGAAAACTATCATGATAGAAAACTATAATGATAGAAAACTATCGTGATAGAAAACTATCATGATTGAAAACTATCATGATAGAAAACTATCATAATAGAAAACTATCATGATAGAAAACTGTCATGATAGAAAACTATCGTGATAGAAAACTACCACGATTGAAAACTATCATGATAGAAAACTATCGTGATAGAAAACTATCATGATAGAAAACTATCATGATAGAAAACTATCATGATAGAAAACTTTCATAATAGAAAACTATCATGACATAAAACTATCATGATAGAAAACTATCATGATAGAAAACTATCATGAGAGAAAATTTTCGTGATACAAAACTATCATGATATAAAACTATCATGAGAGAAAATTTTCGTGACAGAAAACTATCATGATAGAAAACTATCGTGATAGCAAGCTATCATGATATAAGACTATCATGATAGAAAACTTTCATGATAGAAACCTATCATGATAGAAAACCATCGTGATAGAAAATTATCATGATATAAAACTATCATGATAGAAAACTATCGTGATAGAAAGCTTCGCAGATATACGCAGATCTACGCTGCTATACGCAGGTATACGCAGGTCTACGCAGATATACGCAGATCTACGCAGATGTACGCAGATATACGCCAAATCAAATATACGCAGATCTGCATAGATATACGCAGGTCTACGTGGGTATACGCAGGTATACGCAGGCTTACGCATATTTACGCATATTTATAGAAAACTTTCATGATAGAAAACTATCATGATAGAAAACTATCATGATAGAAAACTATCATGAGAGAAAATTTTCGTGAAAGAAAACTATCATGATAGAAAACTATCGTGATAGCAAGCTAACATGATATAAAACTATCATGATAGAAAACTTTCATGATAAAAACCTATCATGATAGAAAACCATCGTGATAGAAAATTATCATGATAGAAAACTATCATGATAGAAAACTTTCATGATAAAAACCTATCATGATAGAATACAATCATGATAGAAAACTATCATGATAGAAAACTATCATGATAGAAAACTATCATGATAGAAAACTATCGTGATAGAAAACTATCACGATTGAAAACTATCATGATAGAAAACTTTCGTGATAGAAAACTATCATGATAGAAAACTATTATGATAGAAAACTATCATGATAGAAAACTATCATGAAAACTATTATGATAGAAAACTATCATGATAGAAAACTATCATGATAGAAAACTTTCATGATAGAAAACTATCATGGTAGAAAACCATCGTGATAGAAAACTATTATGATAGAAAACTATCATGATAGAAAACTATCATGAAAACTATTATGATAGAAAACTATCATGATAGAAAACTATCATGATAGAAAACTATCATGATAGAAAACTATCATGATTGAAAACTATCATGATAGAAAACTATCATGATAGAAAACTATCGTGATAGAAAACTATCACGATTGAAAACTATCATGATAGAAAACTATCATGATAGAAAACTATCATGAAAGAAAACTATCATGATAGAAAACTATCATGATAGAAAACCGTCATGATAGAAAACTGTCATGATAGAAAACTATCATGACAAAAAACTATCATGATCTAATACTATCTTGATAGAAAACTGTCATGATAGAAAACTATCATGATAGAAAACTACCATGATAGAAAACTATCATGATAGAAAACTATCATGATATAAATTATCATGATAGAAAACTGCCATGATAGCAAACTTTCATGATAGAAAACTATCATGATAGAAAACTATCGTGATAGAAAGCTTCGCAGTTATACGCATATCTACGCTGATATACGTAGGTGTACGCAGGTCTAAGCAGATCTACGCAGATAACCGTGGGTATACGCAGGACATTCGCAGATATACGCTGGTCTATGTAGATATACGCAGATGTACGCAGATATACGCCAAACAGATACACGCAGATCTACGAAATCTATGCAGACATACGCAGATATACGCAGGTCGACGCAAATGTACGCAGAGCTACGCTGATCTACGCAGATTACTGTCAGGCTACGCAGTAATATGCAGATCTACGCAGATGTACGCACATATACGTCAATTTACGCATACGCAGATTTACGCAAATATACGCAGATCTACGTAAATATACGCAGCTATACGCAGTCTACTATATGCATTCTACGTAGATATATGCAGGTATACGCAGTATAGCAGATAGCACATAAGTGGTTGGACACGCAAATATACGCAGATCTGCGCACATATACGCAGATATACTAGAAAATTATCATGCATGTTGCATGTTATATGTTGCATGTTGCATGATAGAAAACTTTAATGATGGAAAACTATCATGATAGAGAATTATCTTGGTAGAAAACTATCATGATAGAAAACTATCAATTTAAAAAACTATCATGATATAAAGCTAACATGATAGAAAACTATCGTGATAGAAAGCTTCGCAGATATACGCAGATCTACGCTGCTATACGCAGGTATACGCAGGTCTAAGCAGATCTACGCAGATAACCACGGGTTTACGCAGGACATTCGCATATTACCTTTGGTCTTTGTTGATATACACAGATGAACGCAGATTTACGAAGATATACGACAAACAGATACATGCAGATCTATGCAAATCTACGCAGACATAAGCAGATATACGCAGGTCAACGCAAATGCACGCAGAGCTACGCTGATGTACGTAAATAACTGCCAGGCTACGCAGTAATACGCAGATCTACGCAAATGTACGCAGATATACGCCAAATTACGCAAATATGCGCAGATCTACGCAAATATACGCAGATCTGCGTAGATATAAGCAGGTCTACGTGGGTAAACGCAGGTATACGCAGGCTAACGCAAATTTATACAAAGTAGATAAGTGGTTGGATACGCAGATATACGCAGATAGAAAACTATCATGATAGAAAACTATCATGTTTGAAAAATATCATGATAGAAAAATATCATGATAAAAACCTATCATGATAGAAAACTATCATGATAGAAAACTATCATGATAGAAAACTATCGTGATAGAAAACTATCATGATAGAAAACTATCGTGATAGAAAACTATCATGATAGAAAACTATCATGATAGAAAACTATCATGATAGAAAACTATCGTGATAGAAAACTATCATGATAGAAAACTATCATGATATAAAACTATCATGATAGAAAACTATCTTGATAGAAAACTATCATGATAGAAAATTATCATGATAGAAAACTATCATGATAGAATACTATCATGATAGAAAACTATCTTAATAGAAAACTATCATGAAAGAAAACTATCATGATAGAAAACTACCATGATGGAAAACTATCATGATAGAAAACTATCGTGATAGAAAACTATCATGATAGAAAACTATCATGATATAAAACTATCATGATAGAAAACTATCGTGATAGAAAACTATAATAATAAAAACTATCATGATAAGAAACTATCATGATAGAAAACTATCATGATAGAAAACTATCATAATAGAAAACTATCATGATAGAAAACTATCATGATAGAAAACTATCGTGATAGAAAACTATCATGATAGAAAACTATCATGATAGAAAACTATCATGATAGAAAACTATCGTGATAGAAAACTATCATGATAGAAAACTATCATGATATAAAACTATCATGATAGAAAACTATCTTGATAGAAAACTATCATGATAGAAAATTATCATGATAGAAAACTATCATGATAGAATACTATCATGATAGAAAACTATCTTAATAGAAAACTATCATGAAAGAAAACTATCATGATAGAAAACTACCATGATGGAAAACTATCATGATAGAAAACTATCATGATATAAATTATCATGATAGAAAACTGCCATGATAGCAAACTTTCATGATAGAAAACTATCATGATAGAAAACTATCGTGATAGAAAGCTTCGCAGATATACGCATATCTACGCTGATATACGAAGGTGTACGCAGGTCTAAGCAGATCGACGCAGATAACCGTGGGTATACGCAGGACATTCGCAGATATACGCTGGTCTATGTAGATATACGCAGATGTACGCAGATATACGCCAAACAGAAACACGCAGAGCTACGCAAATCTGCGCAGACATACGTAGATATACGCAGGTTGACGCAAATATACGCAGAGCTACGCTGATCTACGCAGATTACTGCCAGGCTACGCAGTAATATGCAGATCAACGCAGATGTACGCACATATACGTCAATTTACGCATACGCAGATTTGCGCAAATATACGCAGATCTACGTAAATATACGCAGCTATACGCAGTCTACTATATGCAATCTACGTAGATATATGCAGGTATACGCAGTATAGCAGATAGCAGATAAGTGGTTGGACACGCAAATATACGCAGATCTGCGCACATATACGCAGATATACAAGAAAACTATTATGCATGTCGCATGTTATATGTTGCATGTTGCTTGATAGAAAACTATAATGATGGAAAACTATCATGATAGAGAATTATCATGATAGAAAACTATCATGATAGAAAACTATCAATTTAAAAAACTATCATGATATAAAACTATCATGATAGAAAACTATCATGATAGAAAGCTTCGCAGATATACGCAGATCTACGCTGCTATACGCAGGTATACGCAGGTCTAAGCAGATCTACGCAGATAACCGCGGGTATACGCAGGACATTCGCATATTACCGCTGGTCTATATAGATATACGCAGATGAACGCAGATGTACGCAGATATACGACAAACAGATACACGCAGATCTACGAAGACATACGCAGATATACGCAGGTCAACGCAAATGTACGCAGAGCTACGCTGATGTACGTAGATAACTTCCAGGCTAAGCAGCAATACGCAGATCTACGCAAATGTAGGCAGATATACGCCAAATTACGCAAATATGCGCAGATCTACGCAAATATACGCAGATCTGCGTAGATATAAGCAGGTCTACGTGGGTATACGCAGGTATACGCAGGCTTACGCAAATTTATACAAAGTAGATAAGCGGTTGGATACGCAGATATACGCAGATAGAAAACTATCATGATATAAAACTATCATGATAGAAAAATATCATGATAGAAAACTATCATGATAGAAAACTATCATGATAGAAAACTATCATGATAGAAAACTATCATGATAGAAAACTATCGTGATAGAAAACTATAATAATAAAAACTATCATGATAAGAAACTATCATGATAGAAAACTATCATGATAGAAAACTATCATAATAGAAAACTATCATGATAGAAAACTATCATGATAGAAAACTATCGTGATAGAAAACTATCATGATAGAAAACTAACGTGATAGAAAACTATCATGATAGAAAACTATCATGATAGAAAACTATCATGATAGAAAACTATCGTGATAGAAAACTATCATGATAGAAAACTATCATGATAGAAAACTATCATGATAGAAAACTATCGTGATAGAAAACTATCATGATTGAAAACTATAATGATAGAAAACTATCATGACAGAAAACTATCGTGATAGAAAACTATCATGATAGAAAACTATCGTGATAGAAAACTATCGTGATAGAAAACTATCGTGATAGAAAACTATCATGATAGAAAACTATGGTGATAGAAAACTATCATGATAAAAAACTATCATGATATAAAACTATCATGATAGAAAACTATCGTGATAGAAATCTTCGCAGATATACGCAGATCTACGCTGCTATACGCAGGTATACGCAGGTCTAAGCAGATCTACGCAGATAACCGCGGGTATACGCAGGACATTCGCAGATATACGATTGTCTATGTAGATATACGCAGATGAACGCAGATGTACGCAGATATACGACAAACAGATACACGCAGATCGACGCAAATCTACGCAGACATACGTAGATATACGCAGGTCAACGCAAATGAACGCAGAGCTACGCTGATGTACGTAGATAACTACCAGGCTACGCAGTAATACGCAGATCTACGCAAATGTACGCAGATATACGCCAAATTACGCAAATATGCGCATATCTACGCAAATATACGCAGATCTGCGTAGATATAAGCAGGTCTACGTGGGTATACGCAGGTATACGCAAGTATACGCAGGCTTACGCAAATTTATGCAAAGTAGATAAGCGGTTGGATACGCAGATATACGCAGATAGAAAACTATCATGATATAAAACTATCATGATAGAAAAATATCATGATAGAAAACTATCATGATAGAAAACTATCATGATAGAAAACTATCATGATAGAAAACTATCATGATAGAAAACTATCGTGATAGAAAACTATCATGATAAAAACTATCATGATAGAAAACTATCATGAAAGAAAACTATCATGATAGAAAACTATCATGATAGAAAACTATCATGACAGAAAAATATCATGATAGAATACTATCATGATAGAAAACTATCTTGATAGAAAACTATCATGATAGAAAACTATCATGATTGAAAACTATCATGATAGAAAACTATCAATTTAAACTATCGTGAAAAACATGATAGAAAACTATCGTGATAGAAAACTATCATGATAGAAAACTAACATGATAGAAAACTATCATAATAGAAAACTATCGTGATAGAAAACTATCATGATAGAAAACTATCATGATAGAATACTATCATGATAGAAAACTATCTTGATAGAAAACTATCATGATAGAAAACTATCATGTTAGAAATCTATCATGATAGAAAACTAGCATGATAAAAAACTATCATGATAGAAAACTATCAATTTAAAAAACTATCATGATATAAAACTATCGCATATTACCGCTGGTCTATGTAGATATACGCAGATGAACGCAGATGTACGCAGATATACGACAAACAGATACACGCAGATCTACGCAGACATACGCAGATATACGCAGGTCAACGCAAATGTACGCAGAGCTACGCTGATGTACGTAAATAACTGCCAGGCTACGCAGTAATACGCAGATCTACGCAAATGTACGCAGATATACGCCAAATTACGCAAATATACGCAGATCTGCGCACATATACGCAGATATACTAGAAAACTATCATGCATGTTGCATGTTATATGTTGCATGTTGCATGATAGAAAACTATAATGATGGAAAACTATCATGATAGAGAATTATCATGGTAGAAAACTATCATGATAGAAAACTATCAATTTAAAAAACTATCATGATATAAAACTAACATGATAGAAAACTATCGTGATAGAAAGCTTCGCAGATATACGCAGATCTACGCTGCTATACGCAGGTATACGCAGGTCTAAGCAGATCTACGGAGATAACCACGGGTTTACGCAGGACATTCGCATATTACCGCTGGTCGATGTAGATATACGCAGATGAACGCAGATTTACGCAGATATACGACAAACAGATACACGCAGATCTACGCAAATCTACGCAGACATATGCAGGTCAACGCAAATGTACGCAGAGCTACGCTGATGTACGTAAATAACTGCCAGGCTACGCAGTAATACGCAGATCTACGCAAATGTACGCAGATATACGCCAAATTACGCAAATATGCGCAGATCTACGCAAATATACGCAAATCTGCGTAGATATAAGCAGGTCTACGTGGGTATACGCAGGTATACGCAGGCTTACGAAAATTTATACAAAGTAGATAAGTGGTTGGATACGCAGATATACGCAGATAGAAAACTATCATGATAGAAAACTATCATGTTAGAAAAATATCATGATAGAAAACTATCATGATAGAAAACTATCATGATAGAAAACTATCATGATAGAAAACTATCGTGATAGAAAACTATCATGATAGAAAACTATCATGATATAAAACTATCATGATAGAAAACTATCTTGATAGAAAACTATTATGATAGAAAATTATTATGATAGAAAACTATCATGATAGAATACTATCATGATAGAAAACTATCTTAATAGAAAACTATCATGAAAGAAAACTATCATGATAGAAAACTATCGTGATAGAAAACTATCATGATAGAAAACTATCATGATAGAAAACTATCATGATAGAAAACTATCGTGATAGAAAACTATCATGATAGAAAACTATCATGATATAAAACTATCATGATAGAAAACTATCTTGATAGAAAACTATTATGATAGAAAATTATTATGATAGAAAACTATCATGATAGAATACTCTCATGATAGAAAACTATCTTAATAGAAAACTATCATGAAAGAAAACTATCATGATAGAAAACTACCATGATAGAAAACTATCGTGATAGAAAACTATCATGATATAAATTATCATGATAGAAAACTGCCATGATAGCAAACTTTCATGATAGAAAACTATCATGATAGAAAACTATCGTGATAGAAAGCTTCGCAGATATACGCATATCTACGCTGATATACGAAGGTGTACGCAGGTCTAAGCAGATCGACGCAGATAACCGTGGGTATACGCAGGACATTCGCAGATATACGCTGGTCTATGTAGATATACGCAGATGTACGCAGATATACGCTAAACAGATACACGCAGATCTACGCAAATCTGCGCAGATATACGCAGATATACGCAGGTCGACGCAAATGTACGCAGAGCTACGCTGATCAACGCAGATTACTGCCAGGCTACTCAGTAATATGCAGATCAACGCAGATGTACGCACATATACGTCAATTTACGCATACGCAGATTTACGAAAATATACGCAGATCTATGTAAATATATGCAGCTATATGCAGTCTACTATATGCAATCTACGTAGATATATTCAGGTATACGCAGTATAGCAGATAGCAGATAAGTGGTTGGACACGCAGATATACGCAGATCTGCGCACATATACGCAGATATACTAGAAAACTATTATGCATGTTGCATGTTATATGTTGCATGTTGCATGATAGAAAACTATAATGATGGAAAACTATCATGATAGAGAATTATCATGATAGAAAACTATCATGATAGAAAACTATCAATTTAAAAAACTATCATGATATAAAACTATCATGATAGAAAACTATCGTGATAGAAAGCTTCGCAGATATACGCAGATCTACGCTGCTATACGCAGGTGTACGCAGGTCTAAGCAGATCTACGCAGATAACCGCGGGTATACGCAGGACATTCGCATATTACCGCTGGTCTATGTAGATATACGCAGATGAACGCAGATGTACGCAGATGTACGCAGATATATCACAAACATATACACAGATCTACGCAGACAAACGCAGATATACGCAGGTCAACGCAAATGTACGCAGAGCTACGCTGATGTACGTAGATAACTGCCAGGCTAAGCAGTAATACGCAGATCTACGCAAATGTACGCAGATATACGCCAAATTACGCAAATATGCGCAGATCTACGCAAATATACGCAGATCTGCGTAGATATAAGCAGGTCTACGTGGGTATACGCAGGTATACGCAGGCTTACAAATTTATACAAAGTAGATAAGCGGTTGGATACGCAGATATACGCAGATAGAAAACTATCATGATATAAAACTATCATGATAGAAAAATATCATGATAGAAAACTATCATGATAGAAAACTATCATGATAGAAAACTATCATGATAGAAAACTATCGTGATAGAAAACAATCATGATAGAAAACTATCATGATAGAAAATTATCATGATAGAAAACTTTCATGATAGAAAACTATCATGACATAAAACTATTATGATAGAAAACTATCATGATAGAAAACTATCATGAGAGAAAATTTTCGTGATACAAAACTATCATGATAGAAAACTATCGTGATAGCAAGCTAACATGATATAAAACTATCATGATAGAAAACTTTCATGATAAAAACCTATCATTTCAGAAAACCATCGTGATAGAAAATTATCAGGATAGAAAACTATCATGATGGAAAACTATAATGATAGAAAACTATCGTGATAGAACACTATCATGATAGAAAACTATCGTGATAGAAAACTAACATGATAGAAAACTATCATGATAGAACCCTTTCATGATAGAGAACTATCATGATAGAAAACTATCGTGATAGAAAACTATCACGATTGAAAACTATCATGATAGAAAACTATCGTGATAGAAAACTATCATGATAGAAAACTATCATGATAGAAAACTATCATGATAGAAAACTATCATGATAGAAAACTATCATGAAAACTATCATGATAGAAAACTATCATGATAGAAAACTATCATGGTAGAAAACCATCGTGATAGAAAACTATTATGATAGAAAACTATCATGATAGAAAACTATCATGATAGAAAACTATCACGATAGAAAACTATCATGATAGAAAACCATGGGGAAACCTAAGAAAGACATGTGGAGATGTCAGTTATGCAGAAATGCCGCTGTTGATGTTCAAGTTTTAGCTGCCAAAAGCAATACCCAACCTCTATCACAACAAAATACACCCGATATGCAAGCGTCAAAGAGAATACGAGCACCAAACAGCCCTGAAAAGGTACAACAAGACTTTGTAAACAACAACACAGTGGTCCTTGCGGAGATTCGCCTACTAAGCGATCAAATGAAGGAAATAACTGCAAGCAACGATTTTCTATGTGCCAAGTTTGATGAATTAAATGCTAACATGAAAAAAAACAACAACCTCATCGAAGATTTCACAAAAGAAATAAATGAACTGAAGGAAAACAACAAAAAAAAAGACGAACTTATAGAAAACATGCAATCACAATTAAATTTTATGGAACAACAAATGCTTAGAAATAATATTGAAATCAAAAATATTACACCTACTGCAAACGAAAATCTAGTTGAAATTATAAAAGGAATTGGTAAAACTATTAATTGTGAAATAAAAGACAATGATATCAATGACATTTATAGAACAAAACCTAAAAACCCCGAAAATTCAATAATAATTGCTTCATTTGCATCTAATATGTGCAAGACACAATTTGTAAAACAAGCGCGCGCAACACGTCCCATCAAACTGAATGCAGTAATGCAAAACACCGACAAAGATCTAAGCTCTGGCTCAGCTTCAGCCGCATCATCATTGCTAGATATCACGGTATATTATATCAATAACCAACTAACAAGACAAAATAAACACATACTGTGGCTGACGAAGGAGAAAGCAAAGCAAGAAAACTGGAGATTTGTATGGGAGAGTGCAGGAAAAATATTGGCACGTAAAAATGAGAGCACACCACCAATTATTATAACTACTACAAGTGACGTGAACAAATTAACATTATCATAAACACACTATGTGCGTGTGCGTAGGAGTATACAAATAGATACACAAAATTTCTCAACCAAAAATGAATAACACTAATGAAAACAATAATGAATTAATAGTCAACTTAGATTGTAGGGTAGTACATGGTTTTAGCGGCATTAATATTAGTGAATTAAAAAATAATAATTGCTGTTACTTATGTTTTAATATAAGATCGTTGCGTTTACACTGGAATAACTTTTGCTTAAATATAAGTCACTTTTTAAGTAAATTAAAAATAATTATTCTAGTCGAAACAAATATAGAAGATGAAGAAAAAGATTTTTATCAAATAGATGGCTTTGAGATGGAATTTTTGAACAGAAATAAACAGAGAGGTGGTGGAATTATGATGTTTATTCGGAACAACCTAGGCCACAAACGAATACCTTCAGAAACTGTTTCGTATGAAAATATAAAAGTAAGCTACACGGAGAGAAATATTACTACATACGTTGTTGGAATTTATAGACCACCAGGTTTTAGTAAAAAAACATTTATTGAGGAAATTGGAAATAATCTAGGACAAATTGGAAGAAATGAAGAAATGATTGTGATGGGGGATATGAATATTAATATTCGCGATTCAAGCTCAAATTATGTTAAGGATTACTTGGAGATGCTTGCCTCATTGCGACTCATCAATGTCATTACTGAATATACAAGAGTAGATCCAATGAAGGGGACAAAATCAGTAATTGATCACGTTCTTGTAAGTAGAATTGATAAACAAATGAATTCCGCTGTGATTGAGAGTGGCATCACCGATCATTATCCAACTTTATACTACACTGATGCTTCAACGATGTTAGAAAACCATCACATAGTCAACACTTCGTACATATGTAACACCAAAGTAAATAAGGCTATTTGTGAAGAAGATTGGGAAGAAGTTTTCAAAGAAGAAGATGCTGAAACGATCTACAGTAAACTTGTCAGCAAACTAGATGATATTTATAAAAGATCAACTTACACAAGAACAACACAGAACAAAAGAATAAACAGCCCCTGGACAACCCCCTATATCATTGCTGAATGCAAAAAAAGGGATGAACTATATAGAAAGTGGAGAAATAATAGAAGCAACAAAGGTTATGAAATGGAGTATAAAAGATTCCGGAATAAAACCAATAAAATGATAGCAGCTCAAAAAACAACTTTTTATAAGAACAAATTTATTCAATTTAAGACCGATCCTAGAAAAACATGGGGATTAATTAATCAAATATTAGGAAGAAAAAAGTCAAATATTGACGAAACGATGGTAAAACATTTTCCAACTTCTGAAATCCAAACCTTGTCAAACGAATGTGCAGAATTTTTTGCTACACAAACATCGCAAATTATTCATCATTGTGGATTTATCACTTCGAATCATACAAATAATTTGCTAGAGAATTCAATTTTTGCTAGTCCTGCAAATATACAGGAGATACGCAGAATCATAAGGTCTCTTGGAGAAAATAAATCGCCAGGAATTGATGGGATAAGAGCAGTTGATATAAGAAGTCACATAGACGTTTTTGCTCCCATACTGTGCAAATTTATCAACCTCAGCCTAACACAGTCAAAAATCCCGTCAACACTGAAAACTGCTGTTGTTAGGCCGATATATAAGAGTGGAGTTAGAAATCAAATAAGTAATTATAGACCGATTTCGATACTTCCCGTAGTTGAAAAGTGTCTTGAAGGCGTCATCTCAGCAAGACTAGAGAGTTTTATTGACAAACACTCTCTAATACACAAAAGTCAATACGGTTTCCAAAAAAACAAAAATACAGGCAAACTGCTGGGCGAATTCGTAAATTGTGTTAATGAAAGCTTGAACAAAAGCCATCATGTCCTTGTAATGTTCATGGACTTCAGTAAGGCTTTTGACACTCTGAATCATACAAAATTATTACAAGCATTGCAACGGATTGGAATTAGAGGAGTATTGGCAGACTGGATTACTGACTATCTACACAACAGGCTGTTTTGTGTCAAGATTAAGGACCTAATGAGTGAGCAAAAGAACGTGCAATATGGAGTTCCTCAGGGATCTAAGCTTGGTCCGATTCTCTTTATTCTTTACACGAACGAGCTTCTTCGCGTCTTTAAACATGGTATTCCATTCGCCTTTGCTGACGATACAGCGATTGTGGTCCGTCACAGGTCTCTGGATATGGCATCGATGATAATGCAGGAAGAGTTTAATGCGGCAGTTAAATGGTGCCACGACAATGGCTTGGTCATAAATGCCTCTAAAACGAAGATGATGCACATTCGAAGTCCACAATTCAAATCCACACAGAACAGAATATGTTTAATAAATGATGACTGCCCTAACACCCCAAGCGAAAATATCGAGTTAGTAGAAAGTTACAAATACCTTGGAGTGATCATTGACTGTCATTTTCTATGGAGCACACATATCGATAAGTTGCGTATGGATCTAAAAAAGGCTTTATACGCACTAGCTCATTTACGTTATCGTGCTACGGTACCTGTTTTAAGACAGGTGTATTATGCTTTAGTTGAGTCAAAGCTACGATATGGCATACTTGCTTGGGGAAATGCAGCAAAAACCCACATACAAAAGCTTCAAAGACTCCAAAATTCAGCGCTTAAACAAATAAATATGGGCCATTTGTTGAACGATGATAGTACTTTCAAAGTTCTGAATGTACAGCAAATTTTTAAGATGACGCTTACACTGGAGTACTTTGACGATAAGCGTTTCATTCGACCAATTGATCATACGATCAACACCAGACGACGTGCTCAAGGATTGCTTAAAGTGCCCACAAACTACAACACATATGGAAGACATCAACTCAAATTAAGCGTTCCTTCAACAATCAACGAATTACCTCGAGATTAAGTAAACATTGAAAATTTCAAGACAAGAAAAAAAAACATTAAAAATTTCTTCTTAAATTCAAATCAGTAAAGTAATAATTTTTGATTTTTTCTTTTTTTTTAAGAAACTTTTGTAAAACATGTATCTTTCACTTAAAGCTTGCTTTTAATTTTTTATATTTGCTAGAGAATTCAATTTTTGCTAGTCCTGCAAATATACAGGAGATACGCAGAATCATAAGGTCTCTTGGAGAAAATAAATCGCCAGGAATTGATGGGATAAGAGCAGTTGATATAAGAAGTCACATAGACGTTTTTGCTCCCATACTGTGCAAATTTATCAACCTCAGCCTAACACAGTCAAAAATCCCGTCAACACTGAAAACTGCTGTTGTTAGGCCGATATATAAGAGTGGAGTTAGAAATCAAATAAGTAATTATAGACCGATTTCGATACTTCCCGTAGTTGAAAAGTGTCTTGAAGGCGTCATCTCAGCAAGACTAGAGAGTTTTATTGACAAACACTCTCTAATACACAAAAGTCAATACGGTTTCCAAAAAAACAAAAATACAGGCAAACTGCTGGGCGAATTCGTAAATTGTGTTAATGAAAGCTTGAACAAAAGCCATCATGTCCTTGTAATGTTCATGGACTTCAGTAAGGCTTTTGACACTCTGAATCATACAAAATTATTACAAGCATTGCAACGGATTGGAATTAGAGGAGTATTGGCAGACTGGATTACTGACTATCTACACAACAGGCTGTTTTGTGTCAAGATTAAGGACCTAATGAGTGAGCAAAAGAACGTGCAATATGGAGTTCCTCAGGGATCTAAGCTTGGTCCGATTCTCTTTATTCTTTACACGAACGAGCTTCTTCGCGTCTTTAAACATGGTATTCCATTCGCCTTTGCTGACGATACAGCGATTGTGGTCCGTCACAGGTCTCTGGATATGGCATCGATGATAATGCAGGAAGAGTTTAATGCGGCAGTTAAATGGTGCCACGACAATGGCTTGGTCATAAATGCCTCTAAAACGAAGATGATGCACATTCGAAGTCCACAATTCAAATCCACACAGAACAGAATATGTTTAATAAATGATGACTGCCCTAACACCCCAAGCGAAAATATCGAGTTAGTAGAAAGTTACAAATACCTTGGAGTGATCATTGACTGTCATTTTCTATGGAGCACACATATCGATAAGTTGCGTATGGATCTAAAAAAGGCTTTATACGCACTAGCTCATTTACGTTATCGTGCTACGGTACCTGTTTTAAGACAGGTGTATTATGCTTTAGTTGAGTCAAAGCTACGATATGGCATACTTGCTTGGGGAAATGCAGCAAAAACCCACATACAAAAGCTTCAAAGACTCCAAAATTCAGCGCTTAAACAAATAAATATGGGCCATTTGTTGAACGATGATAGTACTTTCAAAGTTCTGAATGTACAGCAAATTTTTAAGATGACGCTTACACTGGAGTACTTTGACGATAAGCGTTTCATTCGACCAATTGATCATACGATCAACACCAGACGACGTGCTCAAGGATTGCTTAAAGTGCCCACAAACTACAACACATATGGAAGACATCAACTCAAATTAAGCGTTCCTTCAACAATCAACGAATTACCTCGAGATTTAGTAAACATTGAAAATTTCAAGACAAGAAAAAAAAACATTAAAAATTTCTTCTTAAATTCAAATCAGTAAAGTAATAATTTTTGATTTTTTCTTTTTTTTTAAGAAACTTTTGTAAAACATGTATCTTTCACTTAAAGCTTGCTTTTAATTTTTTATATAGAGAAGCACAATCTTCTGCAGACAAGCCTATGGGCTTCGCAGGAACTTATAAAATTGTAAAGTCTTTTGAATATTCGAATAAATAAATAAATAAAATAAAAATAAATAAATATCATGATAGAAAACCGTCATGATAGAAAACTGTCATGATAGAAAACTATCATGACAAAAAACTATCATGATTGAATACTATCTTGATAGAAAACTGTCATGATAGAAAACTATCATGATAGAAAACTACCATGATAGAAAACTATCATGATAGAAAACTATCATGATATAAATTATCATGATAGAAAACTGCCATGATAGCAAACTTTCATGATAGAAAACTATCATGATAGAAAACTATCGTGATAGAAAGCTTCGCAGTTATACGCATATCTACGCTGATATACGTAGGTGTACAGAGGTCTAAGCAGATCTACGCAGATAACCGTGGGTATACGCAGGACATTCGCAGATATACGCTGGTCTATGTAGATATACGCAGATGTACGCACATAAACGTCAGTTTACGCATACGCAGATTTACGCAAATATACGCAGATCTACGTAAGTATACGCAGCTATACGCAGTCTACTATATGCATTCTACGTAGATATATGCGGGTATACGCAGTATAGCAGATAGCAGATAAGTGGTTGGACACGCAGATATACGCAGATCTGCGCACATATACGCAGATATACTAGAAAACTATCATGCATGTTGCATGTTATATGTTGCATGTTGCATGATAGAAAACTATAATGATGGAAAACTATCATGATAGAGAATTATCATGATAGAAAACTATCATGATAGAAAACTATCAATTAAAAAAACTATCATGATATAAAACTATCATGATAGAAAACTATCGTGATAGAAAGCTTCGTAGATATACGCAGATCTACGCTGCTATACGCAGGTATACGCAGGTCCAAGCAGATCTGCGCAGATAACCACGGGTATACGCAAGACATTCACATATTACCGCTGGTCTATGTAGATATACGCAGATGAACGCAGATGTACGCATATATACGACAAACAGATACACGCAGATCTACGCAAATCTACGCAGACATACGCAGATATACACAGAACAACGCAAATGTACGCAGAGCTACGCTGATGTACGTAGATAACTGCCAGGCTACGCAGTAATACACAGATCTACGCAAATGTACGCAGATATACGCCAAATTACGCAAATATGCGCAGATCTACGCAAATATACGCAGATCTGCGTAGATATAAGCAGGTCTACGTGGGTATACGCAGGTATACGCAGGTATACGCAGGCTTACGCAAATTTATACAAAGTAGATAAGCGGTTGGATACGCAGATATACGCAGATAGAAAACTATCATGATAGAAAACTATCATGATAGAAAAATACCATGATAGAAAACTATCATGATAGAAAACTATCATGATAGAAAACTATCATGATAGAATACTATCATGATAGAAAACTATCTTGATAGAAAACTATCATGATAGAAAACTATCATGATAGAAAACTATCATGATAGAAAACTATCATGATAGAAAACTATCATGATAGAATACTATCATGATAGAAAACTATCTTGATAGAAAACTATCATGATAGAAAACTATCATGATAGAAAACTATCATGATAGAAAACTATCATGATAGAAAACTATCATGATAGAACACTATCAATTTAAAAAAACTATCATGATATAAAACTATCATGATAGAAAACTATCGTGATAGAAAGCTTCGCAGATATACGCAGATCTACGCTGCTATACGCAGGTATACGCAGGTCTACGCAGATATACGCAGAACTGCATAGATATACGCAGGTCTACGTGGGTATACGCAGGTATACGCAGGCTTACGCATATTTACGCATATTTATAGAAAACTATCATGATAGAAAACTATAATGATAGAAAACTATCGTGATAGAAAACTATCATGATAGAAAACTATCGTGATAGAAAATTATCATGATAGAAAACTATCATGATAGAAAACTATCGTGATAGAAAACTATCACGATTGAAAACTATCATGATAGAAAACTATCGCGATAGAAAACTATCATGATAGAAAACTATCATGATAGAAAACTTTCATGATAGAAAACTATCATGATAGAAAACCATCGTGATAGAAAACTATCATGATAGAAAACTATCATGAAAGAAAACTATCATGATAGAAAACTATCATGATAGAAAACTATCATGATAGAAAACAATCATGATAGAAAACTATCATGATAGAAAACCGTCATGATAGAAAACTTTCATGAAAGAAAACTATCATGACAGAAAACTATCATGATTGAAAACTATCATGATAGAAAACTATCATGATAGAAAACTATCATGATAGAAAACTATCATGATAGAAAACTATCTTGATAGAAAACTATCATGATAGAAAACTGTCATGATAGAAAACTATCATGATAGAAAACTGTCATGATAGAAAACTATCATGATTGAAAACTACCATGATAGAGAATTATCATGATAGAAAACTATCATGATAGAAAACTATCATGATAGAAAACTATCAATTTAAAAAAACTATCATGATATAAGACTATCATGATAGAAAAATATCGTGATAGAAAGCTTCGCAGATATACGCAGATCTGCGCTGATATACGCAGGTATACGCAAGTCTAAGCAGATCTACGCAGATAACCGCGGGTATACGCAGGACATTCGCATATAACCGCTGGTCTATGTAGATATACGCAGATGAACGCAGATGTACGCAGATGTACGCAGATATACGACAAACAGATACACGCAAATCTACGCAGACATACGCAGATATACGCAGGTCAACGCAAATGTACGCAGAGCTACGCTGATGTACGTAGATTGATGCCAGGCTACATAGTAATACGCAGATCTACGCAAATGTACGCAGATATACGCCAAATTACGCAAATATGCGCAGATCTACGCAAATATACGCAGATCTGCGTAGATATAAGCAGGTCTACGTGGGTATACGCAGGAATACGCAGGCTTACAAATTTATACAAAGTAGATAAGCGGTTGGATACGCAGATATACGCAGATAGAAAACTATCATGATAAAAAGCTATCATGATAGAAAAATATCATGATAGAAAACTAACTTGATAGAAAACTATCATGATAGAAAACTATCATGATAGAAAACTATCATGATAGAAAACTATGTGATAGAAAACTATCATGATAGAAAACTATCATGATAGAAAACTATCGTGATAGAAAACTATCATGATAGAAAACTAACGTGATAGAAAACTATCATGATAGAAAACTATCATGATAGAAAACGATCGTGATAGAAAACTATCATGATAGAAAACTATCATGATAGAAAACTATCATGATAGAAAACTATCATGATAGAAAACTATCATGATAGAAAACTATCATGATAGAAAACTATCATGATAGAAAACTATCATGATTGAAAACTATCATGATAGAAAACTATCGTGATAGAAAACTATCATTAAGAAAACTATCGTGATAGAAAACTATCATGATAAGAAACTGTCATGATAGAAAACTATCATGATAGAAAACTATCGTGATAGAAAACTATCATGATAGAAAACTATCTTGATGGAAAACTATCATGATAGAAAACTATCATGATAGAAAACTATCGTGATAGAAAACTATCATGATTGAAAACTATAATGATAGAAAACTATTATGATAGAAAAATATCGTGATAGAAAACTATCATGATAGAAAACTATCGTGATAGAAAACTATCGTGATAGAAAACTATCGTGATAGAAAACTATCATGATAGAAAACTATCGTGATAGAAAACTATCATGATAAAAAACTATCATGATATAAAACTATCATGATAGAAAACTATCGTGATAGAAAGCTTCGCAGATATACGCAGATCTACGCTGCTATACGCAGGTATACGCAGGTCTAAGCAGATCTACGCAGATAACCGCGGGTATACGCAGGACATTCGCAGATATACGCTTGTCTTTGTAGATATACGCAGATGAACGCAGATGTACGCAGATATACGACAAACAGATACACGCAGATCTACGCAAATCTACGCACACATACGCAGATGTACGCAGGTCAACGCAAATGAACGCAGAGCTACGCTGATGTACGTAGATAACTGCCAGGCTACGCAGTAAAACGCAGATCTACGGAAGTGTACGCAGATATACGCCAAATTACGCAAATATGCGCAGATCTACGCAAATACACGCAGATCTGCGTAGATATAAGCAGGTCTACGTGGGTATACGCAGGTATACGCAGGCTTACGCAAATTTAAACAAAGTAGATAAGCGGTTGGATACGCAGATAAACGCAGATAGAAAACTATCATGATAGAAAACTATCATGTTAGAAAAATATCATGATAGAAAACTATCATGATAGAAAACTATCATGATAGAAAACTATCATGATAGAAAACTATCATGATAGAAAACTATCGTGATAGAAAACTATCATGATAGAAAACTATCGTGATAGAAAACTATCATGATAGAAAACTATCATGATAGAAAACTATCATGATAGAAAACTATCATGATAGAAAACTATCATGATAGAAAACTATCATGATAGAACACTATCAATTTAAAAAAAACTATCATGATATAAAAATATCATGATAGAAAACTATCGTGATAGAAAGCTTCGCAGATATACGCAGATCTACGCTGCTATACGCAGGTATACGCAGGTCTACGCAGATATACGCAGATCTACGCAGATGTACGCAGATGTACGCAGATATATGCCAAATTACGCAAATATGCGCAGATCTACGCAAATATACGCAGATCTGCATAGATATACGCAGGTCTACGTGGGTATATGCAGGTATACGCAGGCTTACGCAAATTTATACAAAGTAGATAAGCGGTTGGATACGCAGATAAACACAGATAGAAAACTATCATGATAGAAAACTATCATGTTAGAAAAATATCATGATAGAAAACTATCATGATAGAAAACTATCATAATAGAAAACTATCATGATAGAAAACTATCATGATAGAAAACTATCATGAAAGAAAACTATTATGATAGAAAACTATCATGATAGAAAACTATCATGATAGAAAACTATCTTGATAGAAAACTATCATGATAGAAAACTATCATGTTAGAAAACTATCATGATAGAAAACTATCAATTAAACTATCGTGAAAATCATGATAGAAAACTATCGTGATAGAAAACTATCATGACAGAAAACTAACATGATAGAAAACTTTTTAAAAAAAGTGATTTTTTTTTGAAAAAAACGGCAAGGGGGTAGTCCATGCTTTTTTTCGGATTTCATGAAAAAATTTTATGATGAAATTTTTACATTTTTGAAAAGGTGTGTTCATTTCCTATTCAGCACTGAAGACCGCAACAATTTTGAAAGCTCGGTTCGTTAGTTATTCGCATAAAACGGATTGCGTTGAAACTGCATAAAAATTACTTTCAGTGCAAATATCTAATGAACTAAACGTTGCAAAAGCATTTGGTTTTCAGTAACGGATAGGTTTCAAATAGAGAATTTAGAAATTGAAAACCGAAACAATTTGGAAGGCTTAATGGCGAAAATATCTCTATCCAAAGGCGTTTTAATGCTAGTAAATCAAAAAACGCAAAAAATAAAATTTCACTTTGGAAGCGCATATTTTGAAAACCAGATATTATAGAAGGTTCTGGTTTTCAGTTTTGGAAAGCCCTTCAAAATGTCAATCCAAAAAAAAATTTTTTTTTTTTTGGACATTTGGTTTAGGAGTTATCGCCATCCAAAGACATTAAGGTAGGTAGCTTTGGGGCAGAAAATCAGTAAAATCACTTTGGATGCGATATTTCCTTAACCAGATCATGAAAAAAAATTTGGCTTGGATGTATGCATTGGGTTTGAATAGACCTTTCCAAAAAGGTATGTCATGATTTATTTCATTGACTTTTTAAAAAAAGTGATTTTTTTTTTAAAAAAACGGCAAGGGGGTAGTCCATGCTTTTTTTCGGATTTCATGAAAAAATTTTATAATGAAATTTTTACATTTTTGGAAAGGTGTGTTCATTTCCTATTCAGCACTGAAGACCGCAACAATTTTGAAAGCTCGGTTCGTTAGTTATTCGCATAAAACGGATTGCGTTGAAACTGCATAAAAATTACTTTCAGTGCAAATATCTAATGAACTAAACGTTGCAAAAGCATTTGGTTTTCAGTAACGGATAGGTTTCAAATAGAGAATTTAGAAATTGAAAACCGAAACAATTTGGAAGGCTTATTGGCGAAAATATCTCTATCCAAAGGCGTTTTAATGCTAGTAAATCAAAAAACGCAAAAAATAAAATATCACTTTGGAAGCGCATATTTTGGAAACCAGATATTATAGAAGGTTCTGGTTTTCAGTTTTGGAAAGCCCTACAAAATGTCAATCCAAAAAAAATTTTTTTTTTTTATTGGACATTTGGTTTAGGAGTTATCGCCATCCAAAGACATTAAGGTAGGTAGCTTTGGGGCAGAAAATCAGTAAAATCACTTTGGATGCGATATTTCCTTAACCAGATCATGAAAAAAAATTTGGCTTGGATGTATGCATTGGGTTTGAATAGACCTTTCCAAAAAGGTATGTCATGATTTATTTCATTGACTTTTTAAAAAAAGTGATTTTTTTTTGAAAAAAACGGCAAGGGGGTAGTCCATGCTTTTTTTCGGATTTCATGAAAAAATTTTATGATGAAATTTTTACATTTTTGGAAAGGTGTGTTCATTTCCTATTCAGCACTGAAGACCGCAACAATTTTGAAAGCTCGGTTCGTTAGTTATTCGCATAAAACGGATTGCGTTGAAACTGCATAAAAATTACTTTCAGTGCAAATATCTAATGAACTAAACGTTGCAAAAGCATTTGGTTTTCAGTAACGGATAGGTTTCAAATAGAGAATTTAGAAATTGAAAACCGAAACAATTTGGAAGGCTTAATGGCGAAAATATCTCTATCCAAAGGCGTTTTAATGCTAGTAAATCAAAAAACGCAAAAAATAAAATATCACTTTGGAAGTGCATATTTTGGAAACCAGATATTATAGAAGGTTCTGGTTTTCAGTTTTGGAAAGCCCTACAAAATGTCAATCCAAAAAAATTTTTTTTTTTTTTTTTTTGACATTTTGTTTAGAAGTTATCGCCATCCAAAGACATTAAGGTAGGTAGCTTTGGGGCAGAAAATCAGTAAAATCACTTTGGATGCGATATTTCCTTAACCAGATCATGAAAAAAAATTTGGCTTGGATGTATGCATTGGGTTTGAATAGACCTTTGCAAAAAGGTATGTCATGATTTATTTCATTGACTTTTTAAAAAAAGTGATTTTTTTTTGAAAAAAACGGCAAGGGGGTAGTCCATGCTTTTTTTCGGATTTCATGAAAAAATTTTATGATGAAATTTTTACATTTTTGGAAAGGTGTGTTCATTTCCTATTCAGCACTGAAGACCGCAACAATTTTGAAAGCTCGGTTCGTTAGTTATTCGCATAAAACGGATTGCGTTGAAACTGCATAAAAATTACTTTCAGTGCAAATATCTAATGAACTAAACGTTGCAAAAGCATTTGGTTTTCAGTAACGGATAGGTTTCAAATAGAGAATTTAGAAATTGAAAACCGAAACAATTTGGAAGGCTTAATGGCGAAAATATCTCTATCCAAAGGCGTTTTAATGCTAGTAAATCAAAAAACGCAAAAAATAAAATATCACTTTGGAAGCGCATATTTTGGAAACCAGATATTATAGAAGGTTCTGGTTTTCAGTTTTGGAAAGCCCTACAAAATGTCAATTTTTTTTTTGGACATTTGGTTTAGGAGTTATCGCCATCCAAAGACATTAAGGTAGGTAGCTTTGGGGCAGAAAATCAGTAAAATCACTTTGGATGCGATATTTCCTTAACCAGATCATGAAAAAAAATTTGGCTTGGATGTATGCATTGGGTTTGAATAGACCTTTCCAAAAAGGTATGTCATGATTTATTTCATTGACTTTTTAAAAAAAGTGATTTTTTTTTGAAAAAAACGGCAAGGGGGTAAGTCCATGCTTTTTTTCGGATTTCATGAAAAAATTTTATGATGAAATTTTTACATTTTTGGAAAGGTGTGTTCATTTCCTATTCAGCACTGAAGACCGCAACAATTTTGAAAGCTCGGTTCGTTAGTTATTCGCATAAAACGGATTGCGTTGAAACTGCATAAAAATTACTTTCAGTGCAAATATCTAATGAACTAAACGTTGCAAAAGCATTTGGTTTTCAGTAACGGATAGGTTTCAAATAGAGAATTTAGAAATTGAAAACCGAAACAATTTGGAAGGCTTAATGGCGAAAATATCTCTATCCAAAGGCGTTTTAATGCTAGTAAATCAAAAAACGCAAAAAATAAAATTTCACTTTGGAAGCGCATATTTTGGAAACCAGATATTATAGAAGGTTCTGGTTTTCAGTTTTGGAAAGCCCTTCAAAATGTCAATCCAAAAAAAAATTTTTTTTTTTTTTGGACATTTGGTTTAGGAGTTATCGCCATCCAAAGACATTAAGGTAGGTAGCTTTGGGGCAGAAAATCAGTAAAATCACTTTGGATGCGATATTTCCTTAACCAGATCATGAAAAAAAATTTGGCTTGGATGTATGCATTGGGTTTGAATAGACCTTTGCAAAAAGGTATGTCATGATTTATTTCATTGACTTTTTAAAAAAAGTGATTTTTTTTTGAAAAAAACGGCAAGGGGGTAGTCCATGCTTTTTTTCGGATTTCATGAAAAAATTTTATGATGAAATTTTTACATTTTTGGAAAGGTGTGTTCATTTCCTATTCAGCACTGAAGACCGCAACAATTTTGAAAGCTCGGTTCGTTAGTTATTCGCATAAAACGGATTGCGTTGAAACTGCATAAAAATTACTTTCAGTGCAAATATCTAATGAACTAAACGTTGCAAAAGCATTTGGTTTTCAGTAACGGATAGGTTTCAAATAGAGAATTTAGAAATTGAAAACCGAAACAATTTGGAAGGCTTAATGGCGAAAATATCTCTATCCAAAGGCGTTTTAATGCTAGTAAATCAAAAAACGCAAAAAATAAAATATCACTTTGGAAGCGCATATTTTGGAAACCAGATATTATAGAAGGTTCTGGTTTTCAGTTTTGGAAAGCCCTACAAAATGTCAATTTTTTTTTTGGACATTTGGTTTAGGAGTTATCGCCATCCAAAGACATTAAGGTAGGTAGCTTTGGGGCAGAAAATCAGTAAAATCACTTTGGATGCGATATTTCCTTAACCAGATCATGAAAAAAAATTTGGCTTGGATGTATGCATTGGGTTTGAATAGACCTTTCCAAAAAGGTATGTCATGATTTATTTCATTGACTTTTTAAAAAAAGTGATTTTTTTTTTAAAAAAACGGCAAGGGGGTAGTCCATGCTTTTTTTCGGATTTCATGAAAAAATTTTATGATGAAATTTTTACATTTTTGGAAAGGTGTGTTCATTTCCTATTCAGCACTGAAGACCGCAACAATTTTGAAAGCTCGGTTCGTTAGTTATTCGCATAAAACGGATTGCGTTGAAACTGCATAAAAATTACTTTCAGTGCAAATATCTAATGAACTAAACGTTGCAAAAGCATTTGGTTTTCAGTAACGGATAGGTTTCAAATAGAGAATTTAGAAATTGAAAACCGAAACAATTTGGAAGGCTTAATGGCGAAAATATCTCTATCCAAAGGCGTTTTAATGCTAGTAAATCAAAAAACGCAAAAAATAAAATATCACTTTGGAAGCGCATATTTTGGAAACCAGATATCATAGAAGGTTCTGGTTTTCAGTTTTGGAAAGCCCTGGAAAATGTCTAACCAAAAAAATTTTTTTTTTTTTGGACATTTGGTTTAGGAGTTATCGCCATCCAAAGACATTAAGGTAGGTAGCTTTGGGGCAGAAAATCAGTAAAATCACTTTGGATGCGATATTTCCTTAACCAGATCATGAAAAAAAGTTTGGCTTGGATGTATGCATTGGGTTTGAATAGACCTTTCCAAAAAGGTATGTCATGATTTATTTCATTGACTTTTTAAAAAAAGTGATTTTTTTTTGAAAAAAACGGCAAGGGGGTAGTCCATGCTTTTTTTCGGATTTCATGAAAAAATTTTATGATGAAATTTTTACATTTTTGAAAAGGTGTGTTCATTTCCTATTCAGCACTGAAGACCGCAACAATTTTGAAAGCTCGGTTCGTTAGTTATTCGCATAAAACGGATTGCGTTGAAACTGCATAAAAATTACTTTCAGTGCAAATATCTAATGAACTAAACGTTGCAAAAGCATTTGGTTTTCAGTAACGGATAGGTTTCAAATAGAGAATTTAGAAATTGAAAACCGAAACAATTTGGAAGGCTTAATGGCGAAAATATCTCTATCCAAAGGCGTTTTAATGCTAGTAAATCAAAAAACGCAAAAAATAAAATTTCACTTTGGAAGCGCATATTTTGGAAACCAGATATTATAGAAGGTTCTGGTTTTCAGTTTTGGAAAGCCCTTCAAAATGTCAATCCAAAAAAAAATTTTTTTTTTTTTTGGACATTTGGTTTAGGAGTTATCGCCATCCAAAGACATTAAGGTAGGTAGCTTTGGGGCAGAAAATCAGTAAAATCACTTTGGATGCGATATTTCCTTAACCAGATCATGAAAAAAAATTTGGCTTGGATGTATGCATTGGGTTTGAATAGACCTTTGCAAAAAGGTATGTCATGATTTATTTCATTGACTTTTTAAAAAAAGTGATTTTTTTTTGAAAAAAACGGCAAGGGGGTAGTCCATGCTTTTTTTCGGATTTCATGAAAAAATTTTATGATGAAATTTTTACATTTTTGGAAAGGTGTGTTCATTTCCTATTCAGCACTGAAGACCGCAACAATTTTGAAAGCTCGGTTCGTTAGTTATTCGCATAAAACGGATTGCGTTGAAACTGCATAAAAATTACTTTCAGTGCAAATATCTAATGAACTAAACGTTGCAAAAGCATTTGGTTTTCAGTAACGGATAGGTTTCAAATAGAGAATTTAGAAATTGAAAACCGAAACAATTTGGAAGGCTTAATGGCGAAAATATCTCTATCCAAAGGCGTTTTAATGCTAGTAAATCAAAAAACGCAAAAAATAAAATATCACTTTGGAAGCGCATATTTTGGAAACCAGATATTATAGAAGGTTCTGGTTTTCAGTTTTGGAAAGCCCTACAAAATGTCAATTTTTTTTTTGGACATTTGGTTTAGGAGTTATCGCCATCCAAAGACATTAAGGTAGGTAGCTTTGGGGCAGAAAATCAGTAAAATCACTTTGGATGCGATATTTCCTTAACCAGATCATGAAAAAAAATTTGGCTTGGATGTATGCATTGGGTTTGAATAGACCTTTCCAAAAAGGTATGTCATGATTTATTTCATTGACTTTTTAAAAAAAGTGATTTTTTTTTGAAAAAAACGGCAAGGGGGTAGTCCATGCTTTTTTTCGGATTTCATGAAAAAATTTTATGATGAACTTTTACATTTTTGGAAAGGTGTGTTCATTTCCTATTCAGCACTGAAGACCGCAACAATTTTGAAAGCTCGGTTCGTTAGTTATTCGCATAAAACGGATTGCGTTGAAACTGCATAAAAATTACTTTCAGTGCAAATATCTAATGAACTAAACGTTGCAAAAGCATTTGGTTTTCAGTAACGGATAGGTTTCAAATAGAGAATTTAGAAATTGAAAACCGAAACAATTTGGAAGGCTTATTGGCGAAAATATCTCTATCCAAAGGCGTTTTAATGCTAGTAAATCAAAAAACGCAAAAAATAAAATATCACTTTGGAAGCGCATATTTTGGAAACCAGATATCATAGAAGGTTCTGGTTTTCAGTTTTGGAAAGCCCTGGAAAATGTCTAACCAAAAAAATTTTTTTTTTTTTGGACATTTGGTTTAGGAGTTATCGCCATCCAAAGACATTAAGGTAGGTAGCTTTGGGGCAGAAAATCAGTAAAATCACTTTGGATGCGATATTTCCTTAACCAGATCATGAAAAAAAGTTTGGCTTGGATGTATGCATTGGGTTTGAATAGACCTTTCCAAAAAGGTATGTCATGATTTATTTCATTGACTTTTTAAAAAAAGTGATTTTTTTTTGAAAAAAACGGCAAGGGGGTAGTCCATGCTTTTTTTCGGATTTCATGAAAAAATTTTATGATGAAATTTTTACATTTTTGAAAAGGTGTGTTCATTTCCTATTCAGCACTGAAGACCGCAACAATTTTGAAAGCTCGGTTCGTTAGTTATTCGCATAAAACGGATTGCGTTGAAACTGCATAAAAATTACTTTCAGTGCAAATATCTAATGAACTAAACGTTGCAAAAGCATTTGGTTTTCAGTAACGGATAGGTTTCAAATAGAGAATTTAGAAATTGAAAACCGAAACAATTTGGAAGGCTTAATGGCGAAAATATCTCTATCCAAAGGCGTTTTAATGCTAGTAAATCAAAAAACGCAAAAAATAAAATTTCACTTTGGAAGCGCATATTTTGGAAACCAGATATTATAGAAGGTTCTGGTTTTCAGTTTTGGAAAGCCCTTCAAAATGTCAATCCAAAAAAAAATTTTTTTTTTTTTTGGACATTTGGTTTAGGAGTTATCGCCATCCAAAGACATTAAGGTAGGTAGCTTTGGGGCAGAAAATCAGTAAAATCACTTTGGATGCGATATTTCCTTAACCAGATCATGAAAAAAAATTTGGCTTGGATGTATGCATTGGGTTTGAATAGACCTTTCCAAAAAGGTATGTCATGATTTATTTCATTGACTTTTTAAAAAAAGTGATTTTTTTTTGAAAAAAACGGCAAGGGGGTAGTCCATGCTTTTTTTCGGATTTCATGAAAAAATTTTATGATGAAATTTTTACATTTTTGAAAAGGTGTGTTCATTTCCTATTCAGCACTGAAGACCGCAACAATTTTGAAAGCTCGGTTCGTTAGTTATTCGCATAAAACGGATTGCGTTGAAACTGCATAAAAATTACTTTCAGTGCAAATATCTAATGAACTAAACGTTGCAAAAGCATTTGGTTTTCAGTAACGGATAGGTTTCAAATAGAGAATTTAGAAATTGAAAACCGAAACAATTTGGAAGGCTTAATGGCGAAAATATCTCTATCCAAAGGCGTTTTAATGCTAGTAAATCAAAAAACGCAAAAAATAAAATATCACTTTGGAAGTGCATATTTTGGAAACCAGATATTATAGAAGGTTCTGGTTTTCAGTTTTGGAAAGCCCTACAAAATGTCAATCCAAAAAAAATTTTTTTTTTTTTTTTGGACATTTGGTTTAGGAGTTATCGCCATCCAAAGACATTAAGGTAGGTAGCTTTGGGGCAGAAAATCAGTAAAATCACTTTGGATGCGATATTTCCTTAACCAGATCATGAAAAAAAATTTGGCTTGGATGTATGCATTGGGTTTGAATAGACCTTTGCAAAAAGGTATGTCATGATTTATTTCATTGACTTTTTAAAAAAAGTGATTTTTTTTTGAAAAAAACGGCAAGGGGGTAGTCCATGCTTTTTTTCGGATTTCATGAAAAAATTTTATGATGAAATTTTTACATTTTTGGAAAGGTGTGTTCATTTCCTATTCAGCACTGAAGACCGCAACAATTTTGAAAGCTCGGTTCGTTAGTTATTCGCATAAAACGGATTGCGTTGAAACTGCATAAAAATTACTTTCAGTGCAAATATCTAATGAACTAAACGTTGCAAAAGCATTTGGTTTTCAGTAACGGATAGGTTTCAAATAGAGAATTTAGAAATTGAAAACCGAAACAATTTGGAAGGCTTAATGGCGAAAATATCTCTATCCAAAGGCGTTTTAATGCTAGTAAATCAAAAAACGCAAAAAATAAAATATCACTTTGGAAGCGCATATTTTGGAAACCAGATATTATAGAAGGTTCTGGTTTTCAGTTTTGGAAAGCCCTACAAAATGTCAATTTTTTTTTTGGACATTTGGTTTAGGAGTTATCGCCATCCAAAGACATTAAGGTAGGTAGCTTTGGGGCAGAAAATCAGTAAAATCACTTTGGATGCGATATTTCCTTAACCAGATCATGAAAAAAAATTTGGCTTGGATGTATGCATTGGGTTTGAATAGACCTTTCCAAAAAGGTATGTCATGATTTATTTCATTGACTTTTTAAAAAAAGTGATTTTTTTTTGAAAAAAACGGCAAGGGGGTAGTCCATGCTTTTTTTCGGATTTCATGAAAAAATTTTATGATGAACTTTTACATTTTTGGAAAGGTGTGTTCATTTCCTATTCAGCACTGAAGACCGCAACAATTTTGAAAGCTCGGTTCGTTAGTTATTCGCATAAAACGGATTGCGTTGAAACTGCATAAAAATTACTTTCAGTGCAAATATCTAATGAACTAAACGTTGCAAAAGCATTTGGTTTTCAGTAACGGATAGGTTTCAAATAGAGAATTTAGAAATTGAAAACCGAAACAATTTGGAAGGCTTATTGGCGAAAATATCTCTATCCAAAGGCGTTTTAATGCTAGTAAATCAAAAAACGCAAAAAATAAAATATCACTTTGGAAGCGCATATTTTGGAAACCAGATATCATAGAAGGTTCTGGTTTTCAGTTTTGGAAAGCCCTGGAAAATGTCTAACCAAAAAAATTTTTTTTTTTTTGGACATTTGGTTTAGGAGTTATCGCCATCCAAAGACATTAAGGTAGGTAGCTTTGGGGCAGAAAATCAGTAAAATCACTTTGGATGCGATATTTCCTTAACCAGATCATGAAAAAAAGTTTGGCTTGGATGTATGCATTGGGTTTGAATAGACCTTTCCAAAAAGGTATGTCATGATTTATTTCATTGACTTTTTAAAAAAAGTGATTTTTTTTTGAAAAAAACGGCAAGGGGGTAGTCCATGCTTTTTTTCGGATTTCATGAAAAAATTTTATGATGAAATTTTTACATTTTTGAAAAGGTGTGTTCATTTCCTATTCAGCACTGAAGACCGCAACAATTTTGAAAGCTCGGTTCGTTAGTTATTCGCATAAAACGGATTGCGTTGAAACTGCATAAAAATTACTTTCAGTGCAAATATCTAATGAACTAAACGTTGCAAAAGCATTTGGTTTTCAGTAACGGATAGGTTTCAAATAGAGAATTTAGAAATTGAAAACCGAAACAATTTGGAAGGCTTAATGGCGAAAATATCTCTATCCAAAGGCGTTTTAATGCTAGTAAATCAAAAAACGCAAAAAATAAAATTTCACTTTGGAAGCGCATATTTTGGAAACCAGATATTATAGAAGGTTCTGGTTTTCAGTTTTGGAAAGCCCTTCAAAATGTCAATCCAAAAAAAAATTTTTTTTTTTTTTGGACATTTGGTTTAGGAGTTATCGCCATCCAAAGACATTAAGGTAGGTAGCTTTGGGGCAGAAAATCAGTAAAATCACTTTGGATGCGATATTTCCTTAACCAGATCATGAAAAAAAATTTGGCTTGGATGTATGCATTGGGTTTGAATAGACCTTTCCAAAAAGGTATGTCATGATTTATTTCATTGACTTTTTAAAAAAAGTGATTTTTTTTTGAAAAAAACGGCAAGGGGGTAGTCCATGCTTTTTTTCGGATTTCATGAAAAAATTTTATGATGAAATTTTTACATTTTTGAAAAGGTGTGTTCATTTCCTATTCAGCACTGAAGACCGCAACAATTTTGAAAGCTCGGTTCGTTAGTTATTCGCATAAAACGGATTGCGTTGAAACTGCATAAAAATTACTTTCAGTGCAAATATCTAATGAACTAAACGTTGCAAAAGCATTTGGTTTTCAGTAACGGATAGGTTTCAAATAGAGAATTTAGAAATTGAAAACCGAAACAATTTGGAAGGCTTAATGGCGAAAATATCTCTATCCAAAGGCGTTTTAATGCTAGTAAATCAAAAAACGCAAAAAATAAAATATCACTTTGGAAGTGCATATTTTGGAAACCAGATATTATAGAAGGTTCTGGTTTTCAGTTTTGGAAAGCCCTACAAAATGTCAATCCAAAAAAAATTTTTTTTTTTTTTTTGGACATTTGGTTTAGGAGTTATCGCCATCCAAAGACATTAAGGTAGGTAGCTTTGGGGCAGAAAATCAGTAAAATCACTTTGGATGCGATATTTCCTTAACCAGATCATGAAAAAAAATTTGGCTTGGATGTATGCATTGGGTTTGAATAGACCTTTCCAAAAAGGTATGTCATGATTTATTTCATTGACTTTTTAAAAAAAGTGATTTTTTTTTGAAAAAAACGGCAAGGGGGTAGTCCATGCTTTTTTTCGGATTTCATGAAAAAAATTTATGATGAAATTTTTACATTTTTGGAAAGGTGTGTTCATTTCCTATTCAGCACTGAAGACCGCAACAATTTTGAAAGCTCGGTTCGTTAGTTATTCGCATAAAACGGATTGCGTTGAAACTGCATAAAAATTACTTTCAGTGCAAATATCTAATGAACTAAACGTTGCAAAAGCATTTGGTTTTCAGTAACGGATAGGTTTCAAATAGAGAATTTAGAAATTGAAAACCGAAACAATTTGGAAGGCTTAATGGCGAAAATATCTCTATCCAAAGGCGTTTTAATGCTAGTAAATCAAAAAACGCAAAAAATAAAATATCACTTTGGAAGCGCATATTTTGGAAACCAGATATTATAGAAGGTTCTGGTTTTCAGTTTTGGAAAGCCCTACAAAATATCAATCCAAAAAAAATTTTTTTTTTTTTTTTGGACATTTGGTTTAGGAGTTATCGCCATCCAAAGACATTAAGGTAGGTAGCTTTGGGGCAGAAAATCAGTAAAATCACTTTGGATGCGATATTTCCTTAACCAGATCATGAAAAAAAATTTGGCTTGGATGTATGCATTGGGTTTGAATAGACCTTTCCAAAAAGGTATGTCATGATTTATTTCATTGACTTTTTAAAAAAAGTGATTTTTTTTTGAAAAAAACGGCAAGGGGGTAGTCCATGCTTTTTTTCGGATTTCATGAAAAAATTTTATGATGAAATTTTTACATTTTTGGAAAGGTGTGTTCATTTCCTATTCAGCACTGAAGACCGCAACAATTTTGAAAGCTCGGTTCGTTAGTTATTCGCATAAAACGGATTGCGTTGAAACTGCATAAAAATTACTTTCAGTGCAAATATCTAATGAACTAAACGTTGCAAAAGCATTTGGTTTTCAGTAACGGATAGGTTTCAAATAGAGAATTTAGAAATTGAAAACCGAAACAATTTGGAAGGCTTAATGGCGAAAATATCTCTATCCAAAGGCGTTTTAATGCTAGTAAATCAAAAAACGCAAAAAATAAAATATCACTTTGGAAGCGCATATTTTGGAAACCAGATATCATAGAAGGTTCTGGTTTTCAGTTTTGGAAAGCCCTGGAAAATGTCTAACCAAAAAATTTTTTTTTTTTTTGGACATTTGGTTTAGGAGTTATCGCCATCCAAAGACATTAAGGTAGGTAGCTTTGGGGCAGAAAATCAGTAAAATCACTTTGGATGCGATATTTCCTTAACCAGATCATGAAAAAAAATTTGGCTTGGATGTATGCATTGGGTTTGAATAGACCTTTCCAAAAAGGTATGTCATGATTTATTTCATTGACTTTTTAAAAAAAGTGATTTTTTTTTGAAAAAAACGGCAAGGGGGTAGTCCATGCTTTTTTTCGGATTTCATGAAAAAATTTTATGATGAAATTTTTACATTTTTGGAAAGGTGTGTTCATTTCCTATTCAGCACTGAAGACCGCAACAATTTTGAAAGCTCGGTTCGTTAGTTATTCGCATAAAACGGATTGCGTTGAAACTGCATAAAAATTACTTTCAGTGCAAATATCTAATGAACTAAACGTTGCAAAAGCATTTGGTTTTCAGTAACGGATAGGTTTCAAATAGAGAATTTAGAAATTGAAAACCGAAACAATTTGGAAGGCTTAATGGCGAAAATATCTCTATCCAAAGGCGTTTTAATGCTAGTAAATCAAAAAACGCAAAAAATAAAATATCACTTTGGAAGCGCATATTTTGGAAACCAGATATTATAGAAGGTTCTGGTTTTCAGTTTTGGAAAGCCCTACAAAATGTCAATCCAAAAAAAATTTTTTTTTTTTTTTGGACATTTGGTTTAGGAGTTATCGCCATCCAAAGACATTAAGGTAGGTAGCTTTGGGGCAGAAAATCAGTAAAATCACTTTGGATGCGATATTTCCTTAACCAGATCATGAAAAAAATTTTGCTTGGATGTATGCATTGGGTTTGAATAGACCTTTCCCAAAAGGTATGTCATGATTTATTTCATTGACTTTTTAATAAAAGTGATTTTTTTTTTTTGAAAAAAACGGCAAGGGGGTAGTCCATGCTTTTTTTCGGATTTCATGAAAAAATTTTATGATGAAATTTTTACATTTTTGGAAAGGTGTGTTCATTTCCTATTCAGCACTGAAGACCGCAACAATTTTGAAAGCTCGGTTCGTTAGTTATTCGCATAAAACGGATTGCGTTGAAACTGCATAAAAATTACTTTCAGTGCAAATATCTAATGAACTAAACGTTGCAAAAGCATTTGGTTTTCAGTAACTGATAGGTTTCAAATAGAGAATTTAGAAATTGAAAACCGAAACAATTTGGAAGGCTTAATGGCGAAAATATCTCTATCCAAAGGCGTTTTAATGCTAGTAAATCAAAAAACGCAAAAAATAAAATATCACTTTGGAAGCGCATATTTTGGAAACCAGATATTATAGAAGGTTCTGGTTTTCAGTTTTGGAAAGCCCTACAAAATGTCAATCCAAAAAAATTTTTTTTTTTTTTTGGACATTTGGTTTAGGAGTTATCGCCATCCAAAGACATTAAGGTAGGTAGCTTTGGGGCAGAAAATCAGTAAAATCACTTTGGATGCGATATTTCCTTAACCAGATCATGAAAAAAAATTTGGTTTGGATGTATGCATTGGGTTTGAATAGACCTTTCCCAAAAGGTATGTCATGATTTATTTCATTGACTTTTTAATAAAAGTGATTTTTTTTTTTTGAAAAAAACGGCAAGGGGGTAGTCCATGCTTTTTTTCGGATTTCATGAAAAAATTTTATGATGAAATTTTTACATTTTTGGAAAGGTGTGTTCATTTCCTATTCAGCACTGAAGACCGCAACAATTTTGAAAGCTCGGTTCGTTAGTTATTCGCATAAAACGGATTGCGTTGAAACTGCATAAAAATTACTTTCAGTGCAAATATCTAATGAACTAAACGTTGCAAAAGCATTTGGTTTTCAGTAACGGATAGGTTTCAAATAGAGAATTTAGAAATTGAAAACCGAAACAATTTGGAAGGCTTAATGGCGAAAATATCTCTATCCAAAGGCGTTTTAATGCTAGTAAATCAAAAAACGCAAAAAATAAAATATCACTTTGGAAGCGCATATTTTGGAAACCAGATATTATAGAAGGTTCTGGTTTTCAGTTTTGGAAAGCCCTACAAAATGTCAATCCAAAAAAAATTTTTTTTTTTTTTTGGACATTTGGTTTAGGAGTTATCGCCATCCAAAGACATTAAGGTAGGTAGCTTTGGGGCAGAAAATCAGTAAAATCACTTTGGATGCGATATTTCCTTAACCAGATCATGAAAAAAATTTTGCTTGGATGTATGCATTGGGTTTGAATAGACCTTTCCCAAAAGGTATGTCATGATTTATTTCATTGACTTTTTAATAAAAGTGATTTTTTTTTTTTGAAAAAAACGGCAAGGGGGTAGTCCATGCTTTTTTTCGGATTTCATGAAAAAATTTTATGATGAAATTTTTACATTTTTGGAAAGGTGTGTTCATTTCCTATTCAGCACTGAAGACCGCAACAATTTTGAAAGCTCGGTTCGTTAGTTATTCGCATAAAACGGATTGCGTTGAAACTGCATAAAAATTACTTTCAGTGCAAATATCTAATGAACTAAACGTTGCAAAAGCATTTGGTTTTCAGTAACAGATAGGTTTCAAATAGAGAATTTAGAAATTGAAAACCGAAACAATTTGGAAGGCTTAATGGCGAAAATATCTCTATCCAAAGGCGTTTTAATGCTAGTAAATCAAAAAACGCAAAAAATAAAATATCACTTTGGAAGCGCATATTTTGGAAACCAGATATTATAGAAGGTTCTGGTTTTCAGTTTTGGAAAGCCCTACAAAATGTCAATCCAAAAAAATTTTTTTTTTTTTTTGGACATTTGGTTTAGGAGTTATCGCCATCCAAAGACATTAAGGTAGGTAGCTTTGGGGCAGAAAATCAGTAAAATCACTTTGGATGCGATATTTCCTTAACCAGATCATGAAAAAAAATTTGGTTTGGATGTATGCATTGGGTTTGAATAGACCTTTCCCAAAAGGTATGTCATGATTTATTTCATTGACTTTTTAATAAAAGTGATTTTTTTTTTTTGAAAAAAACGGCAAGGGGGTAGTCCATGCTTTTTTTCGGATTTCATGAAAAAATTTTATGATGAAATTTTTACATTTTTGGAAAGGTGTGTTCATTTCCTATTCAGCACTGAAGACCGCAACAATTTTGAAAGCTCGGTTCGTTAGTTATTCGCATAAAACGGATTGCGTTGAAACTGCATAAAAATTACTTTCAGTGCAAATATCTAATGAACTAAACGTTGCAAAAGCATTTGGTTTTCAGTAACGGATAGGTTTCAAATAGAGAATTTAGAAATTGAAAACCGAAACAATTTGGAAGGCTTAATGGCGAAAATATATCTATCCAAAGGCGTTTTAATGCTAGTAAATCAAAAAACGCAAAAAATAAAATATCACTTTGGAAGCGCATATTTTGGAAACCAGATATTATAGAAGGTTCTAGTTTTCAGTTTTGGAAAGCCCTACAAAATGTCAATCCAAAAAAATTTTTTTTTTTTTTTGGACATTTGGTTTAGGAGTTATCGCCATCCAAAGACATTAAGGTAGGTAGCTTTGGGGCAGAAAATCAGTAAAATCACTTTGGATGCGATATTTCCTTAACCAGATCATGAAAAAAATTTGGCTTGGATGTATGCATTGGGTTTGAATAGACCTTTCCAAAAAGGTATGTCATGATTTATTTCATTGACTTTTTAAAAAAAGTGATTTTTTTTTGAAAAAAATGGCAAGGGGGTAGTCCATGCTTTTTTTCGGATTTCATGAAAAAATTTTATGATGAAATTTTTACATTTTTGGAAAGGTGTGTTCATTTCCTATTCAGCACTGAAGACCGCAACAATTTTGAAAGCTCGGTTCGTTAGTTATTCGCATAAAACGGATTGCGTTGAAACTGCATAAAAATTACTTTCAGTGCAAATATCTAATGAACTAAACGTTGCAAAAGCATTTGGTTTTCAGTAACGGATAGGTTTCAAATAGAGAATTTAGAAATTGAAAACCGAAACAATTTGGAAGGCTTAATGGCGAAAATATCTCTATCCAAAGGCGTTTTAATGCTAGTAAATCAAAAAACGCAAAAAATAAAATATCACTTTGGAAGCGCATATTTTGGAAACCAGATATCATAGAAGGTTCTGGTTTTCAGTTTTGGAAAGCCCTACAAAACAATCCAAAAAAAATTTTTTTTTTTTTTTGGACATTTGGTTTAGGAGTTATCGCCATCCAAAGACATTAAGGTAGGTAGCTTTGGGGCAGAAAATCAGTAAAATCACTTTGGATGCGATATTTCCTTAACCAGATCATGAAAAAAAATTTGGCTTGGATGTATGCATTGGGTTTGAATAGACCTTTCCAAAAAGGTATGTCATGATTTATTTCATTGACTTTTTAAAAAAAGTGATTTTTTTTTGAAAAAAACGGCAAGGGGGTAGTCCATGCTTTTTTCGGATTTCATGAAAAAATTTTATGATGAAATTTTTACATTTTTGGAAAGGTGTGTTCATTTCCTATTCAGCACTGAAGACCGCAACAATTTTGAAAGCTCGGTTCGTTAGTTATTCGCATAAAACGGATTGCGTTGAAACTGCATAAAAATTACTTTCAGTGCAAATATCTAATGAACTAAACGTTGCAAAAGCATTTGGTTTTCAGTAACCAATGGGTTTCAAATAGAGAATTTAGAAATTGAAAACCGAAACAATTTGGAAGGCTTAATGGCGAAAATATATCTATCCAAAGGCGTTTTAATGCTAGTAAATCAAAAAACGCAAAAAATAAAATATCACTTTGGAAGCGCATATTTTGGAAACCAGATATCATAGAAGGTTCTGGTTTTCAGTTTTGGAAAGCCCTACAAAATGTCAATCCAAAAAATTTTTTTTTTTTTTTTGGACATTTGGTTTAGGAGTTATCGCCATCCAAAGACATTAAGGTAGGTAGCTTTGGGGCAGAAAATCAGTAAAATCACTTTGGATGCGATATTTCCTTAACCAGATCATGAAAAAAAATTTGGCTTGGATGTATGCATTGGGTTTGAATAGACCTTTCCAAAAAGGTATGTCATGATTTATTTCATTGACTTTTTAAAAAAAGTGATTTTTTTTTGAAAAAAATGGCAAGGGGGTAGTCCATGCTTTTTTTCGGATTTCATGAAAAAATTTTATGATGAAATTTTTAAATTTTTGGAAAGGTGTGTTCATTTCCTATTCAGCACTGAAGACCGCAACAATTTTGAAAGCTCGGTTCGTTAGTTATTCGCATAAAACGGATTGCGTTGAAACTGCATAAAAATTACTTTCAGTGCAAATATCTAATGAACTAAACGTTGCAAAAGCATTTGGTTTTCAGTAACCAATGGGTTTCAAATAGAGAATTTAGAAATTGAAAACCGAAACAATTTGGAAGGCTTAATGGCGAAAATATATCTATCCAAAGGCGTTTTAATGCTAGTAAATCAAAAAACGCAAAAAATAAAATATCACTTTGGAAGCGCATATTTTGGAAACCAGATATTATAGAAGGTTCTGGTTTTCAGTTTTGGAAAGCCCTACAAAATGTCAATCCAAAAAAATTTTTTTTTTTTTTTGGACATTTGGTTTAGGAGTTATCGCCATCCAAAGACATTAAGGTAGGTAGCTTTGGGGCAGAAAATCAGTAAAATCACTTTGGATGCGATATTTCCTTAACCAGATCATGAAAAAAAATTTGGTTTGGATGTATGCATTGGGTTTGAATAGACCTTTCCAAAAAGGTATGTCATGATTTATTTCATTGACTTTTTAAAAAAAGTGATTTTTTTTTGAAAAAAATGGCAAGGGGGTAGTCCATGCTTTTTTTCGGATTTCATGAAAAAATTTTATGATGAAATTTTTACATTTTTGGAAAGGTGTGTTCATTTCCTATTCAGCACTGAAGACCGCAACAATTTTGAAAGCTCGGTTCGTTAGTTATTCGCATAAAACGGATTGCGTTGAAACTGCATAAAAATTACTTTCAGTGCAAATATCTAATGAACTAAACGTTGCAAAAGCATTTGGTTTTCAGTAACGGATAGGTTTCAAATAGAGAATTTAGAAATTGAAAACCGAAACAATTTGGAAGGCTTAATGGCGAAAATATCTCTATCCAAAGGCGTTTTAATGCTAGTAAATCAAAAAACGCAAAAAATAAAATATCACTTTGGAAGCGCATATTTTGGAAACCAGATATCATAGAAGGTTCTGGTTTTCAGTTTTGGAAAGCCCTGGAAAATGTCTAACCAAAAAAATTTTTTTTTTTTTGGACATTTGGTTTAGGAGTTATCGCCATCCAAAGACATTAAGGTAGGTAGCTTTGGGGCAGAAAATCAGTAAAATCACTTTGGATGCGATATTTCCTTAACCAGATCATGAAAAAAAATTTGGCTTGGATGTATGCATTGGGTTTGAATAGACCTTTCCAAAAAGGTATGTCATGATTTATTTCATTGACTTTTTAAAAAAAGTGATTTTTTTTTGAAAAAAATGGCAAGGGGGTAGTCCATGCTTTTTTTCGGATTTCATGAAAAAATTTTATGATGAAATTTTTACATTTTTGGAAAGGTGTGTTCATTTCCTATTCAGCACTGAAGACTGCAACAATTTTGAAAGCTCGGTTCGTTAGTTATTCGCATAAAACGGATAGCGTTGAAACTGCATAAAAATTACTTTCAGTGCAAATATCTAATGAACTAAACGTTGCAAAAGCATTTGGTTTTCAGTAACGGATAGGTTTCAAATAGAGAATTTAGAAATTGAAAACCGAAACAATTTGGAAGGCTTAATGGCGAAAATATCTCTATCCAAAGGCGTTTTAATGCTAGTAAATCAAAAAACGCAAAAAATAAAATATCACTTTGGAAGCGCATATTTTGGAAACCAGATATCATAGAAGGTTCTGGTTTTCAGTTTTGGAAAGCCCTGGAAAATGTCTAACCAAAAAAATTTTTTTTTTTTTGGACATTTGGTTTAGGAGTTATCGCCATCCAAAGACATTAAGGTAGGTAGCTTTGGGGCAGAAAATCAGTAAAATCACTTTGGATGCGATATTTCCTTAACCAGATCATGAAAAAAAATTTGGCTTGGATGTATGCATTGGGTTTGAATAGACCTTTCCAAAAAGGTATGTCATGATTTATTTCATTGACTTTTTAAAAAAAGTTATTTTTTTTTGAAAAAAACGGCAAGGGGGTAGTCCATGCTTTTTTTCGGATTTCATGAAAAAATTTTATGATGAAATTTTTACATTTTTGAAAAGGTGTGTTCATTTCCTATTCAGCACTGAAGACCGCAACAATTTTGAAAGCTCGGTTCGTTAGTTATTCGCATAAAACGGATTGCGTTGAAACTGCATAAAAATTACTTTCAGTGCAAATATCTAATGAACTAAACGTTGCAAAAGCATTTGGTTTTCAGTAACGGATAGGTTTCAAATAGAGAATTTATAAATTGAAAACCGAAACAATTTGGAAGGCTTAATGGCGAAAATATCTCTATCCAAAGGCGTTTTAATGCTAGTAAATCAAAAAACGCAAAAAATAAAATATCACTTTGGAAGCGCATATTTTGGAAACCAGATATTATAGAAGGTTCTGGTTTTCAGTTTTGGAAAGCCCTACAAAATGTCAATCCAAAAAAAATTTTTTTTTTTTTTGGACATTTGGTTTAGGAGTTATCGCCATCCAAAGACATTAAGTTAGGTAGCTTTGGGGCAGAAAATCAGTAAAATCACTTTGGATGCGATATTTCCTTAACCAGATCATGAAAAAAAATTTGGCTTGGATGTATGCATTGGGTTTGAATAGACCTTTCCAAAAAGGTATGTCATGATTTATTTCATTGACTTTTTAAAAAAAGTGATTTTTTTTTGAAGTCCATGCTTTTTTTCGGATTTCATGAAAAAATTTTATGATGAAATTTTTACATTTTTGGAAAGGTGTGTTCATTTCCTATTCAGCACTGAAGACCGCAACAATTTTGAAAGCTCGGTTCGTTAGTTATTCGCATAAAACGAATTGCGTTGAAACTGCATACAAATTACTTTCAGTGCAAATATCTAATGAACTAAACGTTGCAAAAGCATTTGGTTTTCAGTAACGGATAGGTTTCAAATAGAGAATTTAGAAATTGAAAACCGAAACAATTTGGAAGGCTTAATGGCGAAAATATCTCTATCCAAAGGCGTTTTAATGCTAGTAAATCAAAAAACCCAAAAAATAAAATATCACTTTGGAAGCGCATATTTTGGAAACCAGATATTATAGAAGGTTCTGGTTTTCAGTTTTGGAAAGCCCTACAAAATGTCAATCCAAAAAAAATTTTTTTTTTTTTTGGACATTTGGTTTAGGAGTTATCGCCATCCAAAGACATTAAGTTAGGTAGCTTTGGGGCAGAAAATCAGTAAAATCACTTTGGATGCGATATTTCCTTAACCAGATCATGAAAAAAAATTTGGCTTGGATGTATGCATTGGGTTTGAATAGACCTTTCCAAAAAGGTATGTCATGATTTATTTCATTGACTTTTTAAAAAAAGGGGTTTTTTTTTAAAAAAATGGCAAGGGGGTAGTCCATGCTTTTTTTCGGATTTCATGAAAAAATTTTATGATGAAATTTTTACATTTTTGGAAAGGTGTGTTCATTTCCTATTCAGCACTGAAGACCGCAACAATTTTGAAAGCTCGGTTCGTTAGTTATTCGCATAAAACGGATTGCGTTGAAACTGCATACAAATTACTTTCAGTGCAAATATCTAATGAACTAAACGTTGCAAAAGCATTTGGTTTTCAGTAACGGATAGGTTTCAAATAGAGAATTTAGAAATTGAAAACCGAAACAATTTGGAAGGCTTAATGGCGAAAATATCTCTATCCAAAGGCGTTTTAATGCTAGTAAATCAAAAAACCCAAAAAATAAAATATCACTTTGGAAGCGCATATTTTGGAAACCAGATATTATAGAAGGTTCTGGTTTTCAGTTTTGGAAAGCCCTACAAAATGTCAATCCAAAAAAAATTTTTTTTTTTTTTGGACATTTGGTTTAGGAGTTATCGCCATCCAAAGACATTAAGTTAGGTAGCTTTGGGGCAGAAAATCAGTAAAATCACTTTGGATGCGATATTTCCTTAACCAGATCATGAAAAAAAATTTGGCTTGGATGTATGCATTGGGTTTGAATAGACCTTTCCAAAAAGGTATGTCATGATTTATTTCATTGACTTTTTAAAAAAAGTGATTTTTTTTTGAAAAAAATGGCAAGGGGGTAGTCCATGCTTTTTTTCGGATTTCATGAAAAAATTTTATGATGAAATTTTTACATTTTTGGAAAGGTGTGTTCATTTCCTATTCAGCACTGAAGACCGCAACAATTTTGAAAGCTCGGTTCGTTAGTTATTCGCATAAAACGGATTGCGTTGAAACTGCATACAAATTACTTTCAGTGCAAATATCTAATGAACTAAACGTTGCAAAAGCATTTGGTTTTCAGTAACGGATAGGTTTCAAATAGAGAATTTAGAAATTGAAAACCGAAACAATTTGGAAGGCTTAATGGCGAAAATATCTCTATCCAAAGGCGTTTTAATGCTAGTAAATCAAAAAACCCAAAAAATAAAATATCACTTTGGAAGCGCATATTTTGGAAACCAGATATTATAGAAGGTTCTGGTTTTCAGTTTTGGAAAGCCCTACAAAATGTCAATCCAAAAAAAATTTTTTTTTTTTTTGGACATTTGGTTTAGGAGTTATCGCCATCCAAAGACATTAAGTTAGGTAGCTTTGGGGCAGAAAATCAGTAAAATCACTTTGGATGCGATATTTCCTTAACCAGATCATGAAAAAAAATTTGGCTTGGATGTATGCATTGGGTTTGAATAGACCTTTCCAAAAAGGTATGTCATGATTTATTTCATTGACTTTTTAAAAAAAGTTATTTTTTTTTTGAAAAAAACGGCAAGGGGGTAGTCCATGCTTTTTTTCGGATTTCATGAAAAAATTTTATGATGAAAATTTTACATTTTTGAAAAGGTGTGTTCATTTCCTATTCAGCACTGAAGACCGCAACAATTTTGAAAGCTCGGTTCGTTAGTTATTCGCATAAAACGGGTTACGTACGAATGACCGACAAAAAAAATGTCGACTGGTTAAAATGTCGACTTTTATCGACTTTTTTGAAAGTTAAAATGCCGACTTTGTTTTTGCCGACTTATTAAAATGTCGACAGTTTGAAATGTCGATTTGACAAAAAGTCGACTGCCCTGATAGAAGTCGAGAAAAATATCGACTTGTCGGAATTTTTCCCATACAGAAAAGTCGATATAAAATATAAATCGACATTTTAACCAGTCGACATTTTGACTTGTCGATATTTTGTCTGTCAGTCATTTGAAAGTAACCTAAAGAACAAAGCTCTGCCTTAAATGTTTGCACGGAACAACTATAAACTCAAGAATCATAAATTCTTTTCTGATTTTTTAACAGGAACTTAACAGTTTTTTGATGCTGTGGAAAATTTAAGACTATGTTTAAGACACAAATTCTTATTTGATTCTAATAATAATTAACTTATTTAGGTACCTTTTGTTTAGCTTCAAAGTTCAATAGAACGCATTTTTGTTGCCTACCTACATTATACCTTATATTTCGAACTTTTAACTGCCTCATTTTCTGGATGTTTTATTATTGTATTAATATTAAAACACATTACAGACCCTCAATACTGGGCAATTAAAATAATATATAGACAACAAAAATTAAATTACAAAAAATGCGATTTATTGAACAATGACAATGCGATATTAGATAATAATGATCAGATCATAGTTTAGGGAATGATGTTTACAAGCGCGCGCTTGTAAACATCATTCCCTAAACTATGATCTGATCAAAATGTCGACTTTCAAAATGTCGACTTTTAAAATATCGACTGTTAAAATCTCGATCACTGTCGACATTTTGAGAATCGACATTTTGAAAAATCGATATTTTAGAAAGTCGGTCAAATTTGTGTCTATATTTTGATCTGTCGGTCTTTTAACCAGTCGAGATTTTTTCTGTCGAGATTTTAAAAGTCGATCTTATGGAGTCGATATTTTAAAAGTCGAGATATCGTACCCAATCCCATAAAACGGATTGCGTTGAAACTGCATAAAAATTACTTTCAGTGCAAATATCTAATGAACTAAACGTTGCAAAAGCATTTGGTTTTCAGTAACGGATAGGTTTCAAATAGAGAATTTAGAAATTGAAAACCGAAACAATTTGGAAGGCTTAATGGCGAAAATATATCTATCCAAAGGCGTTTTAATGCTAGTAAATCAAAAAACGCAAAAAATAAAATATCACTTTGGAAGCGCATATTTTGGAAACCAGATATTATAGAAGGTTCTGGTTTTCAGTTTTGGAAAGCCCTACAAAATGTCAATCCAAAAAAAATTTTTTTTTTTTTTTTGGACATTTGGTTTAGGAGTTATCGCCATCCAAAGACATTAAGGTAGGTAGCTTTGGGGCAGAAAATCAGTAAAATCACTTTGGATGCGATATTTCCTTAACCAGATCATGAAAAAAAATTTGGCTTGGATGTATGCATTGGGTTTGAATAGACCTTTCCAAAAAGGTATGTCATGATTTATTTCATTGACTTTTTAAAAAAAGTGATTTTTTTTTTAAAAAAACGGCAAGGGGGTAGTCCATGCTTTTTTTCGGATTTCATGAAAAAATTTTATGATGAAATTTTTACATTTTTGGAAAGGTGTGTTCATTTCCTATTCAGCACTGAAGACCGCAACAATTTTGAAAGCTCGGTTCGTTAGTTATTCGCATAAAACGGATTGCGTTGAAACTGCATAAAAATTACTTTCAGTGCAAATATCTAATGAACTAAACGTTGCAAAAGCATTTGGTTTTCAGTAACGGATAGGTTTCAAATAGAGAATTTAGAAATTGAAAACCGAAACAATTTGGAAGGCTTAATGGCGAAAATATCTCTATCCAAAGGCGTTTTAATGCTAGTAAATCAAAAAACGCAAAAAATAAAATATCACTTTGGAAGCGCATATTTTGGAAACCAGATATTATAGAAGGTTCTGGTTTTCAGTTTTGGAAAGCCCTACAAAATGTCAATCCAAAAAAAATTTTTTTTTTTTTTTGGACATTTGGTTTAGGAGTTATCGCCATCCAAAGACATTAAGGTAGGTAGCTTTGGGGCAGAAAATCAGTAAAATCACTTTGGATGCGATATTTCCTTAACCAGATCATGAAAAAAAATTTGGCTTGGATGTATGCATTGGGTTTGAATAGACCTTTCCAAAAAGGTATGTCATGATTTATTTCATTGACTTTTTAAAAAAAGTGATTTTTTTTTGAAAAAAACGGCAAGGGGGTAGTCCATGCTTTTTTTTCGGATTTCATGAAAAAATTTTATGATGAAATTTTTACATTTTTGAAAAGGTGTGTTCATTTCCTATTCAGCACTGAAGACCGCAACAATTTTGAAAGCTCGGTTCGTTAGTTATTCGCATAAAACGGATTGCGTTGAAACTGCATAAAAATTACTTTCAGTGCAAATATCTAATGAACTAAACGTTGCAAAAGCATTTGGTTTTCAGTAACGGATAGGTTTCAAATAGAGAATTTAGAAATTGAAAACCGAAACAATTTGGAAGGCTTAATGGCGAAAATATCTCTATCCAAAGGCGTTTTAATGCTAGTAAATCAAAAAACGCAAAAAATAAAATATCACTTTGGAAGCGCATATTTTGGAAACCAGATATTAAAGAAGGTTCTGGTTTTCAGTTTTGGAAAGCCCTACAAAATGTCAATCCAAAAAAAATTTTTTTTTTTTTTTGGACATTTGGTTTAGGAGTTATCGCCATCCAAAGACATTAAGGTAGGTAGCTTTGGGGCAGAAAATCAGTAAAATCACTTTGGATGCGATATTTCCTTAACCAGATCATGAAAAAAAATTTGGCTTGGATGTATGCATTGGGTTTGAATAGACCTTTCCAAAAAGGTATGTCATGATTTATTTCATTGACTTTTTAAAAAAAGTGATTTTTTTTTGAAAAAAACGGCAAGGGGGTAGTCCATGCTTTTTTTCGGATTTCATGAAAAAATTTTATGATGAAATTTTTACATTTTTGGAAAGGTGTGTTCATTTCCTATTCAGCACTGAAGACCGCAACAATTTTGAAAGCTCGGTTCGTTAGTTATTCGCATAAAACGGATTGCGTTGAAACTGCATAAAAATTTACAGATTTCACTCCTTGAGTAACGATGGGGACATTGAAAATGACTTGCTAATGCTAGATAAATCCTTAATCTTTATAATTTATACAATCTTTTTTCTCTTTTAAATTTTATCTTTACCAATTTATACATACATATCAATTTAGTTTATGAAGACCAATCCAAACATTATATTGAACTAAGAAAACTAAAAATTTGTTAAACAAACTTTATTTGCACTTCCATCTTTACTTGCGCTTAGTTACACCAAATTGTTTTTTTTTTCTTCAGCTTTAAAAGTAATTAAGGAAGGATAATTTTTAAGCCGTTAATCCAACAAAAATCGGAGCTCTTAATTGCTTAATACATACATTTAATTTTCCCTCCGTTTTATCTTCAACCAAATTTTGATTCTTCCCTAAGCGCAAAATGATGTTAGCATATGTATAACAACTTTTTTTTTCCTATTTCGTCCTGTATTCGTTTTTCGTTTTCCAAAATCACGTTTTTTGTAACACTAAATAAAATTATATTTTCCAAAAAACAAATATTTAATGTTGGTAGTTGTTACCTCTCCCCAAAATTTGTCTTCTCTTATTCCCACTGTAGTTTTTTTTATTTTGTTTCATTTTCAAATATACAAAAGAGGTGTTTTCTTTTTGTTATTTTATTGACCCACATAAATTATTTTCCCGCTTGTCTTCTAATCTTATATTTTTCATTTACTTCGTGCGGTACCTTACTTTTTTCTTTTTGATTTAGCTTTGTGGTAGCACCAAACAAAAATTAAAAATTTCTACACCTATTGCTTGTTTATTTCGGTCTGTATTTGAATAGATTTTTCCTAACTCGTGTAACTGTTTAATTGTGGTAGGCAACGCTAACTTATATTTGATTTTCCCTCAAATATATGCCTACAAACGAATTTTCAACGCTGCTGTTTGGTACGTGTCAGAAAAATTCTATTTTTCTTATGCCCTTTGTAGTTTTTTTTTTTTAATTTTGGGGTTTATTACGAGTCTTTTCGAAAAAATTCGGCAAGACAAAAGTCAACCAAAAATTCTTGATGGACTTAAAATTTCTATCAAATAGGAAAATATTTACTAATACAAATTAGCAATAACGATAAATCGACTTTTAGTCTAATCAACCAGTCTGTTTTGAAGAGACTCTTGCAATACGGTCCTTTATTGCATTTTCAAAAAGAGGCTGGTTGTGACCCACACTAGTAACTTCCAATTTGTGGTGCCCCGGAAGCTAGAGGTACAATGTTATTTTTTTGTATTCAACAATTTTTGGTATAGTTTTTGTATTTTTTTTTTTTTTTGCATTAAAAAAAAACAGTTTGTTGAATTATTATACAAAACCTACCGATTGTCAATTATAATCTAGTACATACATATATAGAAGCCCGAAACCAATATGATTATTTGTTCCTAACATATTCGAGACTAAAAACAATTCAACATTTTTTGGTAAGGTTTTTTGTAGTTTTTTTGCTTAAAAAACTGGTTATGGGATATTTTTACAAATCTTTATTTATAGAAAAAAAATACCCAAAAGCTAATATCATTGCTTGTTCTCAAGATATTTGGGACGAACAAAAATTTTCTACAATTTTGTTAAGTTTCTTGTAGTTTTTTCGATAAAAATAATTATTTGTTGAATATTTTTACAAATTTTATCAATCATTTATTATAAACTCATTTAAAGAATAAAATTAGCCTGAAGTCAATATCATTGTTTGTTCTCAAAATATTTGAGATGAAAAAATATTTTCCACAATTTTTGGTGAAGTACCTATCTTGTAGTTCTTTTTCACTTAAAAAAAAAAACTTTTTGTTGAATTTTTTTATAAATCCTATCAATTATCAATTCTAAGCTAGTGCGTGGACTTAAATTAACCCGATGTCATGTCATTATCTGTTCTCAAGATTTTTGAGGCAAAAACCAATTTTTTAATAATTAGTGTGTAGAATTGCTTGCAGTTCGCTTAAAAAAAACTATTAATTCAATATTTTTTAAAATTTTATCAATTTGTATCTATAAACTAGCGAAGCCAATATCATTGTTTGTTGTCAAGATATTCGAGCCAAACAACTTTTTTCAACAATTTTCATCTCCATTTTTTATTAAAAAAAAAACTATAAGTTGATATACTTCTATATTTTAATCAATTCCTTATTACGTCAATTTGCGTAGAATAAAATTAACCTGAAGTCGATTTGTTCTCGAGATATCTGAGACTAAGGAAATTTGAACTGCTTCTTGAATTTATTGAAAGGTCCTTTCTGCTTGTAATGAAACTACTGTGTATACAATAAAATCCATCCGAAGTCGATATCTTAATTCGTCCTTGAGATACGGTGAACAAAAAAAGCGAAGGAACGTACGAACACACACAGACATCTCTCTACAAAAATGGAATCCGATTCTAGGGAGCGAAACGTGAAGATATGTTAAAATTTTTATTTTGACAAATCGGACCATTTACAATAACTTCCAATGGGAAGTTAAAAAATTATAACTTTTTATGTTTTAGTTTTGTGATTTTATTGACCTATATTTGTATTCCCACTTGTAGGTATTCTTATTTCATATTTTTCATTTTCTTCGTTAATCCATCTAATCATAGCTAAACAAAACACAACAGTAAAATAATAAACAAACAAAAAACCCCCAACAAATATCCTAACGAACCTACCTGAAAACTAAACATCCCACATGCATTCTATCCTACTTACCTTTCACGCACATCGCATTCTATACTATTAATAAAAAAAATATTTACCGGCAAGCAGCATAAACAAACCTCCCAACTCCAAGGCATCTTTGCAACTGAACACTGAAGACAGACTGAACACTGAACACTGAAATGAACAGTCTCTTATAATAAACTACTAGACAGATATCAGGGATGAAATCGTGTTTCAGCAATGTATCAAAATATAAAAGGAAAGTGTATCGAATTGTACTTTTTGATTTGATTTGATAATATTTTGTCCACATTTGCTGTTGTATGAACGTATGTAATATTTCTATATCCAATTAATTAAAAAACAACTTAGCTGTTTATGTTAATTAACATATAAGGTACATACATACTTACATATGCGAAACTTTTATAACAAAACTGTAGGAATTTGTTGCAATACCCTTCGATTTTGCGAGATTTAAATTTTATAAATTTAATGTTTTCGATTTTTAATTGCGAGATTGTTGAAACCGGTATGTTGTAGATGTCATTTTCTCGAACAAACTGTATTAATCATTTTTATTTCTTCTGTTATATCGATGTCAGCCTCGGTTCACAGTATACATTTTGTGAGGTCAGATGATTTTCTTTTTAATTTACTTTATCTTTTTCGTTGAATGCAAAAGTGGAGTACTTTAGCAAAGTGGAGTGTATCGAAAAAAGTACAATCTTATCGACTTTTGCAACCCTGGCAGAGATAGAAAGAAATCTTCAATGAACTATGGGACTATATTTTTGTGCTCTGTTTATTTGGGCTGTTTGTCCGCACAAAAACTTGCAAATCGACGACGATGAATTTTAGGAATATTGATTAAAGATTTAGTACCACTTTTTAATTAATTGTATTTTCGATTTGTGAAGCTTATATAGAACGTACAGCAACGTATGATATATCAAAATAATTGTCAATTATTCAAGCTGCTAATAAAACAAAAACAAATTGTCTAGGTGCACAGATTAAAGAGTAAGTAGGTGATAAGTAAATGAACAGAAATATGTTATTATCTCGGCTTAGGTACGATTAAAAAAATCAAATTTTACATGTTATATGTGAATCTATATAATCTATCTCCGGTATGAATTTGAGATTTTTAAATGCAACCATTTAAAAGATAAAAAATAATAACTGCGAAAAATCGATCAACAAAAATTATATAAAATATATAAAATATAAAAAAATACTAGGTATCAAAATTTCCTAAAACGAAACAATTTCTTATTTATTATCTTTCTTAAACTATACAATTTAGTACAATCAGCCTTTACTCTGATGTGTAGCATTTGTGAGCCATCTTTTTTAGAACTTTGAACTTACAACCAATAATATCTCACTTTGTAGATTTTTTGGAATTGCAAAATATATGTACAAAATTGTTATATTAAACTTAACCATCGATAAACAAAAAAAAATATTACTCTGGCACTTCTCATTTGTTTTCTTTTTTTGTTCGACCATTTCACATAAAACCATATTTTAAAAAACGTCATTTATTGCACCTCTACATTATTTTCCTATCATAAACATTTTCAAAAAATTTCCAACGCTTAGATTTAGTTTTAGAAGCACAATGCACTGCTGAGTGCTGACTGCACTTGCTCTTGCATTTTATAATTATAGTAATATGTATAGTTAAAACTTATATTGTTCATTTTAGAAACACCAACCAAAAATTCAACCGTACCCTCCCTATCCGCCTGCAATCATCTTCTATACATATTTGTTCATTCCAAAATGAATGGTAACACCACCAAAAATTCGATCTTATCCCCCATATACGCCAGCGTTCATCTCATATTACCATTGTTCAATTTATTCATTTTAGTAACACCACCAAAAATTCGATCTTATCCCCCTTATACGCCAGCGTTCATCTCATATACACACTTGTTCACTTTATTCATTTTAGTAACACCATAATTTACTCAAAACGACCCTATAAACATTTTCAATGTTAAAATTTGGCTTGGATGTATGCATTGGGTTTGAATAGACCTTTCCAAAAAGGTATGTCATGATTTATTTCATTGACTTTTTAAGAAAAGTGATCTTTTCTTGAAAAAAACGGCAAGGGGGTAGTCCATGCTTTTTTTCGGATTTCATGAAAAAATTTTATGATTTTTGGAAAGGTGTGTTCATTTCTTATTCAGCACTGAAGACCGCAACAATTTTGAAAGCTCGGTTCGTTAGTTATTCGCATAAAACGGATTGCGTTGAAACTGCATAAAAATTACTTTCAGTGCAAATATCTAATGAACTAAACGTTGCAAAAGCATTTGGTTTTCAGTAACGGATAGGTTTCAAATAGAGAATTTAGAAATTGAAAACCGAAACAATTTGGAAGGCTTAATGGCGAAAATATCTCTATCCAAAGGCGTTTTAATGCTAGTAAATCAAAAACCCAAAAAATAAAATATCACTTTGGAAGCGCATATTTTGGAAACCAGATATCATAGAAGGTTCTGGTTTTCAGTTTTGGAAAGCTCTGAAAATGTCTATCCAAAAAAAATTTTTTTTTTTTGGACATTTGGTTTAGGAGTTATCGCCATCCAAAGACATTAAGGTAGGTAGCTTTGGGGCAGAAAATCAGTAAAATCACTTTGGATGCGATATTTCCTTAACCAGATCATGAAAAAAATTTGGCTTGGATGTATGCATTGGGTTTGAATAGACCTTTCCAAAAAGGTATGTCATGATTTATTTCATTGACTTTTTAAAAAAAGTGATCTTTTCTTGAAAAAAACGGCAAGGGGGTAGTCCATGCTTTTTTTCGGATTTCATGAAAAAATTTTATGATGAAATTTTTACATTTTTGGAAAGGTGTGTTCATTTCCTATTCAGCACTGAAGACCGCAACAATTTTGAAAGCTCGGTTCGTTAGTTATTCGCATAAAACGGATTGCGTTGAAACTGCATAAAAATTACTTTCAGTGCAAATAATATCTAATGAACTAAACGTTGCAAAAGCATTTGGTTTTCAGTAACGGATAGGCTTCAAATAGAGAATTTAGAAATTGAAAACCGAAACAATTTGGAAGGCTTAATGGCGAAAATATCTCTATCCAAAGGCGTTTTAATGCTAGTAAATCAAAAACGCAAAAAATAAAATATCACTTTGGAAGCGCATATTTTGGAAACCAGATATCATAGAAGGTTCTGGTTTTCAGTTTTGGAAAGCTCTGAAAATGTCTATCCAAAAAAAATTTTTTTTTTTTGGACATTTGGTTTAGGAGTTATCGCCATCCAAAGACATTAAGGTAGGTAGCTTTGGGGCAGAAAATCAGTAAAATCACTTTGGATGCGATATTTCCTTAACCAGATCATGAAAAAAATTTGGCTTGGATGTATGCATTGGGTTTGAATAGACCTTTCCAAAAAGGTATGTCATGATTTATTTCATTGACTTTTTAAAAAAAGTGATCTTTTCTTGAAAAAAACGGCAAGGGGGTAGTCCATGCTTTTTTTCGGATTTCATGAAAAAATTTTATGATGAAATTTTTACATTTTTGGAAAGGTGTGTTCATTTCCTATTCAGCACTGAAGACCGCAACAATTTTGAAAGCTCGGTTCGTTAGTTATTCGCATAAAACGGATTGCGTTGAAACTGCATAAAAATTACTTTCAGTGCAAATAATATCTAATGAACTAAACGTTGCAAAAGCATTTGGTTTTCAGTAACGGATAGGCTTCAAATAGAGAATTTTGAAATTGAAAACCGAAACAATTTGGAAGGCTTAATGGCGAAAATATCTCTATCCAAAGGCGTTTTAATGCTAGTAAATCAAAAAAACGCAAAAAATAAAATATCACTTTGGAAGCGCATATTTTAGAAACCAGATATCATAGAAGGTTCTGGTTTTCAGCTTTGGAAAGCTCTGAAAAATGTCTATCTAAAAAAAATTTTTTTTTTTTTTTTGACATTTGGTTTAGGAGTTATCGCCATCCAAAGACATTAAGGTAGGTAGCTTTGGGGCAGAAAATCAGTAAAATCACTTTGGATGCGATATTTCCTTAACCAGATCATGAAAAAAAATTTGGCTTGGATGTATGCATTGGGTTTGAATGGACCTTTCCAAAAAGGTATGTCATGATTTATTTCATTGACTTTTTAAAAAAAGTGATTTTTTTTTGAAAAAATGGCAAGGGGGTAGTCCATGCTTTTTTTCGGATTTCATGAAAAAATTTTATGATGAAATTTTTACATTTTTGGAAAGGTGTGTTCATTTCCTATTCAGCACTGAGGACCGCAACAATTTTGAAAGCTCGGTTCGTTAGTTATTCGCATAAAACGGATTGCGTTGAAACTGCATAAAAATTACTTTCAGTGCAAATATCTAATGAACTAAACGTTGCAAAAGCATTTGGTTTTCAGTAACGGATAGATTTCAAATAGAGAATTTAGAAATTGAAAACCGAAACAATTTGGAAGGCTTAATGGCGAAAATATCTCTATCCAAAGGCGTTTTAATGCTAGTAAATCAAAAAACGCAAAAAATAAAATATCACTTTGGAAGCGCATATTTTGGAAACCAGATATTATAGAAGGTTCTGGTTTTCAGTTTTGGAAAGCCCTACAAAATGTCAATCCAAAAAAAATTTTTTTTTTTTTTTGGACGTTTGGTTTAGGAGTTATCGCCATCCAAAGACATTAAGGTAGGTAGCTTTGGGGCAGAAAATCAGTAAAATCACTTTGGATGCGATATTTCCTTAACCAGATCATGAAAACAAATTTGGCTTGGATGTATGCATTGGGTTTGAATAGACCTTTCCAAAAAGGTATGTCATGATTTATTTCATTGACTTTTTAAAAAAAGTGATTTTTTTTTTTAAAAAATGGCAAGGGGGTAGTCCATGCTTTTTTTCGGATTTCATGAAAAAATTTTATGATGAAATTTTTACATTTTTGGAAAGGTGTGTTCATTTCCTATTCAGCACTGAAGACCGCAACAATTTTGAAAGCTCGGTTCGTTAGTTATTCGCACAAAACGGATTGCGTTGAAACTGCATAAAAATTACTTTCAGTGCAAATATCTAATGAACTAAACGTTGCAAAAGCATTTGGTTTTCAGTAACGGATAGGTTTCAAATAGAGAATTTAGAAATTGAAAACCGAAACAATTTGGAAGGCTTAATGGCGAAAATATCTCTATCCAAAGGCGTTTTAATGCTAGTAAATCAAAAAACGCAAAAAATAAAATATCACTTTGGAAGCGCATATTTTGGAAACCAGATATTAAAGAAGGTTCTGGTTTTCAGTTTTGGAAAGCCCTACAAAATGTCAATCCAAAAAAAATTTTTTTTTTTTTTTGGACATTTGGTTTAGGAGTTATCGCCATCCAAAGACATTAAGGTAGGTAGCTTTGGGGCAGAAAATCAGTAAAATCACTTTGGATGCGATATTTCCTTAACCAGATCATGAAAAAAAATTTGGCTTGGATGTATGCATTGGGTTTGAATAGACCTTTCCAAAAAGGTATGTCATGATTTATTTCATTGACTTTTTAAAAAAAGTGATTTTTTTTTTAAAAAAACGGCAAGGGGGTAGTCCATGCTTTTTTTCGGATTTCATGAAAAAATTTTATGATGAAATTTTTACATTTTTGGAAAGGTGTGTTCATTTCCTATTCAGCACTGAAGACCGCAACAATTTTGAAAGCTCGGTTCGTTAGTTATTCGCATAAAACGGATTGCGTTGAAACTGCATAAAAATTTACAGATTTCACTCCTTGAGTAACGATGGGGACATTGAAAATGACTTGCTAATGCTAGATAAATCCTTAATCTTTATAATTTATACAATCTTTTTTCTCTTTTAAATTTTATCTTTACCAATTTATACATACATATCAATTTAGTTTATGAAGACCAATCCAAACATTATATTGAACTAAGAAAACTAAAAATTTGTTAAACAAACTTTATTTGCACTTCCATCTTTACTTGCGCTTAGTTACACCAAATTGTTTTTTTTTTCTTCAGCTTTAAAAGTAATTAAGGAAGGATAATTTTTAAGCCGTTAATCCAACAAAAATCGGAGCTCTTAATTGCTTAATACATACATTTAATTTTCCCTCCGTTTTATCTTCAACCAAATTTTGATTCTTCCCTAAGCGCAAAATGATGTTAGCATATGTATAACAACTTTTTTTTTCCTATTTCGTCCTGTATTCGTTTTTCGTTTTCCAAAATCACGTTTTTTGTAACACTAAATAAAATTATATTTTCCAAAAAACAAATATTTAATGTTGGTAGTTGTTACCTCTCCCCAAAATTTGTCTTCTCTTATTCCCACTGTAGTTTTTTTTATTTTGTTTCATTTTCAAATATACAAAAGAGGTGTTTTCTTTTTGTTATTTTATTGACCCACATAAATTATTTTCCCGCTTGTCTTCTAATCTTATATTTTTCATTTACTTCGTGCGGTACCTTACTTTTTTCTTTTTGATTTAGCTTTGTGGTAGCACCAAACAAAAATTAAAAATTTCTACACCTATTGCTTGTTTATTTCGGTCTGTATTTGAATAGATTTTTCCTAACTCGTGTAACTGTTTAATTGTGGTAGGCAACGCTAACTTATATTTGATTTTCCCTCAAATATATGCCTACAAACGAATTTTCAACGCTGCTGTTTGGTACGTGTCAGAAAAATTCTATTTTTCTTATGCCCTTTGTAGTTTTTTTTTTTTAATTTTGGGGTTTATTACGAGTCTTTTCGAAAAAATTCGGCAAGACAAAAGTCAACCAAAAATTCTTGATGGACTTAAAATTTCTATCAAATAGGAAAATATTTACTAATACAAATTAGCAATAACGATAAATCGACTTTTAGTCTAATCAACCAGTCTGTTTTGAAGAGACTCTTGCAATACGGTCCTTTATTGCATTTTCAAAAAGAGGCTGGTTGTGACCCACACTAGTAACTTCCAATTTGTGGTGCCCCGGAAGCTAGAGGTACAATGTTATTTTTTTGTATTCAACAATTTTTGGTATAGTTTTTGTATTTTTTTTTTTTTTTGCATTAAAAAAAAACAGTTTGTTGAATTATTATACAAAACCTACCGATTGTCAATTATAATCTAGTACATACATATATAGAAGCCCGAAACCAATATGATTATTTGTTCCTAACATATTCGAGACTAAAAACAATTCAACATTTTTTGGTAAGGTTTTTTGTAGTTTTTTTGCTTAAAAAACTGGTTATGGGATATTTTTACAAATCTTTATTTATAGAAAAAAAATACCCAAAAGCTAATATCATTGCTTGTTCTCAAGATATTTGGGACGAACAAAAATTTTCTACAATTTTGTTAAGTTTCTTGTAGTTTTTTCGATAAAAATAATTATTTGTTGAATATTTTTACAAATTTTATCAATCATTTATTATAAACTCATTTAAAGAATAAAATTAGCCTGAAGTCAATATCATTGTTTGTTCTCAAAATATTTGAGATGAAAAAATATTTTCCACAATTTTTGGTGAAGTACCTATCTTGTAGTTCTTTTTCACTTAAAAAAAAAAACTTTTTGTTGAATTTTTTTATAAATCCTATCAATTATCAATTCTAAGCTAGTGCGTGGACTTAAATTAACCCGATGTCATGTCATTATCTGTTCTCAAGATTTTTGAGGCAAAAACCAATTTTTTAATAATTAGTGTGTAGAATTGCTTGCAGTTCGCTTAAAAAAAACTATTAATTCAATATTTTTTAAAATTTTATCAATTTGTATCTATAAACTAGCGAAGCCAATATCATTGTTTGTTGTCAAGATATTCGAGCCAAACAACTTTTTTCAACAATTTTCATCTCCATTTTTTATTAAAAAAAAAACTATAAGTTGATATACTTCTATATTTTAATCAATTCCTTATTACGTCAATTTGCGTAGAATAAAATTAACCTGAAGTCGATTTGTTCTCGAGATATCTGAGACTAAGGAAATTTGAACTGCTTCTTGAATTTATTGAAAGGTCCTTTCTGCTTGTAATGAAACTACTGTGTATACAATAAAATCCATCCGAAGTCGATATCTTAATTCGTCCTTGAGATACGGTGAACAAAAAAAGCGAAGGAACGTACGAACACACACAGACATCTCTCTACAAAAATGGAATCCGATTCTAGGGAGCGAAACGTGAAGATATGTTAAAATTTTTATTTTGACAAATCGGACCATTTACAATAACTTCCAATGGGAAGTTAAAAAATTATAACTTTTTATGTTTTAGTTTTGTGATTTTATTGACCTATATTTGTATTCCCACTTGTAGGTATTCTTATTTCATATTTTTCATTTTCTTCGTTAATCCATCTAATCATAGCTAAACAAAACACAACAGTAAAATAATAAACAAACAAAAAACCCCCAACAAATATCCTAACGAACCTACCTGAAAACTAAACATCCCACATGCATTCTATCCTACTTACCTTTCACGCACATCGCATTCTATACTATTAATAAAAAAAATATTTACCGGCAAGCAGCATAAACAAACCTCCCAACTCCAAGGCATCTTTGCAACTGAACACTGAAGACAGACTGAACACTGAACACTGAAATGAACAGTCTCTTATAATAAACTACTAGACAGATATCAGGGATGAAATCGTGTTTCAGCAATGTATCAAAATATAAAAGGAAAGTGTATCGAATTGTACTTTTTGATTTGATTTGATAATATTTTGTCCACATTTGCTGTTGTATGAACGTATGTAATATTTCTATATCCAATTAATTAAAAAACAACTTAGCTGTTTATGTTAATTAACATATAAGGTACATACATACTTACATATGCGAAACTTTTATAACAAAACTGTAGGAATTTGTTGCAATACCCTTCGATTTTGCGAGATTTAAATTTTATAAATTTAATGTTTTCGATTTTTAATTGCGAGATTGTTGAAACCGGTATGTTGTAGATGTCATTTTCTCGAACAAACTGTATTAATCATTTTTATTTCTTCTGTTATATCGATGTCAGCCTCGGTTCACAGTATACATTTTGTGAGGTCAGATGATTTTCTTTTTAATTTACTTTATCTTTTTCGTTGAATGCAAAAGTGGAGTACTTTAGCAAAGTGGAGTGTATCGAAAAAAGTACAATCTTATCGACTTTTGCAACCCTGGCAGAGATAGAAAGAAATCTTCAATGAACTATGGGACTATATTTTTGTGCTCTGTTTATTTGGGCTGTTTGTCCGCACAAAAACTTGCAAATCGACGACGATGAATTTTAGGAATATTGATTAAAGATTTAGTACCACTTTTTAATTAATTGTATTTTCGATTTGTGAAGCTTATATAGAACGTACAGCAACGTATGATATATCAAAATAATTGTCAATTATTCAAGCTGCTAATAAAACAAAAACAAATTGTCTAGGTGCACAGATTAAAGAGTAAGTAGGTGATAAGTAAATGAACAGAAATATGTTATTATCTCGGCTTAGGTACGATTAAAAAAATCAAATTTTACATGTTATATGTGAATCTATATAATCTATCTCCGGTATGAATTTGAGATTTTTAAATGCAACCATTTAAAAGATAAAAAATAATAACTGCGAAAAATCGATCAACAAAAATTATATAAAATATATAAAATATAAAAAAATACTAGGTATCAAAATTTCCTAAAACGAAACAATTTCTTATTTATTATCTTTCTTAAACTATACAATTTAGTACAATCAGCCTTTACTCTGATGTGTAGCATTTGTGAGCCATCTTTTTTAGAACTTTGAACTTACAACCAATAATATCTCACTTTGTAGATTTTTTGGAATTGCAAAATATATGTACAAAATTGTTATATTAAACTTAACCATCGATAAACAAAAAAAAATATTACTCTGGCACTTCTCATTTGTTTTCTTTTTTTGTTCGACCATTTCACATAAAACCATATTTTAAAAAACGTCATTTATTGCACCTCTACATTATTTTCCTATCATAAACATTTTCAAAAAATTTCCAACGCTTAGATTTAGTTTTAGAAGCACAATGCACTGCTGAGTGCTGACTGCACTTGCTCTTGCATTTTATAATTATAGTAATATGTATAGTTAAAACTTATATTGTTCATTTTAGAAACACCAACCAAAAATTCAACCGTACCCTCCCTATCCGCCTGCAATCATCTTCTATACATATTTGTTCATTCCAAAATGAATGGTAACACCACCAAAAATTCGATCTTATCCCCCATATACGCCAGCGTTCATCTCATATTACCATTGTTCAATTTATTCATTTTAGTAACACCACCAAAAATTCGATCTTATCCCCCTTATACGCCAGCGTTCATCTCATATACACACTTGTTCACTTTATTCATTTTAGTAACACCATAATTTACTCAAAACGACCCTATAAACATTTTCAATGTTAAAATTTGGCTTGGATGTATGCATTGGGTTTGAATAGACCTTTCCAAAAAGGTATGTCATGATTTATTTCATTGACTTTTTAAGAAAAGTGATCTTTTCTTGAAAAAAACGGCAAGGGGGTAGTCCATGCTTTTTTTCGGATTTCATGAAAAAATTTTATGATTTTTGGAAAGGTGTGTTCATTTCTTATTCAGCACTGAAGACCGCAACAATTTTGAAAGCTCGGTTCGTTAGTTATTCGCATAAAACGGATTGCGTTGAAACTGCATAAAAATTACTTTCAGTGCAAATATCTAATGAACTAAACGTTGCAAAAGCATTTGGTTTTCAGTAACGGATAGGTTTCAAATAGAGAATTTAGAAATTGAAAACCGAAACAATTTGGAAGGCTTAATGGCGAAAATATCTCTATCCAAAGGCGTTTTAATGCTAGTAAATCAAAAACCCAAAAAATAAAATATCACTTTGGAAGCGCATATTTTGGAAACCAGATATCATAGAAGGTTCTGGTTTTCAGTTTTGGAAAGCTCTGAAAATGTCTATCCAAAAAAAATTTTTTTTTTTTGGACATTTGGTTTAGGAGTTATCGCCATCCAAAGACATTAAGGTAGGTAGCTTTGGGGCAGAAAATCAGTAAAATCACTTTGGATGCGATATTTCCTTAACCAGATCATGAAAAAAATTTGGCTTGGATGTATGCATTGGGTTTGAATAGACCTTTCCAAAAAGGTATGTCATGATTTATTTCATTGACTTTTTAAAAAAAGTGATCTTTTCTTGAAAAAAACGGCAAGGGGGTAGTCCATGCTTTTTTTCGGATTTCATGAAAAAATTTTATGATGAAATTTTTACATTTTTGGAAAGGTGTGTTCATTTCCTATTCAGCACTGAAGACCGCAACAATTTTGAAAGCTCGGTTCGTTAGTTATTCGCATAAAACGGATTGCGTTGAAACTGCATAAAAATTACTTTCAGTGCAAATAATATCTAATGAACTAAACGTTGCAAAAGCATTTGGTTTTCAGTAACGGATAGGCTTCAAATAGAGAATTTAGAAATTGAAAACCGAAACAATTTGGAAGGCTTAATGGCGAAAATATCTCTATCCAAAGGCGTTTTAATGCTAGTAAATCAAAAACGCAAAAAATAAAATATCACTTTGGAAGCGCATATTTTGGAAACCAGATATCATAGAAGGTTCTGGTTTTCAGTTTTGGAAAGCTCTGAAAATGTCTATCCAAAAAAAATTTTTTTTTTTTGGACATTTAGTTTAGGAGTTATCGCCATCCAAAGACATTAAGGTAGGTAGCTTTGGGGCAGAAAATCAGTAAAATCACTTTGGATGCGATATTTCCTTAACCAGATCATGAAAAAAATTTGGCTTGGATGTATGCATTGGGTTTGAATAGACCTTTCCAAAAAGGTATGTCATGATTTATTTCATTGACTTTTTAAAAAAAGTGATCTTTTCTTGAAAAAAACGGCAAGGGGGTAGTCCATGCTTTTTTTCGGATTTCATGAAAAAATTTTATGATGAAATTTTTACATTTTTGGAAAGGTGTGTTCATTTCCTATTCAGCACTGAAGACCGCAACAATTTTGAAAGCTCGGTTCGTTAGTTATTCGCATAAAACGGATTGCGTTGAAACTGCATAAAAATTACTTTCAGTGCAAATAATATCTAATGAACTAAACGTTGCAAAAGCATTTGGTTTTCAGTAACGGATAGGCTTCAAATAGAGAATTTTGAAATTGAAAACCGAAACAATTTGGAAGGCTTAATGGCGAAAATATCTCTATCCAAAGGCGTTTTAATGCTAGTAAATCAAAAAAACGCAAAAAATAAAATATCACTTTGGAAGCGCATATTTTAGAAACCAGATATCATAGAAGGTTCTGGTTTTCAGCTTTGGAAAGCTCTGAAAAATGTCTATCTAAAAAAAATTTTTTTTTTTTTTTTGACATTTGGTTTAGGAGTTATCGCCATCCAAAGACATTAAGGTAGGTAGCTTTGGGGCAGAAAATCAGTAAAATCACTTTGGATGCGATATTTCCTTAACCAGATCATGAAAAAAAATTTGGCTTGGATGTATGCATTGGGTTTGAATAGACCTTTCCAAAAAGGTATGTCATGATTTATTTCATTGACTTTTTAAAAAAAGTGATCTTTTCTTGAAAAAAACGGCAAGGGGGTAGTCCATGCTTTTTTTCGGATTTCATGAAAAAATTTTATGATGAAATTTTTACATTTTTGGAAAGGTGTGTTCATTTCCTATTCAGCACTGAAGACCGCAACAATTTTGAAAGCTCGGTTCGTTAGTTATTCGCATAAAACGGATTGCGTTGAAACTGCATAAAAATTACTTTCAGTGCAAATATCTAATGAACTAAACGTTGCAAAAGCATTTGGTTTTCAGTAACGGATAGGCTTCAAATAGAGAATTTTGAAATTGAAAACCGAAACAATTTGGAAGGCTTAATGGCGAAAATATCTCTATCCAAAGGCGTTTTAATGCTAGTAAATCAAAAAAACGCAAAAAATAAAATATCACTTTGGAAGCGCATATTTTAGAAACCAGATATCATAGAAGGTTCTGGTTTTCAGTTTTGGAAAGCTCTGAAAAATGTCTATCCAAAAAAATTTTTTTTTTTTTTTTTGACATTTGGTTTAGGAGTTATCGCCATCCAAAGACATTAAGGTAGGTAGCTTTGGGGCAGAAAATCAGTAAAATCACTTTGGATGCGATATTTCCTTAACCAGATCATGAAAAAAAATTTGGCTTGGATGTATGCATTGGGTTTGAATAGACCTTTCCAAAAAGGTATGTCATGATTTATTTCATTGACTTTTTAAAAAAAGTGATCTTTTCTTGAAAAAAACGGCAAGGGGGTAGTCCATGCTTTTTTTCGGATTTCATGAAAAAATTTTATGATGAAATTTTTACATTTTTGGAAAGGTGTGTTCATTTCCTATTCAGCACTGAAGACCGCAACAATTTTGAAAGCTCGGTTCGTTAGTTATTCGCATAAAACGGATTGCGTTGAAACTGCATAAAAATTACTTTCAGTGCAAATATCTAATGAACTAAACGTTGCAAAAGCATTTGGTTTTCAGTAACGGATAGGCTTCAAATAGAGAATTTAGAAATTGAAAACCGAAACAATTTGGAAGGCTTAATGGCGAAAATATCTCTATCCAAAGGCGTTTTAATGCTAGTAAATCAAAAACGCAAAAAATAAAATATCACTTTGGAAGCGCATATTTTGGAAACCAGATTATCATAGAAGGTTCTGGTTTTCAGTTTTGGAAAGCTCTGAAAATGTCTATCCAAAAAAAATTTTTTTTTTTTGGACATTTGGTTTAGGAGTTATCGCCATCCAAAGACATTAAGGTAGGTAGCTTTGGGGCAGAAAATCAGTAAAATCACTTTGGATGCGATATTTCCTTAACCAGATCATGAAAAAAAATTTGGCTTGGATGTATGCATTGGGTTTGAATAGACCTTTCCAAAAAAGTATGTCATGATTTATTTCATTGACTTTTTAAAAAAAGTGATCTTTTCTTGAAAAAAACGGCAAGGGGGTAGTCCATGCTTTTTTTCGGATTTCATGAAAAAATTTTATGATGAAATTTTTACATTTTTGGAAAGGTGTGTTCATTTCCTATTCAGCACTGAAGACCGCAACAATTTTGAAAGCTCGGTTCGTTAGTTATTCGCATAAAACGGATTGCGTTGAAACTGCATAAAAATTACTTTCAGTGCAAATAATATCTAATGAACTAAACGTTGCAAAAGCATTTGGTTTTCAGTAACGGATAGGCTTCAAATAGAGAATTTTGAAATTGAAAACCGAAACAATTTGGAAGGCTTAATGGCGAAAATATCTCTATCCAAAGGCGTTTTAATGCTAGTAAATCAAAAACGCAAAAAATAAAATATCACTTTGGAAGCGCATATTTTGGAAACCAGATATCATAGAAGGTTCTGGTTTTCAGTTTTGGAAAGCTCTGAAAAATGTCTATCCAAAAAAAAATCACTTTGGATGCGATATTTCCTTAACCAGATCATGAAAAAAAATTTGGCTTGGATGTATGCATTGGGTTTGAATAGACCTTTCCAAAAAGGTATGTCATGATTTATTTCATTGACTTTTTAAAAAAAGTGATCTTTTCTTGAAAAAAACGGCAAGGGGGTAGTCCATGCTTTTTTTCGGATTTCATGAAAAAATTTTATGATGAAATTTTTACATTTTTGGAAAGGTGTGTTCATTTCCTATTCAGCACTGAAGACCGCAACAATTTTGAAAGCTCGGTTCGTTAGTTATTCGCATAAAACGGATTGCGTTGAAACTGCATAAAAATTACTTTCAGTGCAAATATCTAATGAACTAAACGTTGCAAAAGCATTTGGTTTTCAGTAACGGATAGGCTTCAAATAGAGAATTTAGAAATTGAAAACCGAAACAATTTGGAAGGCTTAATGGCGAAAATATCTCTATCCAAAGGCGTTTTAATGCTAGTAAATCAAAAACGCAAAAAATAAAATATCACTTTGGAAGCGCATATTTTGGAAACCAGATATCATAGAAGGTTCTGGTTTTCAGTTTTAGAAAGCTCTGAAAATGTCTATCCAAAAAAAATTTTTTTTTTTTTGGACATTTGGTTTAGGAGTTATCGCCATCCAAAGACATTAAGGTAGGTAGCTTTGGGGCAGAAAATCAGTAAAATCACTTTGGATGCGATATTTCCTTAACCAGATCATGAAAAAAAATTTGGCTTGGATGTATGCATTGGGTTTGAATAGACCTTTCCAAAAAAGTATGTCATGATTTATTTCATTGACTTTTTAAAAAAAGTGATCTTTTCTTGAAAAAAACGGCAAGGGGGTAGTCCATGCTTTTTTTCGGATTTCATGAAAAAATTTTATGATGAAATTTTTACATTTTTGGAAAGGTGTGTTCATTTCCTATTCAGCACTGAAGACCGCAACAATTTTGAAAGCTCGGTTCGTTAGTTATTCGCATAAAACGGATTGCGTTGAAACTGCATAAAAATTACTTTCAGTGCAAATATCTAATGAACTAAACGTTGCAAAAGCATTTGGTTTTCAGTAACGGATAGGCTTCAAATAGAGAATTTAGAAATTGAAAACCGAAACAATTTGGAAGGCTTAATGGCGAAAATATCTCTATCCAAAGGCGTTTTAATGCTAGTAAATCAAAAACGCAAAAAATAAAATATCACTTTGGAAGCGCATATTTTGGAAACCAGATTATCATAGAAGGTTCTGGTTTTCAGTTTTGGAAAGCTCTGAAAATGTCTATCCAAAAAAAATTTTTTTTTTTTGGACATTTGGTTTAGGAGTTATCGCCATCCAAAGACATTAAGGTAGGTAGCTTTGGGGCAGAAAATCAGTAAAATCACTTTGGATGCGATATTTCCTTAACCAGATCATGAAAAAAAATTTGGCTTGGATGTATGCATTGGGTTTGAATAGACCTTTCCAAAAAAGTATGTCATGATTTATTTCATTGACTTTTTAAAAAAAGTGATCTTTTCTTGAAAAAAAACGGCAAGGGGGTAGTCCATGCTTTTTTTCGGATTTCATGAAAAAATTTTATGATGAAATTTTTACATTTTTGGAAAGGTGTGTTCATTTCCTATTCAGCACTGAAGACCGCAACAATTTTGAAAGCTCGGTTCGTTAGTTATTCGCATAAAACGGATTGCGTTGAAACTGCATAAAAATTACTTTCAGTGCAAATAATATCTAATGAACTAAACGTTGCAAAAGCATTTGGTTTTCAGTAACGGATAGGCTTCAAATAGAGAATTTTGAAATTGAAAACCGAAACAATTTGGAAGGCTTAATGGCGAAAATATCTCTATCCAAAGGCGTTTTAATGCTAGTAAATCAAAAACGCAAAAAATAAAATATCACTTTGGAAGCGCATATTTTGGAAACCAGATATCATAGAAGGTTCTGGTTTTCAGTTTTGGAAAGCTCTGAAAAATGTCTATCCAAAAAAAAATCACTTTGGATGCGATATTTCCTTAACCAGATCATGAAAAAAAATTTGGCTTGGATGTATGCATTGGGTTTGAATAGACCTTTCCAAAAAGGTATGTCATGATTTATTTCATTGACTTTTTAAAAAAAGTGATCTTTTCTTGAAAAAAACGGCAAGGGGGTAGTCCATGCTTTTTTTCGGATTTCATGAAAAAATTTTATGATGAAATTTTTACATTTTTGGAAAGGTGTGTTCATTTCCTATTCAGCACTGAAGACCGCAACAATTTTGAAAGCTCGGTTCGTTAGTTATTCGCATAAAACGGATTGCGTTGAAACTGCATAAAAATTACTTTCAGTGCAAATATCTAATGAACTAAACGTTGCAAAAGCATTTGGTTTTCAGTAACGGATAGGCTTCAAATAGAGAATTTAGAAATTGAAAACCGAAACAATTTGGAAGGCTTAATGGCGAAAATATCTCTATCCAAAGGCGTTTTAATGCTAGTAAATCAAAAACGCAAAAAATAAAATATCACTTTGGAAGCGCATATTTTGGAAACCAGATATCATAGAAGGTTCTGGTTTTCAGTTTTAGAAAGCTCTGAAAATGTCTATCCAAAAAAAATTTTTTTTTTTTTGGACATTTGGTTTAGGAGTTATCGCCATCCAAAGACATTAAGGTAGGTAGCTTTGGGGCAGAAAATCAGTAAAATCACTTTGGATGCGATATTTCCTTAACCAGATCATGAAAAAAAATTTGGCTTGGATGTATGCATTGGGTTTGAATAGACCTTTCCAAAAAAGTATGTCATGATTTATTTCATTGACTTTTTAAAAAAAGTGATCTTTTCTTGAAAAAAACGGCAAGGGGGTAGTCCATGCTTTTTTTCGGATTTCATGAAAAAATTTTATGATGAAATTTTTACATTTTTGGAAAGGTGTGTTCATTTCCTATTCAGCACTGAAGACCGCAACAATTTTGAAAGCTCGGTTCGTTAGTTATTCGCATAAAACGGATTGCGTTGAAACTGCATAAAAATTACTTTCAGTGCAAATATCTAATGAACTAAACGTTGCAAAAGCATTTGGTTTTCAGTAACGGATAGGCTTCAAATAGAGAATTTAGAAATTGAAAACCGAAACAATTTGGAAGGCTTAATGGCGAAAATATCTCTATCCAAAGGCGTTTTAATGCTAGTAAATCAAAAACGCAAAAAATAAAATATCACTTTGGAAGCGCATATTTTGGAAACCAGATATCATAGAAGGTTCTGGTTTTCAGTTTTGGAAAGCTCTTAAAATGTCTATCCAAAAAAAATTTTTTTTTTTTGGACATTTGGTTTAGGAGTTATCGCCATCCAAAGACATTAAGGTAGGTAGCTTTGGGGCAGAAAATCAGTAAAATCACTTTGGATGCGATATTTCCTTAACCAGATCATGAAAAAAAATTTGGCTTGGATGTATGCATTGGGTTTGAATAGACCTTTCCAAAAAAGTATGTCATGATTTATTTCATTGACTTTTTAAAAAAAGTGATCTTTTCTTGAAAAAAACGGCAAGGGGGTAGTCCATGCTTTTTTTCGGATTTCATGAAAAAATTTTATGATGAAATTTTTACATTTTTGGAAAGGTGTGTTCATTTCCTATTCAGCACTGAAGACCGCAACAATTTTGAAAGCTCGGTTCGTTAGTTATTCGCATAAAACGGATTGCGTTGAAACTGCATAAAAATTACTTTCAGTGCAAATAATATCTAATGAACTAAACGTTGCAAAAGCATTTGGTTTTCAGTAACGGATAGGCTTCAAATAGAGAATTTTGAAATTGAAAACCGAAACAATTTGGAAGGCTTAATGGCGAAAATATCTCTATCCAAAGGCGTTTTAATGCTAGTAAATCAAAAACGCAAAAAATAAAATATCACTTTGGAAGCGCATATTTTGGAAACCAGATATCATAGAAGGTTCTGGTTTTCAGTTTTGGAAAGCTCTGAAAAATGTCTATCCAAAAAAAAATCACTTTGGATGCGATATTTCCTTAACCAGATCATGAAAAAAAATTTGGCTTGGATGTATGCATTGGGTTTGAATAGACCTTTCCAAAAAGGTATGTCATGATTTATTTCATTGACTTTTTAAAAAAAGTGATCTTTTCTTGAAAAAAACGGCAAGGGGGTAGTCCATGCTTTTTTTCGGATTTCATGAAAAAATTGTATGATGAAATTTTTACATTTTTGGAAAGGTGTGTTCATTTCCTATTCAGCACTGAAGACCGCAACAATTTTGAAAGCTCGGTTCGTTAGTTATTCGCATAAAACGGATTGCGTTGAAACTGCATAAAAATTACTTTCAGTGCAAATATCTAATGAACTAAACGTTGCAAAAGCATTTGGTTTTCAGTAACGGATAGGCTTCAAATAGAGAATTTAGAAATTGAAAACCGAAACAATTTGGAAGGCTTAATGGCGAAAATATCTCTATCCAAAGGCGTTTTAATGCTAGTAAATCAAAAACGCAAAAAATAAAATATCACTTTGGAAGCGCATATTTTAGAAACCAGATATCATAGAAGGTTCTGGTTTTCAGTTTTGGAAAGCTCTGAAAATGTCTATCCAAAAAAAATTTTTTTTTTTTTGGACATTTGGTTTAGGAGTTATCGCCATCCAAAGACATTAAGGTAGGTAGCTTTGGGGCAGAAAATCAGTAAAATCACTTTGGATGCGATATTTCCTTAACCAGATCATGAAAAAAAATTTGGCTTGGATGTATGCATTGGGTTTGAATAGACCTTTCCAAAAAAGTATGTCATGATTTATTTCATTGACTTTTTAAAAAAAGTGATCTTTTCTTGAAAAAAACGGCAAGGGGGTAGTCCATGCTTTTTTTCGGATTTCATGAAAAAATTTTATGATGAAATTTTTACATTTTTGGAAAGGTGTGTTCATTTCCTATTCAGCACTGAAGACCGCAACAATTTTGAAAGCTCGGTTCGTTAGTTATTCGCATAAAACGGATTGCGTTGAAACTGCATAAAAATTACTTTCAGTGCAAATATCTAATGAACTAAACGTTGCAAAAGCATTTGGTTTTCAGTAACGGATAGGCTTCAAATAGAGAATTTAGAAATTGAAAACCGAAACAATTTGGAAGGCTTAATGGCGAAAATATCTCTATCCAAAGGCGTTTTAATGCTAGTAAATCAAAAACGCAAAAAATAAAATATCACTTTGGAAGCGCATATTTTGGAAACCAGATATCATAGAAGGTTCTGGTTTTCAGTTTTGGAAAGCTCTGAAAATGTCTATCCAAAAAAAATTTTTTTTTTTTGGACATTTGGTTTAGGAGTTATCGCCATCCAAAGACATTAAGGTAGGTAGCTTTGGGGCAGAAAATCAGTAAAATCACTTTGGATGCGATATTTCCTTAACCAGATCATGAAAAAAAATTTGGCTTGGATGTATGCATTGGGTTTGAATAGACCTTTCCAAAAAAGTATGTCATGATTTATTTCATTGACTTTTTAAAAAAAGTGATCTTTTCTTGAAAAAAACGGCAAGGGGGTAGTCCATGCTTTTTTTCGGATTTCATGAAAAAATTTTATGATGAAATTTTTACATTTTTGGAAAGGTGTGTTCATTTCCTATTCAGCACTGAAGACCGCAACAATTTTGAAAGCTCGGTTCGTTAGTTATTCGCATAAAACGGATTGCGTTGAAACTGCATAAAAATTACTTTCAGTGCAAATATCTAATGAACTAAACGTTGCAAAAGCATTTGGTTTTCAGTAACGGATAGGCTTCAAATAGAGAATTTTGAAATTGAAAACCGAAACAATTTGGAAGGCTTAATGGCGAAAATATCTCTATCCAAAGGCGTTTTAATGCTAGTAAATCAAAAACGCAAAAAATAAAATATCACTTTGGAAGCGCATATTTTGGAAACCAGATATCATAGAAGGTTCTGGTTTTCAGTTTTGGAAAGTTCTGGAAAATGTCTATCCAAAAAAAAAAATTTTTTTTTTTTTGGACATTTGGTTTAGGAGTTATCGCCATCCAAAAACATTAAGGTAGGTAGCTTTGGGGCAGAAAATCAGTAAAATCACTTTGGATGCGATATTTCCTTAACCAGATCATGAAAAAAAATTTGGCTTGGATGTATGCATTGGGTTTGAATAGACCTTTCCAAAAAGGTATGTCATGATTTATTTCATTGACTTTTTAAAAAAAGTGATCTTTTCTTGAAAAAAACGGCAAGGGGGTAGTCCATGCTTTTTTTCGGATTTCATGAAAAAATTTTATGATGAAATTTTTGGAAAGGTGTGTTCATTTCCTATTCAGCACTGAAGACCGCAACAATTTTGAAAGCTCGGTTCGTTAGTTATTCGCATAATATGGATTGCGTTGAAACTGCATAAAAATTACTTTCAGTGCAAATATCTAATGAACTAAACGTTGCAAAAGCATTTGGTTTTCAGTAACGGATAGGTTTCAAATAGAGAATTTAGAAATTGAAAACCGAAACAATTTGGAAGGCTTAATGGCGAAAATATCTCTATCCAAAGGCGTTTTAATGCTAGTAAATCAAAAAAACGCAAAAAAAAAAATATCACTTTGGAAGCGCATATTTTGGAAACCAGATATCATAGAAGGTTCTGGTTTTCAGTTTTGGAAAGCTCTGAAAATGTCTATCCAAAAAAAATTTTTTTTTTTTGGACATTTGGTTTAGGAGTTATCGCCATCCAAAGACATTAAGATAGGTAGCTTTGGGGCAGAAAATCAGTAAAATCACTTTGGATGCGATATTTCCTTAACCAGATCATGAAAAAAAATTTGGCTTGGATGTATGCATTGGGTTTGAATAGACCTTTCCAAAAAGGTATGTCATGATTTATTTCATTGACTTTTTAAAAAAAGTGATCTTTTCTTGAAAAAAACGGCAAGGGGGTAGTCCATGCTTTTTTTCGGATTTCATGAAAAAATTTTATGATGAAATTTTTACATTTTTGGAAAGGTGTGTTCATTTCCTATTCAGCACTGAAGACCGCAACAATTTTGAAAGCTCGGTTCGTTAGTTATTCGCATAAAACGGATTGCGTTGAAACTGCATACAAATTACTTTCAGTGCAAATAATATCTAATGAACTAAACGTTGCAAAAGCATTTGGTTTTCAGTAACGGATAGGCTTCAAATAGAGAATTTTGAAATTGAAAACCGAAACAATTTGGAAGGCTTAATGGCGAAAATATCTCTATCCAAAGGCGTTTTAATGCTAGTAAATCAAAAACGCAAAAAATAAAATATCACTTTGGAAGCGCATATTTTGGAAACCAGATATCATAGAAGGTTCTGGTTTTCAGTTTTGGAAAGTTCTGGAAAATGTCTATCCAAAAAAAAAAATTTTTTTTTTTTTGGACATTTGGTTTAGGAGTTATCGCCATCCAAAAACATTAAGGTAGGTAGCTTTGGGGCAGAAAATCAGTAAAATCACTTTGGATGCGATATTTCCTTAACCAGATCATGAAAAAAAATTTGGCTTGGATGTATGCATTGGGTTTGAATAGACCTTTCCAAAAAGGTATGTCATGATTTATTTCATTGACTTTTTAAAAAAAGTGATCTTTTCTTGAAAAAAACGGCAAGGGGGTAGTCCATGCTTTTTTTCGGATTTCATGAAAAAATTTTATGATGAAATTTTTACATTTTTGGAAAGGTGTGTTCATTTCCTATTCAGCACTGAAGACCGCAACAATTTTGAAAGCTCGGTTCGTTAGTTATTCGCATAAAATGGATTGCGTTGAAACTGCATAAAAATTACTTTCAGTGCAAATATCTAATGAACTAAACGTTGCAAAAGCATTTGGTTTTCAGTAACGGATAGGTTTCAAATAGAGAATTTAGAAATTGAAAACCGAAACAATTTGGAAGGCTTAATGGCGAAAATATCTCTATCCAAAGGCGTTTTAATGCTAGTAAATCAAAAAACGCAAAAAATAAAATATCACTTTGGAAGCGCATATTTTGGAAACCAGATATCATAGAAGGTTCTGGTTTTCAGTTTTGGAAAGCTCTGAAAATGTCTATCCAAAAAAAATTTTTTTTTTTTTTTTGGACATTTGGTTTAGGAGTTATCGCCATCCAAAGAAAGGTAGGTAGCTTTGGGGCAGAAAATCAGTAAAATCACTTTGGATGCGATATTTCCTTAACCAGATCATGAAAAAAAATTTGGCTTGGATGTATGCATTGGGTTTGAATAGACCTTTCCAAAAAGGTATGTCATGATTTATTTCATTGACTTTTTAAAAAAAGTGATCTTTTCTTGAAAAAAACGGCAAGGGGGTAGTCCATGCTTTTTTTCGGATTTCATGAAAAAAATTTATGATGAAATTTTTACATTTTTGGAAAGGTGTGTTCATTTCCTATTCAGCACTGAAGACCGCAACAATTTTGAAAGCTCGGTTCGTTAGTTATTCGCATAAAACGGATTGCGTTGAAACTGCATAAAAATTACTTTCAGTGCAAATATCTAATGAACTAAACGTTGCAAAAGCATTTGGTTTTCAGTAACGGATAGGCTTCAAATAGAGAATTTTGAAATTGAAAACCGAAACAATTTGGAAGGCTTAATGGCGAAAATATCTCTATCCAAAGGCGTTTTAATGCTAGTAAATCAAAAAACGCAAAAAATAAAATATCACTTTGGAAGCGCATATTTTGGAAACCAGATATCATAGAAGGTTCTGGTTTTCAGTTTTGGAAAGCTCTGAAAAATGTCTATCCAAAAAAAATTTTTTTTTTTTTTTTGACATTTGGTTTAGGAGTTATCGCCATCCAAAGAAAGGTAGGTAGCTTTGGGGCAGAAAATCAGTAAAATCACTTTGGATGCGATATTTCCTTAACCAGATCATGAAAAAAAATTTGGCTTGGATGTATGCATTGGGTTTGAATAGACCTTTCCAAAAAGGTATGTCATGATTTATTTCATTGACTTTTTAAAAAAAGTGATCTTTTCTTGAAAAAAACGGCAAGGGGGTAGTCCATGCTTTTTTTCGGATTTCATGAAAAAATTTTATGATGAAATTTTTACATTTTTGGAAAGGTGTGTTCATTTCCTATTCAGCACTGAAGACCGCAACAATTTTGAAAGCTCGGTTCGTTAGTTATTCGCATAAAATGGATTGCGTTGAAACTGCATAAAAATTACTTTCAGTGCAAATATCTAATGAACTAAACGTTGCAAAAGCATTTGGTTTTCAGTAACGGATAGGTTTCAAATAGAGAATTTAGAAATTGAAAACCGAAACAATTTGGAAGGCTTAATGGCGAAAATATCTCTATCCAAAGGCGTTTTAATGCTAGTAAATCAAAAAACGCAAAAAATAAAATATCACTTTGGAAGCGCATATTTTGGAAACCAGATATCATAGAAGGTTCTGGTTTTCAGTTTTGGAAAGCTCTGAAAATGTCTATCCAAAAAAAATTTTTTTTTTTTTTTTGGACATTTGGTTTAGGAGTTATCGCCATCCAAAGAAAGGTAGGTAGCTTTGGGGCAGAAAATCAGTAAAATCACTTTGGATGCGATATTTCCTTAACCAGATCATGAAAAAAAATTTGGCTTGGATGTATGCATTGGGTTTGAATAGACCTTTCCAAAAAGGTATGTCATGATTTATTTCATTGACTTTTTAAAAAAAGTGATCTTTTCTTGAAAAAAACGGCAAGGGGGTAGTCCATGCTTTTTTTCGGATTTCATGAAAAAATTTTATGATGAAATTTTTACATTTTTGGAAAGGTGTGTTCATTTCCTATTCAGCACTGAAGACCGCAACAATTTTGAAAGCTCGGTTCGTTAGTTATTCGCATAAAACGGATTGCGTTGAAACTGCATAAAAATTACTTTCAGTGCAAATAATATCTAATGAACTAAACGTTGCAAAAGCATTTGGTTTTCAGTAACGGATAGGCTTCAAATAGAGAATTTTGAAATTGAAAACCGAAACAATTTGGAAGGCTTAATGGCGAAAATATCTCTATCCAAAGGCGTTTTAATGCTAGTAAATCAAAAACGCAAAAAATAAAATATCACTTTGGAAGCGCATATTTTGGAAACCAGATATCATAGAAGGTTCTGGTTTTCAGTTTTGGAAAGCTCTGAAAAATGTCTATCCAAAAAAAAATCACTTTGGATGCGATATTTCCTTAACCAGATCATGAAAAAAAATTTGGCTTGGATGTATGCATTGGGTTTGAATAGACCTTTCCAAAAAGGTATGTCATGATTTATTTCATTGACTTTTTAAAAAAAGTGATCTTTTCTTGAAAAAAACGGCAAGGGGGTAGTCCATGCTTTTTTTCGGATTTCATGAAAAAATTTTATGATGAAATTTTTACATTTTTGGAAAGGTGTGTTCATTTCCTATTCAGCACTGAAGACCGCAACAATTTTGAAAGCTCGGTTCGTTAGTTATTCGCATAAAACGGATTGCGTTGAAACTGCATAAAAATTACTTTCAGTGCAAATATCTAATGAACTAAACGTTGCAAAAGCATTTGGTTTTCAGTAACGGATAGGCTTCAAATAGAGAATTTAGAAATTGAAAACCGAAACAATTTGGAAGGCTTAATGGCGAAAATATCTCTATCCAAAGGCGTTTTAATGCTAGTAAATCAAAAACGCAAAAAATAAAATATCACTTTGGAAGCGCATATTTTGGAAACCAGATATCATAGAAGGTTCTGGTTTTCAGTTTTGGAAAGCTCTGAAAATGTCTATCCAAAAAAAATTTTTTTTTTTTTGGACATTTGGTTTAGGAGTTATCGCCATCCAAAGACATTAAGGTAGGTAGCTTTGGGGCAGAAAATCAGTAAAATCACTTTGGATGCGATATTTCCTTAACCAGATCATGAAAAAAAATTTGGCTTGGATGTATGCATTGGGTTTGAATAGACCTTTCCAAAAAAGTATGTCATGATTTATTTCATTGACTTTTTAAAAAAAGTGATCTTTTCTTGAAAAAAACGGCAAGGGGGTAGTCCATGCTTTTTTTCGGATTTCATGAAAAAATTTTATGATGAAATTTTTACATTTTTGGAAAGGTGTGTTCATTTCCTATTCAGCACTGAAGACCGCAACAATTTTGAAAGCTCGGTTCGTTAGTTATTCGCATAAAACGGATTGCGTTGAAACTGCATAAAAATTACTTTCAGTGCAAATATCTAATGAACTAAACGTTGCAAAAGCATTTGGTTTTCAGTAACGGATAGGCTTCAAATAGAGAATTTAGAAATTGAAAACCGAAACAATTTGGAAGGCTTAATGGCGAAAATATCTCTATCCAAAGGCGTTTTAATGCTAGTAAATCAAAAACGCAAAAAATAAAATATCACTTTGGAAGCGCATATTTTGGAAACCAGATATCATAGAAGGTTCTGGTTTTCAGTTTTGGAAAGCTCTGAAAATGTCTATCCAAAAAAAATTTTTTTTTTTTGGACATTTGGTTTAGGAGTTATCGCCATCCAAAGACATTAAGGTAGGTAGCTTTGGGGCAGAAAATCAGTAAAATCACTTTGGATGCGATATTTCCTTAACCAGATCATGAAAAAAAATTTGGCTTGGATGTATGCATTGGGTTTGAATAGACCTTTCCAAAAAAGTATGTCATGATTTATTTCATTGACTTTTTAAAAAAAGTGATCTTTTCTTGAAAAAAACGGCAAGGGGGTAGTCCATGCTTTTTTTCGGATTTCATGAAAAAATTTTATGATGAAATTTTTACATTTTTGGAAAGGTGTGTTCATTTCCTATTCAGCACTGAAGACCGCAACAATTTTGAAAGCTCGGTTCGTTAGTTATTCGCATAAAACGGATTGCGTTGAAACTGCATAAAAATTACTTTCAGTGCAAATATCTAATGAACTAAACGTTGCAAAAGCATTTGGTTTTCAGTAACGGATAGGCTTCAAATAGAGAATTTTGAAATTGAAAACCGAAACAATTTGGAAGGCTTAATGGCGAAAATATCTCTATCCAAAGGCGTTTTAATGCTAGTAAATCAAAAACGCAAAAAATAAAATATCACTTTGGAAGCGCATATTTTGGAAACCAGATATCATAGAAGGTTCTGGTTTTCAGTTTTGGAAAGTTCTGGAAAATGTCTATCCAAAAAAAAAAATTTTTTTTTTTTTGGACATTTGGTTTAGGAGTTATCGCCATCCAAAAACATTAAGGTAGGTAGCTTTGGGGCAGAAAATCAGTAAAATCACTTTGGATGCGATATTTCCTTAACCAGATCATGAAAAAAAATTTGGCTTGGATGTATGCATTGGGTTTGAATAGACCTTTCCAAAAAGGTATGTCATGATTTATTTCATTGACTTTTTAAAAAAAGTGATCTTTTCTTGAAAAAAACGGCAAGGGGGTAGTCCATGCTTTTTTTCGGATTTCATGAAAAAATTTTATGATGAAATTTTTACATTTTTGGAAAGGTGTGTTCATTTCCTATTCAGCACTGAAGACCGCAACAATTTTGAAAGCTCGGTTCGTTAGTTATTCGCATAATATGGATTGCGTTGAAACTGCATAAAAATTACTTTCAGTGCAAATATCTAATGAACTAAACGTTGCAAAAGCATTTGGTTTTCAGTAACGGATAGGTTTCAAATAGAGAATTTAGAAATTGAAAACCGAAACAATTTGGAAGGCTTAATGGCGAAAATATCTCTATCCAAAGGCGTTTTAATGCTAGTAAATCAAAAAAACGCAAAAAAAAAAATATCACTTTGGAAGCGCATATTTTGGAAACCAGATATCATAGAAGGTTCTGGTTTTCAGTTTTGGAAAGCTCTGAAAATGTCTATCCAAAAAAAATTTTTTTTTTTTGGACATTTGGTTTAGGAGTTATCGCCATCCAAAGACATTAAGGTAGGTAGCTTTGGGGCAGAAAATCAGTAAAATCACTTTGGATGCGATATTTCCTTAACCAGATCATGAAAAAAAATTTGGCTTGGATGTATGCATTGGGTTTGAATAGACCTTTCCAAAAAGGTATGTCATGATTTATTTCATTGACTTTTTAAAAAAAGTGATCTTTTCTTGAAAAAAACGGCAAGGGGGTAGTCCATGCTTTTTTTCGGATTTCATGAAAAAATTTTATGATGAAATTTTTACATTTTTGGAAAGGTGTGTTCATTTCCTATTCAGCACTGAAGACCGCAACAATTTTGAAAGCTCGGTTCGTTAGTTATTCGCATAAAACGGATTGCGTTGAAACTGCATACAAATTACTTTCAGTGCAAATATCTAATGAACTAAACGTTGCAAAAGCATTTGGTTTTCAGTAACGGATAGGCTTCAAATAGAGAATTTTGAAATTGAAAACCGAAACAATTTGGAAGGCTTAATGGCGAAAATATCTCTATCCAAAGGCGTTTTAATGCTAGTAAATCAAAAAACGCAAAAAATAAAATATCACTTTGGAAGCGCATATTTTGGAAACCAGATATCATAGAAGGTTCTGGTTTTCAGTTTTGGAAAGCTCTGAAAATGTCTATCCAAAAAAAATTTTTTTTTTTTTTTTGGACATTTGGTTTAGGAGTTATCGCCATCCAAAGAAAGGTAGGTAGCTTTGGGGCAGAAAATCAGTAAAATCACTTTGGATGCGATATTTCCTTAACCAGATCATGAAAAAAAATTTGGCTTGGATGTATGCATTGGGTTTGAATAGACCTTTCCAAAAAGGTATGTCATGATTTATTTCATTGACTTTTTAAAAAAAGTGATCTTTTCTTGAAAAAAACGGCAAGGGGGTAGTCCATGCTTTTTTTCGGATTTCATGAAAAAAATTTATGATGAAATTTTTACATTTTTGGAAAGGTGTGTTCATTTCCTATTCAGCACTGAAGACCGCAACAATTTTGAAAGCTCGGTTCGTTAGTTATTCGCATAAAACGGATTGCGTTGAAACTGCATAAAAATTACTTTCAGTGCAAATATCTAATGAACTAAACGTTGCAAAAGCATTTGGTTTTCAGTAACGGATAGGCTTCAAATAGAGAATTTTGAAATTGAAAACCGAAACAATTTGGAAGGCTTAATGGCGAAAATATCTCTATCCAAAGGCGTTTTAATGCTAGTAAATCAAAAAACGCAAAAAATAAAATATCACTTTGGAAGCGCATATTTTGGAAACCAGATATCATAGAAGGTTCTGGTTTTCAGTTTTGGAAAGCTCTGAAAAATGTCTATCCAAAAAAATTTTTTTTTTTTTTTTGACATTTGGTTTAGGAGTTATCGCCATCCAAAGAAAGGTAGGTAGCTTTGGGGCAGAAAATCAGTAAAATCACTTTGGATGCGATATTTCCTTAACCAGATCATGAAAAAAAATTTGGCTTGGATGTATGCATTGGGTTTGAATAGACCTTTCCAAAAAGGTATGTCATGATTTATTTCATTGACTTTTTAAAAAAAGTGATCTTTTCTTGAAAAAAACGGCAAGGGGGTAGTCCATGCTTTTTTTCGGATTTCATGAAAAAATTTTATGATGAAATTTTTACATTTTTGGAAAGGTGTGTTCATTTCCTATTCAGCACTGAAGACCGCAACAATTTTGAAAGCTCGGTTCGTTAGTTATTCGCATAAAACGGATTACATTTTTGGAAAGGTGTGTTCATTTCTTATTCAGCACTGAAGACCGCAACAATTTTGAAAGCTCGGTTCGTTAGTTATTCGCATAAAACGGATTGCGTTGAAACTGCATAAAAATTACTTTCAGTGCAAATATCTAATGAACTTAACGTTGCAAAAGCGTTTGGTTTTCAGTAACGGGTAGGTTTTGAATAGAGAATTTAGAAATTGAAAACCGAAACAATTTGGAAGGTTTAATGGCGAAAATATCTCTATCCAAAGGCGTTTTAAATGCTAGTAAATCAAAAAATGTAAAAATAAAACATCACTTTGGAAGCGCATATTTTGGAATCCAGATATCATAGAAGGTTCTGGTTTTCAGTTTTGGAAAGCTCTGTAAAATGTCTACCCAAAAAAAAATAATTTCTTTTTGGACATTTGGTTTAGGAGTTATCGCCATCCACAGACATTAAGGTAGGTAACTTTGGATGCGAATATTTCCTTAACCAGATCATGAAAAAAAATTTGGCTTGGATGTATGCATTGGGTTTGAATAGACCTTTTCAAAAAGGTATGTCATGATTTATTTCATTGACTTTTTAAAAAAAGTGATTTTTTTTTGAAAAAAAACGGCAAGGGGGTAGTCCATGCTTTTTTTCGGATTTCATGAAAAAATTTTGTGATGAAATTTTTACATTTTTGGAAAGGTGTGTTCATTTCCTATTCAGCACTGAAGACCGCAACATTTTTGAAAGCTCGGTTCGTTAGTTATTCGCATTAAACGGATTGCATTGAAACTGCATAAAAATTATTTTCACTTTGGAAGCGCATATTTTGGAAACCAGACATCATAGAAGGTTCTGGTTATCAGTTTTGGAAAGCTCTGGAAAATGTCTATCCAAAAAAATTTTTTTTTGTTTGGACATTTGGTTTAGGAGTTATCGCCATCCAAAGACATTAAGGTAGGTAGCTTTGGGGCAGAAAATCAGTAAAATCACTTTGGATGCGAATATTTCCTTAGCCAGATAATTTTATTCGCATAAAACGAATTGCGTTGAAACTGCATAAAAATTACTTTCAGTGCAAATATCTAATGAACTAAACGTTGCAAAAGCGTTTGGTTTTCAGTAGCGGATAGGTTACAAATAGAGAATTTAGAAATTGAAAACCGAAACAATTTGGAAGGCTAAATGGCGAAAATATCTCTATCCAAAGGCGTTTTAAATGCTAGTAAATCAAAAAACGTAAAAAATAAAATATCACTTTGGAAGCGCATATTTTGGAATCCAGATATCATAGAAAGTTCTGGTTTTCAGTTTTATAAAGCTCTGTAAAATGTCTATCCAAAAAATGATCTGGTTAAGGAAATATTCGCCTCCAAAGTGATTTTACTGATTTTCTGCCCAAAGCTACCTACCTTAATGTCTTTGGATGACGATAACTCCTAAACCAAATGTCAAAAAAAAAAAAAAAATTTTGGATGGACATTTTCCAGAGCTTTCCAAAACTGATAACCAGAACCTTCTATGATATCTGGTTTCCAAAATATGCGCTTCCAAAGTGAAAATAATTTTTATGCAGTTTCAATGCAATCCGTTTAATGCGAATAACTAACGAACCGAGCTTTCAAAAATGTTGCGGTCTTCAGTGCTGAATAGGAAATGAACACACCTTTCCAAAAATGTAAAAATTTCATCACAAAATTTTTTCATGAAATCCGAAAAAAAGCATGGACTACCCCCTTGCCGTTTTTTTTCAAAAAAAAATCACTTTTTTTAAAAAGTCAATGAAATAAATCATGACATACCTTTTTGAAAAGGTCTATTCAAACCCAATGCATACATCCAAGCCAAATTTTTTTTCATGATCTGGTTAAGGAAATATCGCATCCAAAGTGATTTTACTGATTTTCTGCCCCAAAGCTACCTACCTTAATGTCTTTGGATGGCGATAACTCCTATACCAAATGTCCAAAAAAATTTTCCAGAGCTTTCCAAAACTGAAAACCAGAACCTTCTATGATATCTGGTTTCCAAAATATGCGCTTCCAAAGTGATATTTTATTTTTTGGGTTTTTTTGAATTACTAGCATTAAAACGCCTTTGGATAGAGATATTTTCGCCATTAAGCCTTCCAAATTGTTTCGGTTTTCAATTTCAAAATTCTCTATTTAAAGCCTATCCGTTACTGAAAACCAAATGCTTTTGCAACGTTTAGTTCATTAGATATTTGCACTGAAAGTAATTTTTATGCAGTTTCAACGCAATCCGTTTTATGCGAATAACTAACGAACCGAGCTTTCAAAATTGTTGCGGTCTTCAGTGCTGAATAGGAAATGAACACACCTTTCCAAAAATGTAAAAATTTCATCATAAAATTTTTTCATGAAATCCGAAAAAAAGCATGGACTACCCCCTTGCCGTTTTTTTCAAGAAAAGATCACTTTTTTTAAAAAGTCAATGAAATAAATCATGACATACCTTTTTGGAAAGGTCTATTCAAACCCAATGCATACATCCAAGCCAAATTTTTTTTCATGATCTGGTTAAGGAAATATCGCATCCAAAGTGATTTTACTGATTTTCTGCCCCAAAGCTACCTACCTTTCTTTGGATGGCGATAACTCCTAAACCAAATGTCAAAAAAAAAAAAAAAATTTTTTTTGGATAGACATTTTTCAGAGCTTTCCAAAACTGAAAACCAGAACCTTCTATGATATCTGGTTTCCAAAATATGCGCTTCCAAAGTGATATTTTATTTTTTGCGTTTTTTGATTTACTAGCATTAAAACGCCTTTGGATAGAGATATTTTCGCCATTAAGCCTTCCAAATTGTTTCGGTTTTCAATTTCAAAATTCTCTATTTGAAGCCTATCCGTTACTGAAAACCAAATGCTTTTGCAACGTTTAGTTCATTAGATATTATTTGCATTGAAAGTAATTTTTATGCAGTTTCAACGCAATCCGTTTTATGCGAATAACTAACGAACCGAGCTTTCAAAATTGTTGCGGTCTTCAGTGCTGAATAGGAAATGAACACACCTTTCCAAAAATGTAAAAATTTCATCATAAAATTTTTTCATGAAATCCGAAAAAAAGCATGGACTACCCCCTTGCCGTTTTTTTCAAGAAAAGATCACTTTTTTTAAAAAGTCAATGAAATAAATCATGACATACCTTTTTGGAAAGGTCTATTCAAACCCAATGCATACATCCAAGCCAAATTTTTTTTCATGATCTGGTTAAGGAAATATCGCATCCAAAGTGATTTTACTGATTTTCTGCCCCAAAGCTACCTACCTTTCTTTGGATGGCGATAACTCCTAAACCAAATGTCCAAAAAAAAAAAAAAAATTTTTTTTGGATAGACATTTTCAGAGCTTTCCAAAACTGAAAACCAGAACCTTCTATGATATCTGGTTTCCAAAATATGCGCTTCCAAAGTGATATTTTATTTTTTGCGTTTTTTGATTTACTAGCATTAAAACGCCTTTGGATAGAGATATTTTCGCCATTAAGCCTTCCAAATTGTTTCGGTTTTCAATTTCAAAATTCTCTATTTGAAGCCTATCCGTTACTGAAAACCAAATGCTTTTGCAACGTTTAGTTCATTAGATATTTGCACTGAAAGTAATTTGTATGCAGTTTCAACGCAATCCGTTTTATGCGAATAACTAACGAACCGAGCTTTCAAAATTGTTGCGGTCTTCAGTGCTGAATAGGAAATGAACACACCTTTCCAAAAATGTAAAAATTTCATCATAAAATTTTTTCATGAAATCCGAAAAAAAGCATGGACTACCCCCTTGCCGTTTTTAAAAAAAAAAAATCATTATTTTTTAAAAGTCAATGAAATAAATCATGACATACCTTTTTGGAAAGGCCTATTCAAACCCAATGCATACATCCAAGCCAAATTTTTTTTCATGATCTGGTTAAGGAAACATTCGCATCCAAAGTGATTTTACTGATTTTCTGCCCCAAAGCTACCTACCTTATAAACAGTTTTCTATCATGATAGTTTTCTATCATGATAATTTTCTATCACGATAGTTTTCTATCATGATAGTTTTCTATCACGATAGTTTTCTATCATTGTAGTTTTCTATCATGATAGTTTTCTATCATGATAATTTTCTATCACGATGGTTTTCTATCATGATAGGTTTCTATCATGAAAGTTTTCTATCATGATAGTTTATATCATGATTGCTTGCTATCACGATAGTTTTCTATCATGATAGTTTTCTATCACGAAAATTTTCTCTCATGATAGTTTTCTATCATGATAGTTTTCTATCATGATAGTTTTCTATAAATATGCGTAAATATGCGTAAGCCTGCGTATACCTGCGTATACCCACGTAGACCTGCGTATATCTATGCAGATCTGCGTATATTTGCGTAGATCTGCGCATATTTGCGTAATTTGGCGTATATCTGCGTTGTAACGGTAAACTTAATTGATGAATTGAACTGAAGAAATTTTGAGTCACTGTACACCCGCATCACAACTGTTGGCTTTCAACAAGGAGAGAAAATAAAAAAAAACAGCTGACACTTTCCAAAAACTAAAGATTTTGTTTGTTGTTCAACCTCCTATCTACCAGTCGGATGAGTGGTGGATCTGGGAATTACTCAGCTTTAAAAAAAAACTAGACCATAGTCATAACAGTCGAGCATCAAAAAAGATGCCCCAAGACTAAACCAAGTCTCATTCTCAGTGACTGTCCGCCTCAAAAGTTTCTACCCTCACGACATTCCCCACCTTTAGGACCGATGTTTACAGACCCATCGGCCCGTCCAGGCAGGGGTCAAGAGGGGGGTTAGTAGTATGTTTAAGGGCATTCTAGAACAGTGGCTCGGTGGCTATACACCTGTTGACAGGTGTGACAGGTGCACAGGTGAGAACAGGTGTGACAGGTGCACAGGTGAGAACAGGTGGAACAGGTGCAGGTGGGACAGGTGCAGGTGCAACAGGTGCAAGTGGGGGCAGGTGCAGGTGGAACAGGTGCTGGTGGGGCAGGTGCAGGTGGAACAGGTGCAGGTGGAACAGGTGTCAGGTGACCTAGGTGTGGGGAGAGCCAGTGGGCGGTGGGATTAGGGGGTGGTGCTTCAGTAGATGTAGGCTGAGATGGTGGTGGCTGAGGGGTGATATGACTAAACGTAGGAAGGTGACCTAGGTGGCTCGGTAGGCGGTGGCTCGGTGGCTCTGTGGGCGGTGGCTCGGTGACTCTGTGGGCGGTGGCTCTGTGGGCGGTGGCTCGGTGGCTCAGAGGCCGGGTGGCTCAGTATTGCCACGGCATTAGTTTTGCTTAACTGTGCAAGAATAAACATGCATGAGTAATTGTTATATGTATACGTAAAGAACGCAAACATTGAATGTTCAATGCATGTACATACCTAGATGCAAAGAAAAAAAACTCTACGGTTTTACCATTTCTCATTATATCCATGCATACATACCATATGTGTTATTTTAGGGAAAACATTGATAGCTTAACAATCCCGGCATAGTCTTATTCTTCATAAGTATTCAAGAATAAACATGATTTTTATTATTGGACAAGGAAGGGTAAAACATGTGTGTTAGTAGAGCGGAAACATAATGTGGACGAGTCCTTGTCTTATTCTTCATAAGTATTCAAGAATGAACATGATTATAATAGTTACCTGTGTATATGTTTGACGGAAAATCATATGGTTATCCTTTTGTATCACAAAACTGTTGACATTAAAAATATGTATTTGAAAAACAGTAGAGCGGAAACATAATGTGGACGATTCGGAAAACTTCTTTAACAAAAGAAAGATAATCTTCAATCATAAATTGTAAATCACATGCAAACAAAATCATAGTGATAAAAATAAAAAAACATATTTTGTTTGTTTTGATTATATAATTTTTATTCTTAAACAATCTTGGTGACCACTTGGCTAAGTGGGTTATATTCAATAATACGATCATGCAACATAAGACAGTAAGCTGAAGTATTTGAAGGAATTCGGCTTGATGTTCTCATCTCCAAGCGTATATCGATGGGTCCTGTTTTCAAGGATTCATTTTGATGTCTGCAGTCTATAACGAAAACTGGTGCATGTGATTTATATTCGTCCCAAGAGAGAAGGGGTTCAGCCATTGCTTTGTTATAGTAATTTTTTTGAAAGTCGGTATACATTTTGTATAACAGGCTATATCTGTTCCTTTCAAAAGCAATGTTGAGGTCTTCGTGGGGGTAAACATCGGAGTTAAGATATACTTTCAAGTCTGTTAGTTGACAATGGTCAAATGTGGTTGGATCAGCAGTAAGTTTTTTATTTTTTTCAGTTTGTAGTGCAAAAATAATGTATCGAGGTTTCTCGATTTGTGTTGTTGTTTTGATATTCCAAATATGATGGTCGGAGAATGAAAGTAATGGATATTCATAAAGATCCCAGTTGCGGAAAGCGATTTTAATTAAACTATTTTTATTTATAGATTTGTATAAATCCAATTTTACTGAATCTGATAAAGTAATGTGTGGTACTTTCCACTGTACCTTATGTAATTGAATTTCAACTTTTTCATCGACTGTTGAAATTAGAGCATTCTCATCCATTCTTGCACGAGTGAGAATAAGATCATGTCGGGCGTTGGGTACAATTTTTTTGTAATCTTCAGCAAACCCCAAAAGCTTATTCAGCGGGATACAATAATTAAAATGGAATGGTTTCAAAACAACATTTGCTTCAGGAGACCAGGAAGCATTTAAAAGCATATCGCTCTCATTTTTAGTTAAAGATAAATAATTTTTTAGTGTTGATGTTATTCCAACATTCCGATTGCAATCAATTTCTTTCCCGTTTAATTCGTAACGTATTTCATCAAACAGAAAAGCCATAGAGTTGTTCACCAGTTTAGTATTTTGAATGTCTTTTCCATCACGTTGCTTAAGCGATCCTTCAATGTATAAAAAACTTTCCGAAGGTAAAACATTAAGATTCTGATGTTGTATGCAAATCTGAATGATGTCATTCCGTTCAAAATTGTTCTGATATGGTGAATAGGTGTGGTACTCATATTTAGATATAGATTCATTGAATTCTGGATCTTGAAAAATGTTCAACATAATAGTTTTTATTTTTGGTTTTTATATTTTAAGATGAATCCCAAGGATAGCAAAAAATTTGTATTATCTTTTGTAAGGTGATGTGTTGTCGTGGCTGAGCTCAAAACGTGATTGAGTAATGAATGGTTATTAGCAATATTTATATATGGGTTTTGTTTTAAAGGTAAATTTTCATATATAATCATATTTCCGGCTTTAAATGTAATCGCACTGTTATTTTTTCTCCTCTGAAATTAATAATACTTCCGTCTTGGTCAACGAATTTTAAACTCAACGATGTTATTCTCTTGACGTTCACAGGTAAATAAATAACATTGCTAGGAACTTCAATGATTTTATAGCCCGGACTTACTTTGATAGAAAATTCATGTAAAATATGTGCCAACTGATTGTTGATATATGTTCCATCTATAATATTACATTCTACACGTATTGCATTAATTTTATTTATATCTACGTAAAGATCTGATTCATGTGATTTATTTGGTTCCAACACCTTCTTACTGAATCCAAGCAGGGAGCCAATAGAATTTGGCTTAGAGAAATCGATTGCTTCCGAACTAAAGATTTCACATTTCAAAGTATTGTTGTTTGCCACGATTTTCATTTCACTTTTTCTGGTTAAATTCTTTTTCTTTTTATTAATTTCTATTAGTTTCTTTTGTATTAAATTGTTAATGTCCCCAATCTCATATGAACCAATAGGAAATGAAATGACACTTTCACCTATATGCAACAAGTTATTAAACTCATCTACATTTGGTATAGAGTTGTAGGATTGAAAATCTATGAGCCCACATATATAATTGGATCTTAGTACAATTGGCGGGAAATATTCTGCTGTAAGATTTGATTCGTTCCCACTTAAGGTTAATGTTAGCGACATAGTGATTAAAAGACGAATGATACCTTTTTATTAAATTCACAACATTTTATTCATTTTTTTTTTTTTTTTTTTATTTTGAAAAAACATATTTATATTGTTCTATTAAATATTTTAAACATAAATGACCACATATAAATGTATCAAAATTTTGTTCTTGAATATAATTATAGTTTATTTGGTTTCCAAGATAGCTTATTATTTCAGTTGGTGGTCTTAAATTTCCGAAACTGTCAAAATACTTAACAATATTGTCTTTATTTTTTATGTATGCTACCCAATGGGTACCCTTTCCACATTCATCATCCAAGTTGATAACACCACATTCCTGTTTAAATGGTTTTTTCGGTAATGAGTTTCTCATAAAAACTCCTCTAAAATGTGGTATATGTTTCTTTCCAAACCGTTGGATATCAAAGTTGGTTAAAGGATGGTTGGGTAGGAGATCTATTAGTTTTTTGAGTTAGGTTTGCTTATAAAAAGACCAAGACCATTTTTGTATGGTTGTAAATATAAGCCATTTCCTCTAATTGCGACTGCTTCTATAGCTTTGTTGTGTCTCATGTTTTCTTCCAACTGTTTCTTAGCAGCGCTTGCAGCATTAAGGGTTTTAACAACACTGGCTGCTCCACCCGTTAGAGTTCCAATAGCTGATAAGCCTGCAAGAATAGGAGCTACAAATGGAAGAAAACCACCTGTCTTTGGAATAGGAATTATTCTTGGTGTTTGAATATTATTTTTTTTCTTATTTTTAATGACATTTTTTGCAGCCTTTAAAGCAATAGTAGCCAAAGATGTTGTACCACAACAATTGATATTGTTTCTAATTGCATTTCTTGCCTCTCTTATTGCCTTTTTAAACAAATTTTTCTTACAAGGTTTTTTCACTTTATTATTTTTTGTCTTCGTTTTTTTAATACCCGAGCCCATTTTTGTCTTAACTTCCATCATATTAGTTACCAATAGACCGCTTAACTTTTCCGCAATTGATGAGTCCTTTGCTTTAAATCTTTTCCACGCTTGTTCTGTTAGAATTTTATCAGCTGCATGACGATCTGATAGTGAACTGCTTTTAGAATATGCAATGTCATGCATGCGACATGCATCATCAAGTTGATTTATACCTCTATCACCTCTTTTCAAACGTTCTTGCAATTTTGTTCCAGGTCCGCAGTAGTTGTAAGAAGGTAAATGTAGCTCAAATGGTAGTTTATCAATTAAAGTATTTATAAGTCCTGCTCCTCCAAAAGATTTTTTATAACTGGCGGTTTTAATGTTATGCTCAATCATATTTATACAAAATTGATATTTTTACCCCTTCTTGGGTGAAGTGACAAACATTTATGAATTCCAGGATATAAAAACGAGTTGTTTTATAATAAAAAAAGTTAGTCGTCAATATGCGCTTCGTCAAACAGTCACAAGTCATTAAAGTACAAAACTTTGATTCCGATGTAAAAATCAAAAAGAAACATGGATCATTGTTTCCAAATAGTATTCGGGGTATAATCGTTGGACCCTCAAACTGTGGGAAAACAAACGTAATGCTTAGCATTCTTCTAGACCCCAATGGGCTGAAGTTTGAAAATATTTACATATATTCCAAATCATTGCATCAACCTAAATATATGTATTTAAAAAAGGTTATTACATCAGTAGAAGGAATGGAATATAATGAATTCTCAGACAATAGTGATATAATGCCACCAGCAGATGCTAAAAATAATTCAGTGTTTATATTCGACGATGTTGCATGTCAAAAACAAAATAACATAAGAGATTATTTTTGTATGGGTCGTCACAATGGTGTTGATAGTTTTTATTTGTGTCAATCATATACCCATATTCCGAAACATTTGATTCGAGATAATGCCAATTTTATTATACTGTTCAAACAAGATGAAATGAATTTAAAGCATGTTCACAACGATCATATAAACTCAGATATGACATTTAACCAATTTAAAGAGCTATGCTTTCATTGTTGGGTTGATAATTATGGTTTTCTAGTTATAGACAAGGAGAGTAGTATTAGTAACGGTCGA